>CM044559.2:15126593-15654093 GCA_024416835.2 Perccottus glenii
TTACATTGTTGACGGGTCAGTTACATCTGGTTTATGACGCGGGATCTTCATAACAAGGCAGCGCTGGCTCCAGCTGCACTGTTTGCTGTTGTGTAGCCACATTGGCAGTCTCTCCAGCTCACTCTGTGCTTTGTTTTGTGTGGCAGAGGGGAATCTGTTTACAGCCACAGTGACAGACTTCCTGGCCATTGATGCAGTCATCTACCGTAGCCTTGGGGACAGTCTGGCTCTGCGCACCGTCAAGCACGACTCCAAGTGGTTTCGAGGTAAAGCACAAGACGACTATGTGTGTGTGTGTGTGTGTTTGTCTGGATACATATGCACATTATTTTCATCAGCACTATGTCTCATGTTGTCGTCTGACTGATGGTTCGAGCTTGTGTCCACTTCACTTAGCGGCGCGTGGGATCAATACACGTGTCAGTGGCAGAGCGAAGAGCTGAGTCAGCAGTCTGACAGCTCCACGTTCAGGTCGTTGGACGCGGAGCTGTCAGGAACACTGAGTCTGCTGGCAGTCAAACAAGAAAAGAAAAAATAACAAAAAACATGTTGGTTGTTTTTGTTGAATGCTTATGCAATCATCCCACTGAACACCTAAGGACTGGATTTTGAAACATGAAATATCATTACTAACAAACGTACATACCTTTAATATCAGACACTATACATTAGGTTTAGAGACTGTTTGCAGAATAAAACAGTACTACAGTAAGAAACTTAGTGCAACCCTGATCGAAACACTTTCTCCTGTTAATAAACAGAATCCACAATAATGTCATGACCTTTTTATGTAACAACAACAAATATACAATCCTCTTAAAGCTCTGCTACTTGATTCTCTTTTTGCCACCACTCACCCTCAACAGCAGCGTAACCTTTTCTGCTTCTTTTATTTAAAAAAGGTCAAACCTGGAGTTTACCATTGTAGACTGTTGCCATCCTGTAATTATCTCCACCTCGTTAAACATTGCGTGGAAGCCTTGCTAACATTTATACTTGTTTAATTTGTTGCCCCTTTTCTCAATTATTTTTCCTTATAAAATAACTCATTTCCTGGTTTATTTTCTTGGTCATTTGTTGTTGACATCAGTGATGATAATGATGAAAATCCCGCTGATCATTCTCATCTATTAAAGTCTAGATGACGTCTTAAGGTCTCATTTTTTTACAGCTGATTCTTGTTACAAAAAGCTGCTAGGTAATTAAACTGTCAAACTAAATGCAAGGGTAAAAAAATTAGGTAATCCCCGTTTAACTGCAATAAAGGGTACAAATTGTATCAAATCAAAAAACAGAATTACATTTCCATACAAGTATAAATATTTTACCTGTATTTGCTTTTTAATGTATATGTTATATTTACTTGTACAATCTTCTGGTCATGAACTCAGGCTGTCTTCAGATGAAATGTTGCTTCTCTGTGACACCACATGGGAGTCCTAATGTGCTCATTGTTAACTGTGAAATCCCTTTTCACCGCGTAATAAAATTAAACATAGCCCGGGCTTCTTGCTCGCTGGCCTCTGTCACGGGAGTAAACGATGCATCTGCAATTGAGGCCGCACTTTGCTGTTTTCATGCTCCATTTATATTTCATTAAACCTTTCCCCCGTGTCCACCTCCAACCTATTCTCCACTAACCCATTCTGTGTTTTTTTATCCATAAACGCAGAGCCATATTTCGTCAGTGCTGTGGAGTGGGGACCTCACATCTACTTCTTCTTCAGAGAGATCGCCATGGAGTTCAATTACCTGGAGAAGGTAGAGATAAAAGATATCTCCTTCCGACTCAGCAGCAGATATTCTAGATCAAGTTTTAAACTGACTATGCAACAATAAATGAATGGGTCTATAACATGTTGGTAATATCTCCCTTAAATGTAAACACTTTTCCCCACAGCAAAGCTGACCTTTCATTTTCATATTTGTGTCTAATCCGACAAATCATGGTCTAAGCAAACAACTGCTCTCTGCATTAAACCCAGAAGAGTATTTTCTATTGACTTCCTCACCAGAGCTGTGGATACATGCTTATGAAATAAATATCACCACAAGGCTTCTCTAATGAATTAGCAATTCACATTCATGGAGAAATGCTTGCACTAGGCTTGTGGCTTGACATGTTTACAGAGAAACGGGTAAATGGATAGTTAAACTGCATCACCGTCGAGTGTAGAGTGAGAGTGTTCAAAAGTAGCTATTTTGAGCAGCGTTGACATTTTCATGAATAATTGAAATTGAATTTAGCATTATAAGAAAGTAATCTGTCAAAACATGCATCACACATTGCAAATGACTGAAAGAGTTGAAAGAGGTGCCTTTAGCTCACAGAAATATTTCCCAACTTGGTGGCTTGTCATAGGCGCAGTATATGAGTACAATACTGTGTGCCTGTCAGTGCATTGTAAATTCTCCATTCCTGCACCTGGATGTAAGGGCTTGCTTCTCCACAGGTGGTGGTATCCCGTGTGGCCAGAGTGTGTAAGCGCGACCTGGGCGGCTCACAGCGAGTCCTGGAAAAGCAGTGGACATCGTTCCTCAAAGCGCGCTTGAACTGCTCCGTCCCCGGCGATTCGCACTTCTACTTCAACCTGCTTCACTCCACGAGTCCCATCATCAGGATGCACGGCAGAGACATTATCCTGGGGGTGTTCTCCACGCCAGCAAACAGGTACACATACAGATAGTGTTTTGTCTGATATAAGGGCAACAGACTGTTAAGAAATGCTGTTTATCCTTAAGGCATGTTACTCAAAATCCATTGTCTGCTTTTATCAGCAGTACAATTGTTATATTCTCTGCTTTCAGTGTAACTACATGATACCAGATGTTGCTATGAGAAACAAAATGAATCTAGGTTAATGTCTAGGGTTTCTATAGAATTTATATTAGGCAGCGGAGCTATCATGAGCAGTGGCTCAGTGGTAGAGCGGTCGTCCTTCAACCGGAAGGTAGGTGGTTCGATTCCCGCTCTCCCCACAGTGCATACTGTCGTTGTGTCCTTGGGCAAGACACTTAACCCACCTTGCCTAAAGTGGTGTTCCAGCTGTTACACTGGTGAATGGAACCTTAAAGTAAGTCGCTTTGGATAAAAGCGTCAGCTAAATGACGAAATGTAAATGTGTAAATGTAACTGGGTTCCAAAACAATGAGCTGATAATTGTATACAGTATATAATCACTGTTTACATAGCCCAAGGACTGTCATTTCAGATAAATATCTTTAAATATGATGCTTAATTGGTGCTGATGGTGTAGGTGTGAGGGATTAAATATAGAGTTGTCTTCACTAGAAAGTCTAAAGCACATTTAATCAAACCAACACTTCACACATTTGAAATGCATTAGATTTACCGACTGAAGTAGACTTGTCCATCACCTTGAATACCGGACCACCAAGTTTGTTTTCGGCACTATGAAGTCAGGGAGTTTTTTTGTTTTATGGCTAAGCTCTGGAGAAAATGAAAGCGGACGTGGGATGTGAAAAGGGTCACATTTGTGGGGTTACGGAGTAATTGAAGACACATGGAAGGCTTTCATTCAGGACAAAAGGGTGATTTGTTGAAAGACAAGATTAAATTGAAAAAAGGTGAAGAAGAAGAAGAAGAAGAAGAAGAAGAAGAAGAAGAAGAAGAAGAAGAAGAAGAAGAAGAAGAAGAAGAAGAAGAAGAAGAAGAAGAAGAAGAAGAAGAAGAAGAAGAAGAAGAAGAAGAAGAAGAAGAAGAAGAAGAAGAAGAAGAAGAAGAAGAAGAAGAAGAAGAAGAAGAAGAAGAAGAAGAAGAAGAAGAAGAAGAAGAAGAAGAAGAAGAACGAAGGATTATGGCAGACTGGCTGTGTACACACACACAGAGTAAGAGAGAGTAAGTGACAGAGACGACAATGGGATAAGGCATATCAGAGAATGCATGCCAAAGCTCAAACAACATCATTTTGACATTCATAAATAGTATTTAAACTTTCATATTGCAGTGAGAAAACTAGAATGAATACAGTATTAGCCTTATCCTTTATCCCTTCCAGTGCGAATAAACACATTTTACTAATACTCCTTTTTATTTGCTGATACATTTAGTCTAATCAGCTTACAGAGCTTTATTTTTAGGCTACCAAGATTATTTAGGTTTTTGTCATTGGCACTGAACAGAGAAGTGACACAAAGAAGAGTGTTGTAAGGATGGGTTGTGCCAAAGGCCTTTTGTTTCAAATCAATATAGTATCTTCCTGTGAGTTCAATTCAGATTTTCTTTCTTTTTATTAACAATTAAGTTATTTGCAAAGAACAGATAGCGTGTAAAATGTAAATGTACAGGAAACAGCAGATCACCTGACAAACCTGATGTTCTGAGTTTTATTCTTTGCATTAACTCATCAAATAGAAAACGTGTGACAGCAGATCAGTACCATCTCCTGATCTGCCCCTCCTTGGATCATGTAAAGTGACGGGGGTAATACATGTTGTAGACTAACCATATACTCAGTAAGAACTTGCCAGCTCTGCTCAGAAATGGGACCAGAAATAAATAATATAGACCCTTAAAGTGTGTGTTAAGGGATTGCTGTAATTTTTGATGTATAAGAGGCATTAGCCACCAAAAATTACAAACATATGCAGCTTGACATATAGCTGATCTATACATGAGACTATTGTGTCCGAATCCATCCCTCCTATAGAGGACTATATACTGCATGTGATTAATGAAAGGTTTTGGACACTACACATTGTTTTTCTGTTGTCAATATTCACGTGACTCTGGTGTACATGTAAAAAAATATAATAATAATAACTTGCTTAATAGTAATAAATTGCAAGACTTTAGTGATATAAGTGTTAACATATATAAGCTTACGTGTTTTATTCAACAACTCTTGTCCTATTCATGACCAAAACTGACTGGATTATTGCAACTCTTTAATGTCTTTAAACTATAGACTTTATGTCTATAGTTTAAAGACATGTTTCGTCGCTGCTCTGGTTGCTCTACTCCAAACAATTCGCAAAGCATTATGGTCTATTTTGACCGTCTAGTGACCATCGCTGCTCACTACTTTTACTGATGCTTGTAAGGAAACGTTGAGTGCACTGCATTTTAGTCACTAAACATTTCGGACACCTCTACAAAATATATTTGGACACAGGCCTATACAATAGGCATGCATGTTAAACTGAGATCTGCCTTTGCACAAAGCCTATTGTAGTGTCAAAACTGACCCCTCAGTCTTTGGCACTATTGTATGGAATAAGTTATGAACGCAACATCAGATCCCATGCCATTAGAGTCTTTATTGTTCACAACCAACACAATAAACAACCCGAGTAGTCTTCCCCAGCACTACTGATCTTTGAACAGTAGACATAAGCTTTTATACAGTACAGTAATAACTCTTTCTGTCAAAGCTTTGAAGTTCATTATTAACTTTCTGATATCATCCTGTAAGACCTGGTAGATCTCTTCATTAACTCTCTGATGTCATTCTGTACGGCCTTGGGCTCCTCCTCAGGCTCTGTATCCTCCGATAACAGACACCTGCGTCTTTATCTGGTCCTTCCTGTGTGTGTCTGACATTAGGTTTTCTTTTTTATATTAATATGTTTAAATGAATAACTAACTGGGTCTACATAGTTTAAAACACCTAACATATATAATATTACACCACACTACATTAAGGTAAAATACATATGGCCATACACATACTGTAGTAGATAGAATAACACATACATGGCTTAAGGGCTATATAAAAATTTGTACACTAGAGCTTGCAGCATAATGACTCACGCCTCCACGTAAAGAGGAAGTGATTCATATGAAGGATTGTGGGAAATAAAACGACGGTGATGAAGTAAAAGTTCAGGGGAAGCAGTTCTGAGGAAGAAGGACAAGCGCGTGAAAGAAGGATAAATAACTCCAGGCCAGTAAAGTCGGTAATGGGCAACACGTGCATCCCTCGCAGAGATCTGAACCTGTTTCATCAGCTGTGTCTTATCTGTGTGTGTTTGAACGGACTCTGCCGCCGGAGGGACCTTGGCCTACGGAGACAGATGGACACTTTCTATACAGGCTCACACACAAATACACGCATGGACAAACACACTTACAATGGCTCCCAGATAACAGCATTTATTTGGAAGAGAACCAGCTGAATCCACAGCCACACACACACACACACATCCTCCTGCCTGCCTGGGTAAACCGCCACTGGCTTCTATTTAAAATGACTGCTGACCAAGACTCAGATAGAGACAGCTTTAGATGGATGGATTAGGAGATGTGTGATGGAGCAAAATGAGCAAAAAGAGAAAAAATGTGAGGGGTGAGCTGCTCGGCACCCACTGGTCCCCTGTGGCCCGCTGCACCGAGCTCGCTAAATGCTTGCCAGACAAATTGCTTTGGCTGGCAGCGCACAGTGAAAGCAGCGTGAAGTAGAACCTGGGCGTGCAGGAATAGCTATTCTCCGCTGCCATTTGGCCCCGTGCAGCACATATGGGACTCTTGTACGCGTATATATGAGTCAAGGTTTTATTATGGCCTCCCAGAGTCTCTCCTGGACTTGCTCATCCCCTCCTGCACACACATACACACCGGGGATCCAACGCCAGTTCCTACAACATTATTACAGAGCATTTATAGAGATTTTCAGTCTCTCCTGACAAGTAAAAGAAGCATCTTTTCACCAAAACTCATTAGTTCAAGAATCTCAGAAGAACAGCAAACTTAAAAGCAGTGTCAACCCCATGGCCGTCAAGGTATTCATAGAAGACTTGAACAATTTTTTTTTAACTTTACAATATAAATAATGTTCTTCTGAGACTGTAATACATTCTTTGATATTTTTGGTTTAGCCCATTTCAGTGGCGCTCTATTCTTTGTCAACCCTCTGGGTTAATAAATACACAAGTATTCTCAACAATTAAGTGACACTCATGGCACTGAGGACCAGAAAGCTGGACAGTGATTGTGAGGTTCTGGCTGACTGCAATGCTAGGAAAAAGTAACTTCATCTTTTGTGTTAAACCTTCACTACCTGATTTTCTTTTTTCCGTTCCTGTCTCAGATTTCACACACTCCCAAAAGCAGCCTCCTACTTCTCTTTTATTTAAAAAAATAAAACCGGACCAATTTTTTCTCCACAAAATACTTATACATTTCACCAAACTGAAGTTTCAAACTCAGCTTTAGTTTTAGCTTTAGCTTTAGCTGCAACATAAGTGTCAGATTGGCAAACCTCGGTGAACCTGCCTGTTGGTGCTTTTCATTTTTTAGGTGTTTTTCTTTGTTAAAAGACATATTCTGCATTGAAAATACTGGCTGTGACTGAATCAACACACTAAACACTATATAGTGCACTTTTTGCAGATTTAAATGAAACGAGGAAGAGGCACAAGTTTGACTTTCTTTGGAAACGTAATCCATCGTAAATTGTTATTAATAAACCACAATGTAAAATCCCTGATATTAGCTTACCTTAAATCAAACAGATGGACATATGAGAGATTCCCTCTTGGGGCATAAAAAAGTTGCAATAATCCAGTAAGTTTAGATTATTGAACAAGAGTTGTTGAATAAAATATGTAAGCTTATTTATATTAATACTTAAATCCCTAAAGTTTTTTTGTTTTTTACAGTCTATTATTACAGCTTATTTGAGTTTTTTGTACATGTACGCCAGAGTTACTACTATGTACTACAGTATATACTGTAGTCCTCTATATAGTGCTGCATTATCTAGTGAGGGTTTAGGGAATAGGGAGTGCATTCGGACACAGACACTCAGCTGCTATTAAACTTAATAAAATGTCAATTGACAAGCTGGTGTTGACCTATGGGAGCGCTCCTTTTTCGAGCCTGTGAGTGTGCCAAGCATTGATTGGCCAAGGTGTCCTGGAAAAAGTTTTTAAATCCCTTCTAATAAACAGTATGACCATCATTAAGCCTGTTTTTTTTCCATTTTTCCTAACTAGAAGAAAAAGTAATCATATACAGTCTGTTGAAGTGTTTGATGTCATTAGGGTAGACTTAAAAGACTTAAACATAAAAGACTCTAGTCCAGCAGCGCTACCTGGGTCTACCTCTTTAGTGTTGATGCCAGATTCTCACACAATCTACATGAACCTGGAACATCTCAGTGAAAAGAGGGAATTGAAAAAGTTTATTCAGCTTTGATAACATCAAGATGTCAACAGGAAGGTATGCGCCATGCTAGCATTGAAAACAAAGCGGTGTTATTGTTTTGTCAGCTGAATAGGCACTGTCTTTCACCGCTGGAGGACTCTGGCATAGGCTCATTAGGCTTAATGGAGCCACTCTGGAATGTAATCAAAACATCCCATCGAAAGTCAAGTAAATCTAGTGCATCCTCAGAGTGGGAGGCCATGTTTGCTTTGGGCTGTTAAGAGTCCCGTGTGACAGGGTCAGACAGCGGGACGTCCCTCTGGGAAAACACAGCCGAAGACAGGGTCGGAGGGAAACAGGGAGCACAAGGAGCAGGAGGAGAACCGGTTTACGAAGGCAGGAGAAGTGGGACAAATGGAGAAGATGCACTAGTGTGAGCCAGTCCCCTCAGGCCTGCACCGGCACTAGACAAGACACAAGAGCATTGTAGGTGGAGGCAGATGACAGCACGGCCATGTATCACAGAGACACAGTTGTAAAAGAGTTATTACCTCACAGGCTGCAGAGGAAGAGATGAATTCTACTTAGACAAGTGGAAAGGTTCAGCAAATGTAGATAAAACTTTGCTTCTTTTATTGAATCAAATGTAAAGAGGAAGTGTTAGTACCCACAATTTAAATGGTTAAAAGTTTAATTTTAGGCCTTTTAATAATTTATCTAAATTGAGACAGACAGGAAACAGGGGGAGACAAATGGACCCAGGCCAGACTCGAACCCAGGTGGCATGTGCTCTAAAAGGTGTGCCACCAAGTTGGCCCAGACTGCCACTTTTTAAAGGGCAGGATTTCTCTGGTCTCTGTCCTAGAGAGTTTAGCAGTGGAAGTGAGATTAGACTAGTTTGTATTTGAAACATTTATCTCTTCCTTTGTGAAAGGTAACAGCTGAGTAATATTTATTTCTATAATAATAGCACAAAATCAGATTTGCTTTTCAGAAGAGCATCTATTATTTGGCAAAGAAATGTCACCTGCCTGCCCCCCTGAGCCTTCATGTGTCAGGAGGCGTGTGTTATTCAGTGCTGTCAGTGTGACTGTTCAACACTAAGCAAGCACTCTAGTCTCTGCACAAGCTCTATATTAAGCCCTGCTCCATGTGCATCAGGCCTGTACAGCCTGTCACTCACACACAGTCGAGGCAAAGACTTAGCCAAGGGCAAAAGTTGAAGGAAAGGGCAGCATTAAAAGTAAATATAAGTTCAGATGGGAAGCCAGAACAAAGCTCAAAGTGCTACTACTATTACATCTTTGAGTTGACAAGTTTGTAGGTTTGTGTTGTTGGATGGACTGTATTTGTGGATAGAAGCCTTCCTTCCGTCTTTATACTATAACAAATAGGATTTTAGCTGTTTTGCAAGTCCAAAATTGGACCCCAGCTCTGTTTGCTCCAAGTCATCCCCCAGCTCTCTCTAATAATATGGATTTGGAACAATAATATGGAACAATGGACCAGCATTAATCAGTCAATTCTTTGTAATTGACAGAGTAATCAGAGAATGTTTGTATATATTCGACCTAAAGTTTGGATTCTTGTACCTTCTACCTGAAGGTATTACCTCAAACCGATCACAGAGAATGTGGGTGGGATCATGAGCAATTGTTTGTTCCTGTTTTAATGCTGTCTCTTCAAAAATGTCCACATCATCCATTATACATCCATTATTTTTCCTGCCATTTTTATCAGGTGATCATACCATCATACCATTTATCAGTGATCTAAGTTTAACTGATAAATTACCAAACTAGGTTGTAAGTCCACAACTTGAAAAGAGATTCAATACTGGCTCTATAAAAGAAGTTCACACTGTGGACCCTCTGCTTTCATAAAAAGTGAAAAAGCTAAATGGTTTTACTAATGTTGCGGTTTGAAAATAATTGTCCATATAGTTTTGATTGCTGGTTTGGATTAACTTTTTACAATACACCCAATTTGGTGAGTTTATCTTATAACAATATGCCATGAACCTGTTTCCACAAGGAAGGAAGGCTTGGGGGGGTTGTTCGGTTGGAGAAGGTGAGGAAATAAAGCCAAGCTGGCATGAGTGCTGAACTGGCACACATGTCATCCATAACATCTGGCACCAAATGTCCCGGGAGCCAGGCGTACATGGTCCACAGAGCGGCCTGCAGCGGTCTGGCCCGGGTCGAGTCACAGCCCTGCCTATGAATGACAAGTACACATGGAGATTGAGAGCTGATCAAATGGTTCACAGGGACAACAGGGTTCCCCACTAACACTGGAAGCTAGTCTTCAAGTGCTACAAATGTGGTTTTCAAAGCATCACTGGGGAAGAGTAAATATACACATTAATGAACTCAATAGAATCAAGGATATCTTACTATCCAAACTTTACTGGAAGAGACACTCTCTGATATATTGTATAGGCACTTGGAATTTGTAGCTTGCCATATGAGGGTCTCTCTTTTTATTGTTGGTGAAAAATGAAAGAAATAAACAAAAACAGATTGTATCTTTGTTGGATTCATGTAGCAGCAGGTTGCAAGTGACTCAGGCTCTCATGTTTTTGTGAAGTGTGTATTGCCAAGGTATTAGCTCTTAGTCACTAGCTCTCCCACCACGCACACCATTAGTCACTGATGAGAATGCATTCGAAGCACAGAGAGACCGTTGGAAATATGGGGAGTGTTTCTCTTCTCATTTCTTATCTTGGCCTGACACTACTTTAGAGTATTTCTCAATGTTCCCAAGACGAAACACAAAAATGTAACATCATGTTTAGGTCCTGTTTGAAGAAACAGCATTTTGTAAAGCGTGTGAATGTGTTTATTTGGTTTGGCTCATGTCTGAAGGGACTCTGGACACTCCACAGAGCAGATGTTATGTTCTTTGTGACAGAGTTCATGAGCAGTTGAACAGAATGTCTGGGCCGCTGAGTTTTTAACTGGAAATGTTTGGTTTATTTTTCTTGTAAAATCCTCCATTCTATTGTGAAAAGAAAAAAATATCCAGTGACTCATTTCCTACTTGGTTGTATTTTCCAAAGAATTCAAGCAACTTCTCTGCTGCTCTATTTATTACATTTTCTGTTTGATTTTTTTCTTACTGAGGTGACAGCATCTATCTTTTCCTGTCTTTTTTTTTTTTTTTCGCAGGATTGTTAACAATTTTCTTTTTGTTCAGACTTTCAATGTCAAAATATGAACAACACAAATCCAAATTGTTGTCTTTTTTGTCTGGTCTACAATTAAATTTTCTATTCTTCCTTTTCACAGTCTTTCCCAAACAATAAGGTATACTTAATCTCTGCTTTAACTGCTACTTTTTGTGCCTCCAGAGAGTGAGGCCTACTTGACACATACTGATAGTCTGTCCTTGCAGTTTAAAGTGTTAAATCAATTGTTGGGCCCTGTGTTGAACCCCTTTTGTCTGTATCGTTGCAGCATCCCGGGTTCGGCAGTGTGCGCTTTCGACATGGAGCAGCTGGCTGCCGTGTTTGATGGTCGCTTCAAGGAACAGAAATCACCCGAGTCGATTTGGACGCCGGTTCCAGATGAAATGATCCCCAAGCCGAGGTGCAGATGGCCATAATGTATTTATTCACCTGTGTTCAGGTTGTAGAAGAATACAAGGTGAAAAGACTATTAGGAGCCATCTGTATAAACAGATAGCTGGGTTCAAATGAAGTGTTACATTTAGAAAGACAGATCAGTGTCTGCAACAATGTGGTCAATGTACTGGTACTCTGTACAGCAGAGTGAAACGTTGTTCAATGAGCTCCCCTACCTAAGCTAACCTCATGTAACACAAAGTCCTTCTTTATAAGGATTGTTTTATTGGTTCTTCTTATTGAACAGATGCAATGGGTCTTAATGTGACACGCTCACTGTCTAGACTGGTTAATGGTGGCTCTGTCTCCTTAAATAGTATATATGATAAGGGCTTACCTGTCTATCTTCTGCTGATATATGCTGTGATAAAGAATGTGCTCCTCGTCCTCCAGGCCCGGTGGATGTGCGGTCCAGGGATCAAGGTTCAATTCCTCCAATTCCTTCCCTGATGAGATGCTTAACTTTGTCAAGACGCACCCGCTGATGGATGAGGCGGTCCCATCACTCGGACAGAGACCTTGGATAGTCAGGACCATGGTCAGGTGAGACTTTACACACACATCCTCAGAGCATGCCATTGTGAGCACAGATTGTTTTTAAAGTCATCAGCTCACTTTACCATTCTGTCAGGGATTTGAGAACAGTGACCATTTACTGTTGATTTTGGATGCTTTCATTCTCTATTGCCACTTTATCAAGCAAACTCAACTACTGTTTAAAGTTTGACTCGGCAGTCTTATAAAGAAAAATGACTGACATTAAGGGCTACACACTTTGTGGAAACACAAACTGGATCAAAGTTTGTTGATTAAAGCATGCTTTACAAAACAGAATCACACCTTACAGCTTGGTAGCAGAAAAGGACATACATAGGTGTGTGGCAAGTCTAGGGGCTCCTTGTTGAGTTTGCCCGGTCGAGTGTTAAAGTCGGCGCCGGGCAAGAAGCAGCTGCTGTAGCACATCAAATCCCACATATCTACTTGCTCGCTTCTGTGCCTCTATTCCCCTCTGTCTTCAGTGCGTCCCATATGGAGTCCCTCAGCCCAGCAGCCTCCAGGGATTACAGGCTCTGGACGTATGTGGAATATTAAACAGAGCTGCTGTGTTTCTTGTGTGGCTGCTCCTGTATTGTACAAGCAGTGCTGTGTGTAGTCCATCACCACTTTTGTACTGTTCCAAGACGAGCCCATTTATTTGACTGATATTATTAATGACCCAACGTCTGGCATAATTTGTTTATTATGCAAATGTGATGAGCAGTTTTATCTGTGTGGAGTTTATTTCATTTTGATGTGAGTCAAAAGAAAATGGCATATTGTGATTTAAACTTAAGAGAGAGTTTATATTTTACAAACCATTGTTTTGTAATAAACATTAATCTCATGATAGGAGCGTTTAGATGTGATCCAGCTAAGTTTCCCTGCTTTTTCTCTTTCTGTCCAGGTACCAACTCAATAAGATTGTGGTTGACACAGAGGCTGGGCCACATCGAAACCGGACTGTCCTGTTCCTTGGCTCAAGCAGAGGGACCATCCTCAAGTTTCTCATCATGCCCAACCAGGACAACACCGTGACCAGCAGCAACGTCTTCTTGGAAGAACTGGAGGGATTCAACCCAGAGAAGTAAGAAAACAAAACCTAATGGGTAGTTTTAAATACCTAATGTTATCTTGAAAAATGACCTGGAGACAAGAAAGTGTTAAGTGACATCTCTGGGGAGCTGTATCCACACTGAGGAGCTGGTGGTGTGATACGGCTAGGAAAATAGACACAGAAAGAAAAACCATGCCTGATGTCCTGGAAAGATGACGTGCCCTGAATAATGCAGAAAGTGTAACCTATTGGAGCGGAGACACATAATTGTGCAGGAGCTGCAAATATGTGAAGTCCATGTAGAGAATACAAATAGGACACAAACACTGAAGAATGGGATTAGAGGCTAATATTCACCATCAGCAAATCTCTACAACTCCTAATGAGGTTGACACATAATGTAGAGAAACGAATGTACTGTGGAAAAGAATGTAGAAAAGTAAATGAAATGATTAAAATCACATTATCTTTAATTTTGCAGGCTGAAAACATGACCTCTTAGGATTAGAGCCAGAGTCACACTTGATATCTAGATCTTGACAGTGGATTGGAATGAACTACACTTCTTGTCCCGCACAAATTAGCATTTTGAATGAGGCAAGCCAATCCTTGGCCTCATTGGACACCCATCATCTGCTAATGAATGCGAGAAAGACATGAGCTTTTGTTCTTTGTGAAGACTAAGTGTCACACAGTGGATGGCTGTAGGACGGGACCACTCTCACACAGACTGTAGACCGGTGATTATCTTTCAACATGGTCTAATGAGACATGTTCAGTTGTAAGTGCTGTACAAGAACAAAACAAAAGGTTACTTCTCAAACTAAACCATGAGAGCGCTTTCATTAGATGATCAAATATTTATTCAGAATGAAACTGCAGCTGCAAAGCATGCTCAACAATTTGTGGCTTGCCCTGCTTCCCTCGACAGAATGAAGGATAGTGATGACGAGTGAAATGAGGGAACTGTGTGTGATGAATGGCTTGGCATGGAGTGGAGCCAGCGTTCGAGGGATAATTTGGTGTGCACTGTGAGCCCACCAGGTGGTCAGTGACAGTCCAGCTTTCACAGCAGGCACCCAGGCTAATCAGGAGACTCGGCCACATGAGGCCTTTTTGTTCCTTTATACTGGAAGTCCAACCCCCATCGCAGCCTTACCTCACACACTGACAACGTAATGCCTTGACACTGGACTTGACCTCAGGGAATGTTACAGTAGGGCCGCACTGTTGTAATCCTTCAGGAGGTCAGCACAGAAGAAAATTCACTGTGACACTTGTGACATTTTGAAGGCAATAGTGAATAGTATTTACATTTACATTTATTCATTTAGCTGACGCTTTTATCCAAAGCAACTTACATTGTTCTAATGTAATTACCAGTGTTACAGTCACTGGAGGCAAGGTGGGTTAAGTGTCTTGCCCAAGGACACAACGACAGTATGAACTGTGGGGAGAGCGGGAATCGAACCACCTACCTTCCGGTTGAAGGACGACCGCTCTACCCACTGAGCTACTGCCGCCCCATATTTACCAAATATACAGTATTTTCAATGGGAATAATTTCAATGTAATGGGAATAGATAAATAAATACATAAACAAAATTGTTGCCATACACATACGGTCTATTCAAAGTAAATAAATGCATTTTGAAAAATAAATAAATAAAACTTCCAATCATTCAAACACACTGAATTTCATTGTCTTAATTGGATTGGCTCCTTCTCATACCTTCCTAATCTGCAAACTCACTTATATCTCTATGTCTGATCTTGTCCCTTTAGGTTTAACTTAAAATGTAGACCCTTGTACAAAAGAAATGCTTAGTTAATGGGCCCAACTGAGCCATGTTAGTGAACCATGTTTTCTATTTTGAGGATTGTTATGAAGTCCAGTCTGGACACAAACTGTACTCTAATACAATCTCAGTTTAGACACAAATACAGGTTCAAACTGCTCAGTGTGATATGAGTGAATTTTCAACTGCTTTTCATCTCTTCAGTCTCTGCTACCATTTGCCACTTGTTTTTAATGTTCTCTCTCTGGTATGTGAATCTGAGTCACAGTGCGGCCTTAGCCGAATGATGGATTCCTCATAATGATGGTGGGCTTGCTGCAGGTTATTACCATAAGACATCCAGATGCAGCTGAAGCATGAACATGTATGCATAAAAAGGCATAAATCAGCTCCGAGGGGCAGGTTCTCACTATCGTGGCTGTAAGTTCCAATTAGAAGTGATTCAGCTCCATTTTTGATGGCCAGCCAAGCCTCAAACCTCTCCAATCAGCATAGTGTATGTTACAGCGGCATGTGACACTGAGTGGAATGGTGCTTTCACAGTTTTGTTATGTTTGGTTGTGTTTTAATGCTAAAAGTGAGGTCACTGGTTTAAATGCACCGTCTAATGCCTTTTCTTTTATGTGTACAGGTGCGCTGAAGACTCTCCCCAGGCCCGACAGCTGTTGTCTCTGACTCTGGACCGAGTCAGCCACACTCTGCTCCTGGCCTTTCCATCCTGTGTGGTCCGAGTCCCTGTGGCTCGCTGCCAGCTCTACTCCCGATGCATGAGGTATGCCCGCAGTTACAACAGCAATAATAGGCATAATCATAAGTGAGATGACCATTCCTCAACCATCTGGTCTCTTAGCCTCCTCAAGGAAGGTGGTGAACATCTGCCGGGAATAAGAGTCACTTTGCTGTGGCTGACTTGAATTTTCCTCCAATAAAAACACAACGCAACTAAACACAGCAACTCTTGAGCAAGGTGATAATCTGCTAACAGTGGAAATATGCTATATAGTTCAAGTCATGCAAGAGATCTATAACAGCACATAAACATGAGATGCCTGCTCTGGTACAGGTTTTCTGACAATTAAAGAGTTTTATAGTGTTAGATTAAGACAATTTAAACTTCTCTGAAAGTATCTCAGTGTGTATGCGTATATGTGGTTAAAGGTGTCAGATGTTCAGAGACAACACAACAAAATCTTCCAAACAGAGGAGCGGATAAAGATCTAGAACAAAACTTGTGAAACTATGTCCTGATTACTGTAACAAAAACCTTCACAAACATGCTTTATGTCCAACAAGCAATGACTATCCCAAGGGGATCTTTAAAGCAGTCAAGCTCTTTGGCAATAGCAGTACTGTTACATTGATTAGCTGTAAACGGTTAATGGTCCACTTTAATTTGTTCACTTGGTTTAGTGAAACTGTTGAATTAGGATATAGTCACATATAGTTTAGTGGCACATGAAGCCATTGACCACAATCTCCATAAGATCCTTTGGCTTTTCTGTTGAGTTTCTCACTGATTTGCTGCAACAGTATTTATTTCATTAAAAAAAGAAGCTGTTCAGTTGGTTACTGTCCCAGGTGATTTCTAAAAGGAGTCTTGCATTTACATACAGTATAATTAAACTTAAAGACACACATTCACAACAAGCATGGCCTCACTTTGTCCTGTGCCTATGAGTATCTCCACTTAACAACAACCAGTTAACTGAACAAGGCATGTGCACTGAGCCAGATGGGTCACACAAGCGTGTAATCCAGAGTGCATTACAAAGCGCTCACATGAGTGTTTAGCCTATATCTGTATGTCTTTAGATATTTTTATGTCTTTAGATATGTACATTTTTTATGTTATGGATGTACATTTGATGGAGTTTCACAATTCAACAGCTTCAGGTCACATGATTGAGTATATTTTTGATCCATATGCGCAGTATAATCCACATTATTGGTGCTGTGCAGTAAATAAATTAAATGTGAAATCAAACAGTCTGTTAACATGATGGCTCTATTTATAAAACAAATCTTTAATAATTTACCTATTTAAGTGCTTGGCTTTTCAGCGTAGGCAGTCACAGATTAACCCTGTTCAAACCCACATCCATACTAATCATTAAAAACTCAAGGATCATTTAAGCCCACAGTGCATTATTAAAAGGCCGTCTGAGTTGTTTTGCTCAGTATCGATCAACATCTACTTATAGCAGATGATCATTTACATTCCTGGAAGTTCTTCAAAGTCAGCGCATTGTCTTTTATTATCCACACTGCATCATCACTGCTGGCACTGTGAGCTTTAAAAACTCAAATATACTGCACCTGTCACAAGCAATTCCCAAGATGCTGTTTGTATTTGATGCAAATTGGTTTAAATTTCATGTGATCTACCCACTTCCAATTATAATGCTCAGTCTTTGCACACAGTGTTCTCAAACCTCTACCAGAATATATTAAAACCACAAATTCAGGTCAAAGATCCAGTGACTATAATTGTTTTTATCTCTATGCTTTATTTTGAAATGTATTAAGTAATAATTGGTGTATTTATCTGTGGAGGCTGTAGCATGCATGGGTAAAGAGCCAAAACATTTTTTGCATAAAAGAAAAGTTTGTCTTTATCTTGATTTAAAAACTATTAACTTTCACAACAAGCATTATTCCACAAAAATAGAAACAGCTACAATAATCTATTTAACTTTATTTTATTTGCTTTGTTTGTCACATAAATCATTTTAATCTCAGCGCAGCCTTTGCACCTGAGTTTTAAACATTTTACAACAAATCCTGTCATATGCCATTTCAAAAGTGATTAATGATTATTTTTATTTGTGTGTGTGCAGAAATTGCATAGCCTCCAGAGATCCTTACTGTGGCTGGACCAAGGGGAGCACCTGCTCCTTCCTCAGGCCTGGGACCAGGTATGACACCTCTCCATATGGGCAGTCACTCACACATGTCCCCGTCACTTGTCATCCACCATCTGCCATCACTATGTTTACTGCTGACTCTGACTGTCTGCTCTGTTCTTTCTGTGTGCTCTTTTTGAACAGTCATCTTTGTTCAAATGTTTTTGTTTTGATTTCTCTCCACTTGTCTCATTCCTCTCAAGGTTACATTTCTAAAAGCACACCTAGCGCCGCACCTGTGGAGACGTCCCATATATTATTAATGTGTTCTGGAAGTCCTTGCATGTGTCTGGGAGTGTTAGCGCCTCTGTGTAACATCTGTGCCCTCTAAGTGGCCCGTCACAATGTCTGCTCAGGGCACACTTATTGATTCAAGATGTCCGACGCTGCTGCTGTTAAAACAAAGCTATGTTCTTTCACTCATGCTCTTATCAAGTGCTGCCACATGACACAGTGTGGCTGTGTGTGGTTCACTCCGACAGTGTGTAGTACTTGGAGAGCTGCATTGTCTTTGTGACCTCTCAAGTGGTACTTTCTCCAGCCTGTTCCTCCTCCTCCTCTCATTCACTGACCGCCAGCGTGCAGCCAAATCAAATCCCTCTTTACTCAGGCTGCTCATTGAATTAGGCCTGCAAAACACAGGTGTAGTGGCAGCAGAGCAGACAACATGGGCCTTAAAGACCACCTCAGGCTGCTTGCTTATACTATTAAAGGCTTCTGTGAGGCTCCTGATTCGATTTACCAAGGGCGGTCAACTTGGCAATCGATTCTGCATTGAGTTACTGTGGATTTCCTCTTTGTGCAATAATGCAGCTTCTCTTTGCAAACTGACGCTAGAGGAGATCTCAGTTGTTGGGGGATTATAAAATTACTTTCTAATTCTGGCAGTGAGAGAGAAAGGAAATGTTGTGTTTTCATCAAAGTCAGTGGCTTGTAGATTTGTATGTAGAATGTATAATTCTGTATTCTTCATTGTTTTAAATGCATGCGTCTCCATAATTTCCATATTCATATGTGTCATTGGACCGCTAAAGAGAATGATTGGATTACATTCTTTTGCTTAATTACCTTCATTAGTATATGCAGCCAGCGCAGACTTCAAACAACATCTTCACTCAAACCATATGCTTCACAAAAACATATGGTCTCTATCTCTTTTATTGTGAAGCTTTTAAAAGTTCGGCTTGCATACCTAAAACTGAAGTACACGCAGATACACAGCTTTACAGGTTAATGCAGTCCATGAAAAGCATTCGGCTGAACACGTAACATTATTCTTTATTAAAATGACAACAGAGTGCAGGTCACACTCATTTGTCAACCTCTGTTCTAGCTCTAGAAAACACAAGTAATGCAAGGGCTTTATCTTATTACAACAACAAAAAACAACAAAAACTGACTTCTCTTTCCTAGATGTGATGCATCTTACTTTTAATGTAATGTAAATGTAAACATTTAATGTATGATTTATTCCAGGCTGTAAAACCAGATTTATTAGCAAAATAAATGTGGGAATCTTGACATCATAAATATGCATTTAAAATAACGTTCTTCTGTATGTCTTAATTACCCATTTGTGTGACAGAAACTGACAGCAAATTATCCTAATGTTCCACTATTTGCAGTAAAATTCATTTGCATGAAGTTAAATAATGCATAATTATCTCATATACATCTGCATCAAACCAACATAAGAAAAGCAAGACTATCTCCAGCTCTAGTTATTGCACAGGCCACACATTTGTCTGTACATTACTTTAAGTGTTCTATATATCTCTCTAGTTTTACGATGTCCTTTTTCATGCAACCAGACTCGTACACATTCACAGGCTCTGTCCACTGTAACCCGGCGCTTTCAGATATGAGCCATTACTGCAGCCTGGGTTGTGTTTTCTTAGTGACACACACCTGGCTCGTGCACTGCTCCATTTCCTACACCTTCGCACTTCATCATGCCTTATTGTGCGCACAGTTTCCCCTACTCCCCTGGTGCTTAAAAGGAAAATGAGTTTTAAAGTACAACAATAAGCATCTTAAAAATATCTCGAGCTAGGAGACTTTGGTGCTATTTATTTGTTTCAGACTTTTTCACAATGGCATAAACTTTTCAATAATGCAAACGTTTCATCCCCTACAACCATTTTCCTCATAAGAGTTTTTATTTATTCTGCAAACAGTGTAATTACGCTGACCTAGATGCAATTTACCGCATTAATTATCGTAATCAATGACCTTGCAGGCATAAATATCTCTTTTAAATGATAACAGAGATTATTGCAGATATTGCCCACCCCGAGGGCCTCTAGGCTCTCGTAACATAGACTTATGTGATGTGCTGCTGGATGCACTTGCCCTCTGCTGTAACATTGAGATAGTTTCCTTTTATCAGAGTGGATCTGCGCCGCGTGCCTCTTGATTAATGGCCGTGTCTGTTCTCCTCCGCAGACTGCCGTTCGAGCAAGATGTTGAACAGGGGAACGTGGCCCACTTGGGTGACTGTGACGGTAAGAGCCCCTCTGTGTGTGTCTGTCTGAGTGGTAAAGCTAATAGCTGACTCGTCTGGGCCTCACAGAACTCCAGTCTTTTCAGTGTAAACAAACAAATACGGTAAGTGAAAGGCAGCACCGGTGGCGGGAGTTTGAGTTTAGACTGAGCAAATCCACAAATAAACACAAGGACAAATCCAGATCCATCTTGGTGCTCTGTAGTATCTCACTGCTCCCAAGAGTAACCACAAAGATCCATTCATTTTGCTTCAAAGCTGGCGAGAAATCCTTGTGTATGTTTAACCTAACTGTTCTTCTCTGTGTTTACTATGCCCTTACTTCTCCACTATCTTTGCTCCAGTCTAGCTTTTGGTTAATTAAACCCAACCCTTGCTTGTATTTCTCTTGATGTTTCCTTTTTTAACTCTCTCCATTTCATTATGAACGTTTCAATGCTGCTCTGCAAGTTGGATCTCTATATTGGGAGGTTTTCTCATGACACCTTCTGTTTTTGATCTGAGCGCTAATTCCAATGCGTGAAAATTAATCCTTTGCTTGCAAAAGTTCTAGCGAGTTCATGTGCCATGTTCCCGAGAAGAGAACAGATAAATATTGCATAATGGGATGCTTGTATGAGTCTAATCCTGTTTCAGACGGGCGCTCTGTTTGATGCTGCTCGCTGACTTGGGGCCGTCTGATTGGTCAGCCACAGGGGATGGCCGTGTTCACTTTGTGCACAGAGATAGCAGAGCAGATTATTTGTCTTCATTAGGGCCATATGTGAACATATGTCAAAGCATATGGTCAGAGGGAAAAAGAAGCCATGATCCAGCAAAGTCTCTTTTATTACTAACAGATGATGTGTGATTGGTTTTCCATTTGTTGATTTTACTGAAATGACAAAAAGTCAACTGAAGGAAAGTGGATTAGTTTGCTTCCAGGGCAATGTGTACAAATGCTGGGAGCTTGTATTTAAAAAGGCAACTTCTATAATTATTGTGTACTTTCTGCAGTACACTATCCCTGTGGATTTAGAGAAATAACAGAAAAAGTAAGTTAATTTAAGTTTTAGTGTAGATTTTGTTTTGGGGGACAAAAAATATACACATTTATTTTACTTTTTTTTTTAATTCCTACGTTCTTAAACCATTAGTATTTGTGTAAAACTATGCCCAGAACAAGATGTGTTTTAAAATTTGAATTTTAAAACAAATTATACAAGTTTGAACTATCCTGTCTGGATATTTTAGGCAGCCAATAGAGTGTAAGGGAGTATTATTAGCTAAAAAACACTGTGTGTACCCAGCATGGGTCCTGTCTGCTCCAGGTTCAGTTGTCATAACAATCACATAAAAGGGAATATTTTAAGCTCTTCGGTTTTTCTAATGCAGTGCTCTTCAGTCTCCAACCTGCTTTGGTAATTTGAGTTTCCCAACTTAGAAAAACTAGCACATAATTAGTCCAGACAAGCCAGTCAGCCCACTATAATCTCATTGCTGTCAATTTGACACTAACTCACACCTCCTCGGCTGAGAGGAAAGTAAACCGTTCTATTGGAGTCTAAAAATCCTAAAATGCAGTAGCCTCTTTTGCACCAGCTCTTGGGCCGCCTCCGCCCCAGCTCCTCGTTGCCCTGTTTTCTTCCCTTTTGCGCCCTTCTCCCTCCCTTATTTAATACAACCAATTCAATGCCTGTATGCACTGTTGGGACTGTAACCAGTGGTGCTACATGTTCCTTCTACAGGATATGTCAACATACACTATTATTTACAGTCAATATTGTAATTATGTATTTAGTACCACTTCATCAATAACATCTACATATTCTCTGTAATGTCTTTGTAATGACTGTTGTTTAGTTGAGCCTTCTAGTGGCTACAGTCCATTTACTCTCTTTATTAAACCATATAAATATACTCCTTATTAGTGCAGTAACATCAAATCCATTGCATATTCAAATAACTTTAGTTCTATTAAGAACTTTGGTTGTTCAAAGCAAGAGTACAGCAACGTCAACAGAAACTGTCACCAGATGGCCTACCTACCCAGACGTTTAGATAGTATATTATTTTTACATTAAAAAACTCATGACTAATGCTGAAGTTGTCTAAGGTAAGCTCTGTTGCCAGTTGATGAGCTACAGTCTTTGGATCGGCAGCCATTATCTCTGTGACGGCTGCCGCCAACACTTAGATGCCACTTTGTCTGCAATATTATGATGAACTCAGTGCCTGCCGGATGGATTTCATCATATCGCTTTTTGGGTTTGACACTTTCTTTGTCAGTGATGCTTTCTCAGTGTTTCCAGTTAACACAGACTCCATCTTTCATTGTCTGCTTTAAAGACAAAGCTTTTCTCAGCCATGTGTACTAGCAAGACAAAGAGGGAAATCTTCAATGGGCTTGTTATAACACACTGTCACCTACACTGTAAATACTTTTAGACTGCCTGCACACCTTTTCCATATAAGGAATCTTTTCCACTGTAAATGCCTTTTTATTTAGTGTGCACTTTTACACAACAGACACAAAAGCTCAAACAGTACAAATTCCACAGAGACACGGATTGTTGGAACAGATATCTCACTATGGTTTGTGAATATATTATGTCTGCATATTGGACCTCTTCCACCTGTCTGCACGCTGACCAGCAGATGGGAGGTGAGTTATTGTTTGGCCTCTCCTTCTCTTTGGGGAACAGCAGCAATCTCATTTCAGTCTGACTTTATATCTGAAAAAGGTGTGTCTTTCTGCAGCTGTATGTCGAGCTACATTTTCCCCTCAATGGACCTTTTCATAATCAGAAGTCATGCTGCTTACCGCCACCAAGGAGATAATGGAATCAATTTCTGTTGTTGTGCAACACAATAAGGCACCTATAGAAAGGCTAAAAAGTAGGAAAATATTTTGGACACGCAAAATGAGGCCAGAAAATGTATTTGGAGATGTCTGTGAAGGTTCTTAGTCATTTGGAGATGCTTTATGAAAACTTTGTACAGTGTATTGACCGATGGCTGTGGCTGGTGGATCTTCTGATTTTCCACAAATGTATTTTGGAGGCAGCAATGTATTTAAAATGTTATTTGGTGTCCATGCTAATGAACAGGTTAAAGGTAACATACATTAAACTTTAGTGCTGAGTTTGATAGGATTCTCATCGTTGTAAATTGTATGAATTGATTTTTAACACTGTTTAAACAATGCACTTTGAGGCATAAATAAAAGGTTTGCTGTTAGATTTAGAGTCAGATTTCCCAAAACATACTTTATACAAAGGAGGCTTTGTTAGGCCTTTTACAGCTTAAAGCTGAACTGCAGTGACAAAATGCTAAACTTCTACTTTCCCAGTTGGATTTTTACAACGTAAATGAGCCTTGTAGACCAACCAGTCAATGAGAATGCCCCATCTTCAATAGAAGCAGACCCTCATATGCGTGTATCTGATTGGCCAAAACTTGTTGTCACAAGCTGAACAGTCTCATCAATTAGATTTTGGATTATAAAGCCTGGATAATGTCTTGATGATTTGTATTACCTTGGATATTATCTTTAAAAGAACTGATCTTTATTGGGTTCATCCCAAGCTCCAGCATTGGCCACTCTCCCACTCGTGCGTCATCTGTTTCCAGCCATGGTCAGGACTACACTGATTCTAGAGCAGCCTTGTCGTTAAAACCCATAAGGGGAGATGGATGGACGGCGCACAGCTAGTTGCCTCCTACTCGTCCCTGCGAAGGAGACTCATGCAGTCAGTGGAAGGAGAATCGATTTTCATCTCTCCTCTGGCTGATGGCAGGCGAATAGATATCAAGGGTGATTCTGCGAGGGGAAAAGGAATGGAACTGTAAATCAGATCAGTACAGAGCCCAGCAAAGAGGAATGAGTAAGGGATTAAGAGATCACAGAAAAAAGACAAACTGAGGTGAAACAGTTCGAGTGATCAGGAGTGTGAAGCTATTTGAGGGAAAAGAAAAGAAGCAAAGGTACAATATAGAGATGGAAAGTTGGAGGGAGTAATTACAAGTCAGGCAATAGGTATGGGTGGATGGATGTGCAGCAAAGGAGGCGCAGTTTTTATGGGTGCTACAGTCAGGCAAAGTGCCAGCTCCTGTGTCACTGTGAGCAGGACTAGCAGGTGGCCAGACCATAGCTCAGTGGTCTTCTGGTACCTCTAGACCGCCTAGTGCCTGCACCAGTGACGCCTGCGCCGGACTGTTCCGACGTTGCGTCTCCTGCGGTGCACCCTGACGGCCAGTGACATCATCAGGTTCTTACATTTTACGTATATTGATTTTTTTATTCTTTTGTAGTGACCCACCAGCACCACTGTGATCTACCTCCACTGACATCATTTAGCTCACATGCCCTGGCATCAATTAGTCTGGCCCGGACCTTTATCTAACTTTGGTGTAAGTTTAGCTTTCTCTCAGATTAAATTAGTTTTTATTTACATGTTCTGGGCATAACAGAAATGTTGGCACAAACAGACCCAGTGTTAGCAAAATCCTTATTTACAGCAGCTGTCCATAGTTTGCCTTTTCTAACTAAAAATTAAACTTAATTAAGACATGCACAAAACATACTATAAAAGAACAGGGCTCTTGTTAAAACATGTGGCTGGGTATATATATATATATATATATATATATATATACATTACCACTTGAAACAGTTTTGTTTTACTTTGTAGCCTTCTGTAGGGCCCAGTCTATTGATGCAAACCTACTTTGTCCACTTCTCAACAATTTTTCCATTAGCGCATTACAAGGTTCCTCATTGACTCACATCATTCTGTTTACTTCTTACAGAAGTTGAAGTTTGCTCTTTGTTTATTTCCTTAATCTTTCTGCTGTGTTACCACAATGTTCTGTTCTTACTGATGTGTTTAATTATGTAAAACTCCACAAGGAAGTGGTACTCACTGCTTCCGATGCATTTATTAAACAAAGAACACAAACACTCCAGAGAAATCAAATATTAGTATGTAGAGCCATGTTGTCCCACTAATCTCTTGCTGATCAAAGCCCATTTTGGAAGCACAGCATCTAATTGAGACAATGTGCTGCAAGTGGGACATTGTGATGAAAGAGATGAGGTCAGACAAATATCTGGCTCCAATTATATTCACGTGGAAAGCTTATAGACTCTCTCTGCCATCACCGTCATGCGGTCGGCGAGTCTGTGAGTGCAAACAAACAGGTTTTGGCCGAAGGGTGTAAAACAACGCAGCTGTTCTGGTACTAAATGCTGCTCGTGTTTCCACCTGCTCACACTCTGGATTAGCAAGCACAAGTTCAAAGGGCAACATTCAGAGTTTCTAGACAAACACAAACTTTAGTAAAATTAAAGGCAGAAACTCCCCTGAACATGCATGGTTTTGTTCACACTGGTGTTTTTGATACCAAAACAAACTGCCCTCCAAAGTAATTCAAAATATTAATGGGTTCTTTGTTCAACAATATAAGTCAGCATCATTATACATTATTGACTTTTAGCTTAGCGTAAAATATAATATTCAATGTATTTTAAGACTTTAAAAATATGCAGTAGAGCTCACATTAATCAACTGTCAGTGAAAAAGAAATAACAAGATAATAAGATAGATTAAAGTATGCAGTGGCTTCATTGGAGCCTGCAATTTCCTATTTTGGTCGAAATGAATACTTACATGTAAATTATGTTGCAATATACATAATTTACAGTGACAATGTAGGCTACCAGTGATTTAGTCAAACCAATCAGAAGTCTATATACATGGTCTGGCTGAATATTATGTTCTGATTGGCTGGCATGTGTGCATTTAACCATCTGCCACATATGCTTCAGTCTAAACCCTCGTCACACTGTGAAATTAGAGAAGCCAAGTGCATCAACGGCTACAACGGCCATACATAGGCTACATATCCATCAAGCTATCCAACGCTTTCTGTGTTTGTAACCAACGTAGTTGCATGTGCATCTCAGTGCCGCCAGTTAAGCCGACCACAGTACATTTTCAATTGTACATTAAACATTCGCCACCAAACATCACAAGTTGTGCATGAACAAGACGGTTTTGACAAATGTCCCCAACAGACGATGTGTCTAGCTAAATATTAACCTGTTTTTAAAAAATCAGGGATATTAGTTGTCAGATTGTACCAACATGGTGTGGTTGCCATAGTAATTAGCTAATGAATTAGCTTATGTTGTAGCTAGCTATTATTCTAAATAATTAATTGCTAATGTATCCTTCGTTTTTCCTACCGTTGTTTTTCTCACCAATTTTATGTAAAACAACCAGTTAGTTGTGTCTACAAAGTTTTTATTTAGCAGTTTAAGTTTGCTATTTTGTTAAAATGAAGGGTAAAGCCCGCTACTTTTATCCACAAAATTCATGCACAGCTTTTTGATGACGTCATGGAAGGGTCTACAGGCCACTACACTACGGCTGTAGCAGGATTCACTACAGATCCTCCAAAGTTTTAGGAGTATCTGTAGCATCTTTGAAATAGCTTTTCTTTACTGGGTGTAGCCCGAGCTCCAGCAGAGCGCCTGGCCACGCTCCCACTCATGCATCATCTGTTCCCAGTCCTTCCCAGACCTTTGACACTGTCTGCTGACTTTGTCATTTACACCCACTGATTTAAAGCCACAGCATATGATTTTGCCAATTACAACGAACCAAAACTTGTATTGTGTGACAGGGGCTAAAAGTTTTTAGTTTGTAGCCACTTTGAAGTTACCCAACTTGTTACCATAGCAACTGTGAAGAGTGCAGCTGTTCAAACTTACTTATTAACAGCAACTGTGGCAAGACGGGATGGGACGTTAATTACCTCAATTATCTTGGAGAGCTATTAACATTCAGTTTACATTGTTATGAAATGAGCATATACGCAGGTTAATAAACTCATTCTGCAATTAAAACCATTTATTTCAGAACTACTGATTAATTACCATGAACCCAATTGAACCTTTTGTACCGTGACAAATCTGATCACATAAAAAAAAAAAAACGAATCTGGTGCATTGCGTTGATCACATTGTTTATCACCCTAGACTTGTATCAGTGTCTTTCATTTTCCCATATATCTCCAAACAATGGATCTCTTGAGGTCTGTGTAAACACTGGCGCAGTCTACTGTAACATTGCTTTTTATGTCTCCTGAAGACGTCTCAGAGTCCATTAGCGAGCTGTCAGGCCTGATGTGATTGGTCCATTAGTAAGCCTGTTCCGACTCCACCTGCTCATATTGTAATCCTCCTACTAATAAAGTATTAATTTCCCGTTTGATCGGCGCACCATTCTGCTCTCTGAAATTGAACTCGTTTCTGGCCGGACTTTGAAATTCAGCTTGGAGGGAAATAGCGCCATTAAGTGTGTGGCGCGTTTGTGTGCCCTCTAAATTAGTCGGCTCTCCACAGTGGGTGCGGCAGCCCGCTCGACACTGCAGCTGGATTTCTCCCTGCTTTCGCTTAATGATGTTTGAGCAGAGCAAAGTGTGCAGACTAACTAACTCCAAATAGCACGTGTGTTTGTCAGGTGTGTAAATGCCGACAAGTAATCCAAGCCACTTCCATAAACATTGAGTCGACTCAGTGTAACATGTCAGATCCACTTACAGCGGGGTGTCGCTAAGTGTCGATTGGTTGGCCTCACTTTTGCCAGGTTGTGACCGCGTTGACAGGCGTATCAGTTACAGAATAAACGTGGGCTAAATGGGCCGTCAAACTTCTGAACCTTTCCTTGTCACATTCCAGGGAAAACCGTTTGTCATTCCCAAAGCATTCCACCAAAAAGAAAAAAACTCATTTTTCTTTTGCCGTTTGCAGCCATTTTCTGAGAAGTCAAATTGTCAACAGCTAAAGTCAAGACTGTTAAACCAGGCGTTATGCTTCAACACATCCCTCTATTGTTTCAACATTTCCCCCAGATAAAAGCTTCTTCCGATGCTCGACTGAAAGCATATACAAAACCCTCACTAGAAATCACACATTTTGCTGTGAACTCTCTCAGCCATAATGACACCGCTCGTGTTGCCACAGTTTAGCTACAGATGGAAGCAATTATGGTGCTGTGAAAATATTTCCCGAAGAATAGGCAGTGTTTTGACTGGTGCAACAGCGGGACGCAATCATTCCCTAATTGAGGTCCGCCGAAACATCAATGACGCCTTGAAGAGATTCCTTGTTGTGGCGTCACATTGATGACGATCTCTGAGGATCTTCTGTTGTGTGATGAGGAGGAAAGGGAAATTTGTTGGCAATTTTTCAGCCGTGGTTTAGTCTAATTCAACTCTAATTGCTGTGGTTTGGAGTTGAGGCATAGGAAAAGGGGAGCCCATAAAGCTGGCACAGTATTTTGTTTTTACACAGTGAAAGCTTTAGGGTGGGATTAATGTGTTGCCCCAGAGTTTGAACCCCAATAGAGGAACGAAAAATGACAGAAATAGCAGGGGGTCCTTCACCACAGCAGACAGCCTTAATTGGATGCAGTCTCATCTTTTAAAGAAATAAAGGACATTGTATTGTTCCCATGATGCAATGCACTGAAGCTGAGCCGTTTCAACCAAGTCATCCAACTCTAAAGTATTGGTGACATCTGTGGAATATATATAGCCCACTTCAATAAACAAAAAAAACAACAAACAAGGATATATGAACAGATATTTCAGGTGTTAGCATCCTGGATTTTATTTCAATGTCAGCAAAAATATATTCATACTAGTAACAAAGAATAACGGAAAGATGAGTAGAAAAAAATCCACCTAGATGCTGGGAGAGTAGGCTCAACCTCAGTGATTTGCAAGGACTTCTCAAGGGCTTGGTTACTTTCATGTTAGTTCCTCCTTTGCGTCCTCTCGCCTGTCTGTGACCCTCACATCTCCTTGTCTCAGCGGGAGATCCTTGAAACGCTCCCAGAGTCTGCTGACCCCATAGAACACCAGAGGTCCATGCTGTTAAATGTGTTTGTGTGTTTGTGCACCATCTTTCAAGAGCTATTCCAGATGTCAGTAGTTTATTGAGATTTATAGTTCAGCGGAGTGGGCGTTGTTTTGTTTATACTGATTGACATTTCTGATCTCCTGCAAAAATGATGATGGTTAAATGCGGCTGGAGACCGTCCGCAGCACTTCCTCCTGGAACACACAAAATGCTGAGGGTAAGGACTAGAGAGAAAAATGCTAAGGTAAAGTGTGTATGCAAAAGAACAGCTCATTACCGGTCCCTCTGAGTAATTAAAATAAGGATTATGTTTTGAGATAAGCAAATCAAATAAACAAATTCCTGCATGCAAACAATAGCAATAAAAATAATAAGCATCTTCACTTGTTGAGGTAATTACATCTAGCTGAAGTAGCTGTATCCAAGGTTCATTCAAGGTTTTTGTTTCAAAGGAAGGCACAACAAGTACAAACAAGAACATTCCAGTATGTTTTTAGCATTGTATTAAACATGACTTGAACATTATTATTTGTTATATTGTGAACATCTGATAGATTATCTGTCTTAAATAGTGTATAGATAATCTTTAAGATAGCAGTTAACCTGCTTTTTTAACAGACAACTGTCTGAGAAAGGTACCTAGTAATGAATTTCCTGCGTTTTGTAGACTGTATGTAAAACTGTTTTAATGCAAATAAATGCAATCAGTTCACGGTTTTTAATTGTTTACTAGCGTTGTACTGATTTTCTGCGACATCATTTTCCATTAGTTAAGATGCTGTTGTTAAATTTGCAGTAAAATTGACACAGTTTTTAGGTTTGAAAATATGTTCACCCTAATATTAATGTAACACAGCATAGTATAGCATAGTAGGCCTATAGTGTAGTTAAGTATACCATCAAACAGTAATATAGCATAGCACAGTATACCATAACATAGCATAGTGGCTTATAGGGGCTTATAGTGTAGTTTATAGCATAGCATAGCATAGTAAAAGTTAGCAGTGCTCAGTATGTTGATGTTGTATGAGTTTTTAAATGGAAATAAATAGGGGCCAGCTTCTTAAAGCTAACACTGACTTCCACATCAAAAGAATATTATACAACAATCCACCCTTCCTCAAATTCCTGTGGATGACCCTCAGATTTGTGGGTAATATAAAACTTCTGAAGACTGTTGTATAATTGGAGGCGTATTTCTGCAGTAGAAATTCTCCTAATCAAAAGCCCGAAGTCACTACCTTGACAAATGGCACCTGTTGAGCACAGTTAGAGATAAAAAAAAAAGGCTCTTGATTGCAAAGGTTTTACTGGTAAAGCTTAGGAGACCTTTACAAATTGCACCAAAGAACTGGACAGTGCTGTTGGAGGATTGGGGGTCAGGAAGGACATTTATGAAATGATTTATAAAATGTCTGTGCACTCATCATCTACACTATTTTATGGGTTTGTTCATAGACCTCCACATCTCCCTGTACTACTAGATGCTGCCAAAACTCTACACGCTACCTGTAGCGGCTTCCCAAACAAACTTTGAAGACGCGGTGAGGGTCAGAGTTGGGTCCTGGTGGTTCGAAAGATTTGTGACGCGCTTGGAGACTATAATTAACAAATATACTGAGATCCAACATTTGTTTGTTAGGTTTATTGTACATGAGCTAATAGAGCAGCAGATAGACGGCTACCCGTCCCTGACTCTCTCCAGTCCCTGACGTGCACTTGCATCCGCTCCCGTGAGCTCCGCCCCCTCAGCACCACACCCACACACATGCAGGATACACACAGTGCACCCATGTTCTGTTTCCTACACTACCTTTAACTACAAAGCCTTTCTCACTGACACAGTGCCCTCCGGTGGCCAGAAACATCCAACGTAACTTTCCTGCCACTGGGACGGGGACATATTGCGAGAGACAGTCTACCACACTACACATACAATAAAGAAAATAGGACCAATACACTGGGCCCTAGCAGAGTCGCATTTGTACAAAATACGCTAAAATGACTCGTCTCTCGTTGCCAAAGTGGATAGTCTTGGAAGTTGTTGATGTTGCTTTTTGTGTGTGACACGCTCCGATATGTGATTTAACTGTTGAAATGAAACAAGATGAAAAAAACACTAGAGCCAATGCAAACCCAGTCAACATCCTTCCAGTATCATTTATTTAATTATGTTACTTAAGTAAATGTAAAAGAGTTCTTGCAGCCCACCTCTGATGTGCTGTGATGTGATGCTAAACAGTCACCAAGACCATTGTCGGCATTTTATCACACCTCACACCGGAGACATTTTATTAAAAGCAGCCTTGAGTAAAGCTGTGGTTTCAATCAGCCAGATGTTTTAACCATTCAGTTATTCATAACGGGAACAAATCCAACACTTGTGCACTGGGAGTGTTAGCACACACAAAAACAAATTGGCGTGTGTTTTCAGCTGGTGGGCGTCTAGTACAGCACCCTGCATAGCACTGGGTGATACGTGGATGGAGCATGTGAGAAAGATTAAGATTAAATTGTTGGTTGTGTGATTTGAGAATGAAAGATATAAACCCTGAGGGCAGATTGTTATGGACTAATGAGGTGCGGACCTAAACCTTGATTTATACATTACAGTCGGAAGTTTGTGAATAAAAATTATTGCAATATCCATGTGTATTTACTTTGCACCTAAAACGCATTATCTATTTCCAAAACACAGCCGACACAGTAACCTTGTAAGTTTTTGTATAAAAAGGGAAATGCACACATGCATACACAGTATGGAAAACTATTTATTTCACCACAGTGTCCACCACAGCCCTGTTGCTTTGTTTGGATTGGATGCAGCTGAAAATGGCTAACACACTGGACCTTGTTAAGCTGTTTCTCACTAAAGGTTGTCCAGATTGGAAAAACAAGGTCTTTGGATGTAATTGAAGCCACACATTCAATGAGGAACATTGCTGAGAGCAATATTTGTGCAAATGAAAACAACACAACATTTATGTGAGGCGAGTACTTTTGATCACCCATGGCTGCATGAGGTAGCGTGCCTCTTTCTGATGGTTTTAATGCACACCGCCCCTCCAAGCATTTTTTTTTCTTTTTTAATCTTAGAACTTTCTGTAATGTTGCATTTTTGTTGTTTCTTAATTTAAAACATTACTATTTAACTTTTAGCAGATAATACACTGCAAAACTACACTGTGTGCACAATTATTAGGAAAGTTGTATTTTTGAGGATTCATTTTGTTCCAGTGCTCTTGGTCAATCCAAAATGTTAACAAACCCTCAAACCTGAACATTTAAGTAGTAAAAGTGAAGTTTTTGGCTTTCTTAAGAGAATATCTACATGTACAACATTATTAGGCAACTATTAGAATGCAGAGTTATTATGCAACTAAATAAAAAATAAAGATTTACCCATCTCACTATTTTTACCTGTTAAAGTGAGAATAATAAACTCAAAATTTACAAATAAACATTTCTGAAATAAAAAAAAATTACCTCAGTGATCAATATAACCACCCTTCTTTTCAAAAACGGTCACAAGTCTTCCATTCACGGAGTCAGTCAGTTTCTTGATCTGGTCAGAATCTACTTTTTGTGCAGCTGCAACAGCCTCCCAGACACTGTTCAGAGACGTGTACTGTTTACCTTCACTGTAAATGTCCTGCTTAAGAACATTAGTTTTTCATCTTTAAGGCCTTGAAGAACGTGTATTCCTAAAATTGGCAGTAGGTCTGAGAGTTGAATTTGAGTCCATTTTCAACTTGAAAAGGTCCAACTAGCTCATCTTTAATAAAACCTGCCCATACCAGTACCCCACCTCCACCTTGCTGGCGTCTGAGTCCAAGTGGAGCTCTGTGTCCGTTACTGATCCAACCACGAGCCCATCCATCTGGTCCGTCAAGAGTCACTCTCATCTCATCAGTCCACAAAACCTTTGACAAATCTGTCTTCAGATATTCCTTGGCCCATTCTTGACGTTTCAACTTATGTGTGTTGTTCAGAGGTGGTCGGGTTTCAGACTTTCTTACCTTGGCCATGTCTCTGAGAACTGAACACCTCGTACTTCTTGACACTCCAGGGAGGTTGCAGTTGTGGAATATGGCAGCACTGGAGGATAATGGGTTCCTGGTAGCTTCACGTTTGATTCTTCGCAAATCCTTGCCGGTTAATTTGCGTCTTTTCTTCTCGACTTGTTTCTTGCAACTCTGTTGACTATTTGCTACAAAACGTTTGATGGTTCTGTGATCACGCCACAATATCTTAGATATTTCAAGAGTGAAATACTTTTTAAAGTTTTTGATTTTTCAGTCAGTTAAATCTCTTTTTTGGCCTGCTTGGAGTTGGAAATTATGGATAAAATGATGATATGGTCAAAATTATCACTTAATAATTGTGCACACAGTGTATTCAAATATGCCTCTATCTATCTATCTACAGTGCAGGCTCACTAATTATGTAACTCTGACTGGGCATGCTACCATACAAAAAGGTATTTGACCAGATTAACACAATTCTACACACACCTAATACAAGTATTGTTTATATTTTGATATAGCTGTGCAATTGTGGACAATTCTTGGCTTCAGCCTCCTGTTTGTTGTTGACCTGCATATCCCAAAAAAACACTTGTTATAATCATTCCATTTACCTAATTATTGCCTGAACACTAAATCTGTATTTGTAATGATTTATTTTCTTCTGCTTCTGTTTTTTTTTAAGTGTTAACTGGAAACACATTATGGAAGTAGCACTCCAATTTCACAATTTGACCTAAACAACCGTCAGTAAAATGAACACCAGTGACGACTCGTGTTAACAAGGGACAGTCCCACCTACTTGAACAAAAACCTTTCAGTTTATAGCTGTCTTGAATGCTTGGATCAGCCCAAAGTATGATATCAATGATCTATGGTTTATAATGAGTACCCAGAGTAGAATTGTAACAATGGCATGCCTTCTGTATACATGTTCTTTTCATCTTAAAAATGGGTTGTTTTATTGGTTTCATGATGCTGCAAAGGAAATGTCATTATTTACTGGTGACATGTGTTAAATGTTTGATTTCACAGCAAAATTATATTACCTTTTACCATAAACTACCAAACCTCAAAATCATATTAGAATATATTACATTATAGTCAAATGCATATGCTTACAATGTACAAATAGTTTTGCTTTAAAAAAGAAATCTGATTCAGGTTGTGACCTGAACATAGCACAATAAACTCAGTAACGACCTAATTTTATGAACAGCATCTTTTTGCTGTAGATTTTACAGGATTTTAATTGCAAACATATGCCCTGTGCTTATAAAAGCTCTAACACTGTTCAATTTGTCCAACACTGACAAAACTTCGGGGGCTTTGTCTTAAAATTTATCTTGTGTTTTAACTCTGCCCCAGCAATCCTCTACAGTGCAGTGTAACATCCGTCAAGGAGGGACTGTAAATACTTTTACAATCACACTGAGTGTAAACAAACACACTTTATGAGGATGTAAGCTTTTTTTTGTCCAGTTTTGGTAGTTCTACCAAGCTCTGGAGTATGCTGGGGTCACATGAGAAAATACTGTCTATGAATGAAAAAAATAGTGTTCAGGAAGGAGACGGTGCGATATCTAAATGTGCTGAAAGAAAAGTAAGAAAGACGTAAGATGAGGCGGCATGCTCAAACAAAACTGAATAGAAAAAGCTTGCAGTCTAAACAGAGGGAAAGAGGATAATGAGCAAATTCACTGAACCGTGGATGGCAGTCTCTTATTAACAGGCACACATATTCATACATTTATGGGCTTATTCAGTTATTCAGAGTTTGAATGCACATGGCTTGCCACGTGCGTTAGTGGCTGCGTAAACACATTAACATGCAGAGAAATGGTGGGCTGCGGAGATGAAAGGCCCTCAGATCAGTGGCATAACACTGACACAGTCGTAACCTATCAGGCTCAGTGTGTTCGTGGCATTGGCAGGTCCGCCGGGACGTTCACAAGTCTCTTTGTTCTGCTCAGATCTGTTGCGTTTTTTTATTCTCTTGTTGCAGTAAAGTTTCCTGCCATTAGATTGAACTCACCTAACTGAAGCAATGGCGAAATTGTTCCAAAGAATTTAATCTCTGTGTGATGATAGATATGGAAAAGCTCCTGTTAATAGTCAGAGCCTCTTGAAGATAAGCCTGTAAAGTTCTGAATAAACTCTGGCTATCCAAACATTAGATGTATCTTTAATCCCATCAGAAAGTAAGTGATACGAGTGTTGCTTCAAACAAATAAATCTGAACTGCTTGGAAAAACAGGAGGCCTTGCCAGAATCAACTCCTATTGATGTAATGGTGTGGTATTTGTGAGTGGAGTTAGTGTTTTTTGTGCCGGTGCCACTGGTTCCTTACTCCCACCCTGTGGTGACTCTGCCAGTAGAATTAAAGAGTGATTATCCAAGGTGTTCATTATATATATATTATTATTATTATATACCATCTCACGGCCAAAGCGGCTGACACAGGCAGTCTCAACTTGTAAAAGAAAAAACGGAGAAAGTTAAACCTATGATATTGAGGATATTCATAATAAATTTTATAAATCCTCACAGAATGAAAACCTTTCTAATTCCACATATATGGTCCTTTAGAAATCCAGAAATACTGCTCCCTGCCTGTATTTGAGTTGAGTCTTAGTTCAATTGGGATTATGTGGTATTTAGCCAAACTTAAAACTAAAACAAAACTATGACATGAGAAAAGCTGGAGGACAAAACTATGGTGTTATATGTTGTTTTTGTTTCTTGTCCTGACCTGCCAGGGACAACAGATGGAAAGTAGTCACTGTGCTATTTCTGGCATATTTACATTTTTTATGTTCATCAATATGCACTGTCCCTTTTAAATAAATAAAAATAAATAAAAACAGAGAACGGGGACGGGCGTGAAGTTTGTTTACAACCATTCCCCTAAAAATTCTGCATGTTTTGTCTTTAAATGAATTTTCAAAGACTGTGATGTTATTTTAGTTCACTCTTAGTGTCACAGTGTGCAGAACTTAAAAGGTAGGGGTGTTAAAGTGTGTATTTGTAAGTTCTTCATAACTTTTTTAAAAGATTTTTATGATCCTTGTCTTGTTCTAATGGCATCATCATCTTTTTTACAGCAGCCTGGCTTTATATTAAAAAAGTTTATCATCTTATACTGTAGCTTTCAAAATTAATGGTGTATTTTTGTGCCTCTAGAGGAGACTTTATTGTAGCAGTGCAGCAATTATCTTACAATACATTTCATAACAGTGGTTTGAATGGTCTATAATTATCCATATCCCATGTAATCAGGATGAACATGATTGACACTGAGACCAAGTTGTCCTTGTACTATAAGCAAAAGCAAGTTTCCACAAGTCAGTGTTGAAAATCCACCAAAATGATTCTGGGTCAATACACCGAGCTTTGTGCCAGGTCTCTCATCACGGAAATGTTTCACAACTGGGAAGGAGCTAGCCAGGATTTCTATCTTTTTCCCCTGGATGAAACAACTCAGGGAAGGAAAGGAATGAAAGTACAAGTGACTGCTATTATCGTGACCACAGCTGTCAGCTTCACGATGTTAGGAAACCACTGATATGGGACTTGATTGAGCAGGAAGAAGCCCGATTTAAAAGCATATGGCCAATAGCTTATTGACTTGGAGGCATTACTTCCTTCATACTGCTACCCCCACTGATCAAAGGATGGCAAGATATAGGGAAAGGTTTAATAGGAAAAGGGTTGTGCCGAAAGAGAGGGAAGATACAAGACAAAGACTCTGAATACCTCAGTGATTTTATTTGTTCTTTGAGCTGTATCATATAAATACAACACATACCACAAAAGTGGGTCCAAACATAAATAGACTGCATAAACACTGTGTACTTTAGAAACAAAGCTATATCAGTACAGCACAGTTTGGTACCAGTAATCGGTGAAAAAGTTCCTATGCAGTGTGCACAAGAAAGAGAGGCACCAGTTTCCTACATTTTAGGAACTCTTCAATGTGACAAGTTCTTTTTGTGTTTATTGCAATCTAGACAGTAAATGCTATGTTTTTAAACACTCCATCTCAAACTAGCTTTGTTTGAGTTTAAAAAAAACTAAAAGTATGTCTAGCATTCTTCATCTAAGAATATGGCAATACAGCAGTTGAAACCTTTCACCTGATAGAGATGCATTGCAGCAATACTGTATAACCCAAGTAGAATTGCTGTTCACTGTCAAGATAAATATTCTCTGTCAGGACAAAAATGGCCCAGAAAATACCCAATAAATCTTGAAATACATTTATAAAATATTGTTGGCAAAGCTACTCGTAACATAAATTTATCATTCTTCTTCTAAGAATAGGGTGCTCAAAAAATATTCTCATTTTCACCCAAGAAATTATTATTTGTCATCTAATCAACAGTGTTTAGCTTTACCTTTTATTAACGGTACCACAGTGTTGAAACCACATATGAGGGGTCATCAAAGTGGTATGGGATACTTATGCCCCCTTTCACAAGTGCTTAATACCAACCTGGCTTGTACCGTACCCCATCAGTAGAAACCTGAGATTGAACCAAAGTGCGTAAGTCTGTACAATGTACATTCCTGAACAATGCTATTGCCTACTCCAGTCTGTTTAGCAGGAATGATTGAGGAACAGAAAACCACACGCACATCCACAACCAGTGGGCCTGTGACCGGGAACCAGAAAAACTGAAGTAGGCTCCACACAACAAACAAAGCTCCCAGATTTTTTTTATTCTATATATTTTATCACAACATGTCGCGTTTCAGGCTAGTCCCCTTCAGACAAAAATAGACTGATTAGGACTGATTGAGGAGACAAGAAATTGAGAATGTGAATGTGCTTCTGTCTCTTTTTCATTAAAATTATACTGAAACCTTACTCTTCTATTAGCACTGTGTATACAATTAAGATAGCACAGGGACATAATCACTTATTTAACATAAAAAGAAAAAAGCATTTCAGTCATTATTCCTTAGAAGTCCAGAAACAACCCCCGCACATATTGCTGTATACTTGTGCTGTGCTTGTCAAGACTTCCCCAGCCTGAAGATGACAGCAGTGTTATTACAGTGTGCAGGATTTAATCAGACATGCCACACAGCAGCCCCTGGACCACAGTGGAGGTTAAGGTTAGAGGAATATCTATAACTCCTGCAGCGGACTATAGCGAGAACAATTCCAGATGTGACATGTGATTAGAACACTGCATTGTTTTTGACTCTCTGTGGTTTAGGCCTGTCATTTCTGTTTGAAAAACCATCACAAGTGTTTAATCAGTTCTTCTATCTGACCTTATACACATCTCTGTCATCTTACTGTCTTTCTGTGAGTTGCAACTGCTCCCCCTAAGAAACAAGCCATCGTGTAATAGAAACTGACAGGCTTGAATACCAGCATGATATATAAAAATAAATACTCATTGCTGGTTTAAATGCAATCAACCCAAGGAGGAAAGCTTATGAACCAATGCCAAAGTCAATATAAACATTCATCATGGATGTAGAAGACTGGAGGGCGAGAGGTTTCAGGAAAATAGAGTGAAGAAAGATATGTTGAAATGTAAGTTGTTATAAAGTTGAATTGAAATATGTTGAGTAAGTTGTTATGACCCATTTGGCGAAAACACATAAAGCGCAATACTTTAACAAATGAGTGTTTAAACTGAAGCCACGTGTAAAACCCATTTTAACTATGTCAAACTTACAGTTATTGTAAACAAGTGCAGTTTTAATCATAATATTTGATTGAATTCCAGTAGATATTAACATGTGATGACAGAATGAGGGGAAATAATGGTATAGAGGGTGTGGCTTAAATCAAAAATAATTATTAATTTTGATTAACAATGATATAATACAATTCCATGGACAGTGAACTGAACTGACCTGGCCATGTCTTATAATGAACTGTAACCAGGCCTAGAATACCATATTAAATGAGAGATAAAGGACTAATTAGTGCTGAAGACGGCATTGACTGACCAACAAGAGAAATTGATTAACGCCATTGGAAGCGTCATACTTGTGAGCGTGGACTCATGGAGATAATGTTAAAGACACACTGTCCAGCTTGTACAAGGGAATTACAAGTGACAGCAGAGAAATGACTGTGACACGTTTAATCAAACTTTATTAACCAGGAACCACTTAAAGAGCAATTAGTTTCTACCTAATCTCACTGCAGGCATCTCGCTACAGTAGAGTGATGTGCTTCTATAAATAGACCAGGTAATATTTTTACCATTTAGGCATGGATTACGCCAACAACGTTATGGCCACACAACCAAATATACACCTAGGGCCTAAGATCATATTGCTCATTGCGATAAAAACAGTAAAGATTAATTGATGGAGCCAATTTTTTACCATCAGGATAATTATTCATTGAGATTATTTCCAGCTGTTGTTATTTTTGTTTTTCACTACAATGCCATTTGAACATTTTTGTCACATTGGTGAGTTAAGAAATTTTCAATATTCAAATTCTGCATCGCACTGTCCTGCTCGGTTTTTGCTTTCTTTTGTCTCTATGCTGTGGCCTATTGGTTCTGCTTGGTTCTAAGGCAATGGTTTTGCTAAATTCTCGCTAAAATGAAACTTCAGTCTGTGTCCAGTAGAGAACAGGGCTGTAGACGATAGTTTGTTTAATAATAGTTAGCAAAGCAGCTTTATTTGTCTTGAGGCTGTGTTGATTCAGGAGCAGCGTTGTCTGATGGATACGCTAAATATGAGAGTCATGAGCAGGGCCGGAACAAGGAATGTGGGGCCTATGGGCTAAAACTATATTTAGGCCCCCTTTGGGAGTCTGGGGGCCCAACCACAGGACATGTTTTAGATGCAATATGTCTATTATTTTTATTATTTTCTGAACTAATAATGAAATTAAGCTTTCTGAATAAATAAGGCTGACACAGAACAGACTATTGCTAGATGTCTTTTTTTTTTAAGAATTGCCTTAATAATTTAATAAGCTGATTTTTTGACAGGTAGATCTTGTTGTCTGGGAACGGTGAGCAAGTGCTTAAATGTCAAGCCCGGATTCATGTTACTTCCACTTTTAAAGTGTAATTTTGTTTAACCACAAAAGGTGTTGTAAAGTGATTCCAGTATCTTTTTGGACATTTGTCATAATGCCAAGATTTGTCTAGAGTTTCTTGACACTGTCAAGATTGGAATCAGTATTGCTCTGGTAATTAATACAGTAGTTCGTCAGTTGTGTGTCCAGTTTTGGACATTGTTGCTGCTGTTATGAAGCAAAAAGTGATTTATTAAATCCTACTGCACAGATTGCTGAGACTGCCAAAATGTCAGCGTCAAATAACCGCTCTTGATGAAATGCTGAAGTAGGTACATTTTTAATTTAGCAAGACCACAATAGTGATTAGTTTACCCAGATGAACATGTTATGTAACAGGACCCTGCACAGTGGTTTAGTATCCCTCGCTGGGCTTTAGATGCCATTCCACCACTTCATGTCAGTTTATGGAGCAAAACCTTATTATATTACACCACAGGCCTCGTTAATTAACCACTAGGATATCTCTCACTAGGGTATTTGCGCAACAACCAACTCCATTTGTCGCCATTAAAAATTAATTTGTCAGACAATAAATGTATGTTTGCTTAGAAAAAAACATGCTGTTTACTGTATGTTGGTGCTTTCTGCTCTTTTCCTTCTGTGTGCAGTGAGTAAGTGACTCCCGATGTCTGTTAATGACATTCATTTATTTTGTGTGCGCTAGGATTTATTTGGCCGTCCTTGTGGAGACAGTCCTCTCTGTTGCTGCTGTAATTTAACGACTATTACAATGTTTGTTCAAAGTCCCAACTGTTCAAGTTTGCTTTGGGCATTTTCTTACTCTTTTCGTTTTGTTATTATTCTTTGTCACTCTATTAGCCTTCTTTTTTCTTCATGTTCCTTTCTCCAATCTGCTTCCCTTGGCTCCAGTTCTTTGTGTTTGTTGGTGTTGGTCCCACAGCTCACACAGCAAAGCAAAACTTCTGGCATTTTCCTAATTGATCCATGGCAGCCATTGCTGTGGTCTTGCTCATTCAGATCTTCAATAATTCATAAGCACTTGTCTCAGAGGGAGTTAGTCTCATCTACCTTTTTATATATATTTTTGACAAACCACAGCCTTGTTTCCTAATATGGTCTACCTGGAGAGTTTTTATTTATTTAATGTTTTTATTTGATCACTTAATTGTCACCTTTATTCAAAGTCTTGAATCAAACAAAAAGCTAGTCCATTAATATTTTACTCAACGTGCAATAAATTGATATCTGTATACTATACTGACATCTAATGCATTAAGCACACAAAATTGTTGCATTATAATTCACCATTAATGCCAGACTATGCTTCTTTTCCCGTAAAGCTAATGTTGTGAAACATGTTAGGGTTCTCAATCAGGAAGACAGCCATTATTACCCCTATTAAAATCAGCATCCACTTTACGTAATGAAGGCAATTAAGCAAAGATACCTTGGCTGGAGAGCGCGCAAGCATCCCACCCACAGAGAGGGGAGAAGAGTGGTGCAATTTGTTAACTCCCACATGTTTTATACAGGAAATATGCATGCTATTGAAATAGTTGAGTGAGGAGATTGATGGCTATCGCGGTAATTGTTTTTTTTTTTGTGTGTGTTTTTTCAGGAAATCTGCTACAGGAGAGTTTTATCGATGAACCAGATGGGCTTGTTTCTGTGAACCTGCTGGTGGTGTCTGCAGTGTCAGCCTTTGCGACTGGAGCCATCATCTCAGGCCTTGCCGTGTGCTGGATCATGAGTCATCGTCATCGCCATTCTCGCAGTGGAGGGGCTAATGGCGCCCGCAGGAAAAATGACAAGGAACAAAGCATGTTGGCACAGGGCCGCAGCGGGTCAGTGATGAGCGTGACTCGGACGAGTGGTGGAGAGAGGCGGCGCTCTCAACCAGACAGCCTCTTTGTCATGCACAACGGCTGGCCTAAAGGAGACATGGACCCTGGTCTGCTGCCCACTCCAGAACAGACCCCTCTGCAGCAGAAGAGAGCCATGCGTCTCCCAGACACAGACTGGGACCAGAGCCAAACATTCCTGACTGCTGTGGGGACCCCCTGCCCCAACAATTCTGTTATCTACCTGAGCTCCAAGTTCCTGCATGGAGGAGGTGGTGGAATGGTGCGAATAGATGACCCTGGGGAGGTGGTGTTGCCCCCCCACACAGAACGCCAGCGCTATTTGATCCTCGCCGCACAGAGGGGGGATCACGGTGGAGGACGTCCCACCGGAAACCTGCGGAACTCAGCTGGGGAATACATCTACCCTGCCACGCCGCAGGACTCGCCAGACCGCCGCAGGGTGGTGTCCGCGCCCACTCCCCACATGGACTACGGCGAATCTCGCTGGAGCCATGAGGCACTCAACTACAACAGCAACAATGGTGCGCCCTACCACCCACAGCGGCATGGGCTAATCCGGCCCGACATGCAGGGGCCACGGGGTCTGGGGGAACTGGCAGACTTCAGCCATCTCCTGGTCAAGAGCATGGGAGAGCGTGCCCCTAGTGGCCAGTGAGGTGCAGGACACTCCAAGCTGCTATATAAGCTCTCTCTCAAACCATTTGTCCAACAGTGAACTGGATTCAGCAACCCCTCTGACTCCTGTCCCAGTCCAACCTTACCCTGTCTGTCCTCTCTCACCGCCATTCAATGTTCTGACGTCATTCAGCCGTCTGAAGAGAGAGATGCAGTAAAGAATCAACAAGACGAGAATTATATCTCGCGTACATCTCCGTCTGAGGTCCACCCCTCTGTTCTGCGAGTAGAGCGACCCATAGGGCAGCAGGACTAACAGGGCAGTAAAGTGAGGGGTGCGAATGAAGGGGATTCTTCTCAAGAGACATTGAAGAAGAAAACACTGACAATTTCTCTCACAGAGCCAAATGTGAAAGGTCTCGCTCCATTGTTTTTCTCACCATGAATATTTTTTGAGTGTGAAATCTAATTTTTGTTTTTTATGTTTGTGCCAGTGGCATCCTTGGACAATAATGTGCTTTGTTTTGGGTTGTGTAAAAAATGCCTGAAACTGTGCCAGGGGGCAGTGACGCCGACTGAACCAAACAGTGTGTGTATGTGTGTGTATGGGCCACAACAACCCTAGTCTTGTATGTGAATTATATGACATTTATGTACTGAAATTGATGTTAAGATTATTTTTTCCTTTTATAAACAATCAGATAGAGACATGTGGATTTTATTACGTCTCTTTAAATCTATGTGTTTATCAATCAGTGAGTGAATGACCAGTGGCTTGTGAAGGAACCCATGTAAAGTTTATAATCCCTGTACTTTAAAAGTGCACATAGCCATGATAAAGTAAAAGAGAGCAATAAAAAGCAAGTCATAAAAAGGGATCAGGATACAGTACATATTTAGTATAATGCTGGTTTATCAGCAAACTAGGCTTGGACAAAAAGCATTGTGCTGGTAAATTTAACATTATCTCCCTCCATTCTTGGTTCTATTACTTTGTCAGGATCAGGATTCTTTGGTCTGCCTGACCTGACCTGAGGTCTCCCTAGACTCTGCAGCACGTTTGAGAGAGAGAATGTGAACTGTGGCTGAGTCTTGACTGGACTACACTTGGGAGCCCTATTCAGTCGCCTCTGCCACAACACTGAGCCTCTTTGTGCCCAAAAAGCAAAGAGGATACTGCAGCAACAAATAGCCGTTAAGAGTCAGGGGCTGAGTCCAGTGTCGCAGCCTCATAGAATATCAATGAGCGGGATGGAGAGTCTATCCATCATGTGAGATACAGCCACTGAACGCAGGTCATCTCTTGTGTCTTTGCCAAGGTAGGACAGGAGAGGGCGGCAGCTGGAGCTAAAGGCCAGTGTAGAGGGGACCTGTCACAATGCCCATACCTTGTGGTTTTGTCCTTTTTTCCGACTATCAGTGAGTTACCCAACAAATGAAGCAGATTGGCATGGGCAGAACTTGGGTGTGGAGTTACTCTTTCACTCCCATTTGATGCATTTCAGTTTTGTTTGCTACTTTCCAGCCCAAATTCAAATGTAGATTTAGAGATAGTTTTATTTTATCTAGGTCACGGTGGCTTTTTGTTGTATGCATCTGCCTCATCTGTCTCATAGGGTTTACTCAATGAACGTGTTACTTAAATGGAGTGCAGAAAATATCTTTGATCAATTGTACCTCAGTTATCACCTTTCTTACTTTTGTTAAGACCTACTCCATTTGAGTTATTGGTGTTATTGACGAGCATTTACATCTTTATTCGGGGCATAAAGGCATGCAACAGAGGTGTACAATGAAGTTAGACAAGAACAGAATAGAAGTCATTATAGAGTGACAAAGGCGATTGGGAACTACTTTTTCCAAAGATTTGCTGTCTCAGTTGCTCATTGTCAGGATATAAATAGCACACAATATATTAATTCTTCATGCACTTAAACAGTATTTGGTCTCTATTGGCAAATCGTTTATTATATATTTATGCACACTAGGTCAAAAGGTCAGGCTGATATTATTGCATTACTGACTGTATTCTCATGACATTCCACACAGGTCATTAGTATTGCACTTATGAAGCCTTCCACCAGTCAGCCCCCTCATCTCTGCCTTTTTGTCTGTCTCAGCCCATCGTGCGCAGCCAGCCGTGTCCTCCTTAACCCACGTCTCCTCTGGTGTTTTACTAAACATGCTTGATTAGGCAAAAAGTTCTATTCGGCTCCATCTAATGGCCTGATGAGCCCCTGAGAAGATCACTGCAGACACATCGGCGTAACCCGACACCAGCTCTTTAGCCCCTCTGCTAACCACCAGCCGCACACTCACAAGCAGTGAAAGAAGCCCTTGAACCAAATTCTAATGTGATTAAATTAGGATCAGCTCAGGCTTTAAATAGGCCAACTCTGACTAATTCAAATAAATGTACTGTACACGTTGTTATCTGAAGTGCATAACTAGATTACCTTACATCACAAAGCATCCGAGGATTTCAGGTTTGATCTCACGGCCGTCTGCTCCATAGACACTTTGTCAGATCTAAAAAAACTAAGTATATTTTCATCATTTTCATAATGAACCTATAGTTTTTTTCTTTTTTGTATGTTGGGTAGATTTCATGCCATTGCATTGTGGTGTCCCTGTTAAAACAGTTCAGATTGATTTTAATAGTCTGTACCTTTTTGGGTAAGTGTATGCCCTGTTACTCAGAGCTGCATAGGATTCCACATTAAAGGGAGGTTATGTACTGTAACATTTGGAGATTTGTGAATTTATGATAGAAAGTGCATAGTGTCGGTTTAACCAAGCAGGTTCCTATTTGTCTGATATGGGAATGGAAACCAGTCAATTGACCAGAGTGATGATGACATGATTTAACATGATTTAATCTTAACTTAATCTTTACTTCCTATTGTTGGCTCTAAATTGTATTATATCTAGAAAATTGAACTGTAAGGTTGGACTATGAAGCTTCTAATCCATTTCTTCTCACCCTTTACATTGTGAACAGATTGTAAACATGCACATACAGTCACTTACCACATCACTACCTTTGTGTTTGTGCCATGTTTATTGTCACTGTTCAGCTTTCTCTGGTTAATTTAATGAGTCTGTGTTAGAAATCAAAGCTGTTCCCAGCAGCCTTTATTTCACGTCAAATCCTTCAAGGGTGGCAATTTTTCCAGACATTTTCAAAGCCTCTCATGCTGTAAATTACTTTTCTTGCCATTGTATTGTGCTGAGAGATGATTTTGTTTGGACTTTTTTTAATGTAGCATACAGTATTTTGCCTCTAGCCCCTGCCACACTCATTTTCTCTTTATCTCTAGCAATCACATATCGCCACACACACATGAGAAATTTCCAGACAGCCCTCGTGACCATGTATGTCTGTGCTCTTATTTATCAGGTTGTTAGCGAGTTAAAAGACCCTGCCTTTGTGAGTCGGGGTTATTTGTGCCCCCCTCCCCAGCCAATAACTGCCATGTTGCCTACAGTGCTCCCTCCACTGTACGCCCTAACACAGAGTGGGGAATAGGAGGGCTGCCTGGCCAATCAGAGCCAACATGTGATGAAAAAGCACAAAACAAGGCAAAAACAAAATGAGAATTTGCTTTTTTGTAAAGTTGTAGATGTGTTTAGTCAGCACTGATCATATTGTCATGTTTGTTTTTTCTATTGTTTGTTTCTGTGGTAGATATTTGGTTTAAAATATATGGAATATTATTGTATATGAGTTCCTTTCTCTGGTGTGCCGGTTTGACAATGAAGATGAACCTGAAGACTATCATTATGGACAATGAAGCGTGAGCAGCACTGATGTTTTGGATGCTAAAGCAAAAAGGAAAGTGAGAGCATATGAACTCTTATTGACTGAGATTCCACTTCCTGTTGTGGAGTGGGGTCTTCTTTAACTGTGAAGGACCCTTGCTGTGCTGTGGCTATCACCAGAGGCTCGGGATGTGCTGTCATCAGATGACACATGTCCCCACAACCTGTACATAACCTTGATGCTTACATGTAATTGACGTGCAGTAGCTGCATGACAACACAGCCTCTGTGTGTGTACAGAATAGCCATGTGTGAATTTGTACATTACATGCAAGTGTGTGCTTGTGTCCGCCAACTTGTCTGTGTGTCATCTGCAAACAGCAACACGTGCATGCACCCTCTAACTGCACAATACACAGCCACCCCTGACAACACGCACACACTCCATTGTCCTGAGCGCTGCCTGTGACTCCGCATGGAGACTTTGCTTTATGTCAACTTTCTTATTCTAATAAACAACTCAGACATTGGCCTCAGCTTTGTATTCATTTTTCTGCATTTCACTTTTCACAAGGCATTCAACCAATCAATTAAAGGCTCAATTACAGTGTTTTTTACAAATAAAAGTGTCTGTCATTGACCGGCTGGCAGAATGACTGTTGCTGTATGCATCTTTAATTTTGATATAATTGTCTGTGAGGGACAGGTACATTGATTCTGAAAAAAGAAGTATTAAAGTATTAAAACAGGTTTTGAAAAATAACAGACAAAATAACAATAGCTTTAAAACATTTAGTTAATCTGTGAATGTGAAATCTGATACTATCAGTGACATGCTGAAGAACAAAGAGCTGTGCTGTCTGTTATTTAAGCCTGTGGGACTTGAAGACTTCAGTGATAACAGATAGTCTTTAGTCTGATAGTCTTTCACAGATAATACTTGCAGAAACTTTTTGTACAATGTTTTTAGTTGTACCTGCTAACGTAAAAGCTTGAGACACCAGAGCAATAAGCTGTCATTATAAAACATCAAATATTGATAATGACTTTTCAGTTGGTATTTTTATTGATCTAAAGACGGCCTTTGGCACTGTAGACCATTATCATTTTTTGAAAAGGCAATATGGAATAAGAAGCACAGTTAACTTCTAAAGAGGCTAAATAAGTAAATTGGAAATAGCAATATGTAATATGTAAATAAAACTGTCAGATTTGAGGCATATAAGAGTGCCACAGGGTTTGGTGATTGGCCCAAAACATTTTATACTTAATGATATGTGTGATAATGTAAGTTTTTATAATGTTATTTTTGCAGATAATACCATTTTGTTTTGCTCTGGAAGAATTTTAAATTAACTTCTGTACAGAACTGAACAAGAGTTGGAAATGCTTAAAAGTTGGTTAGATGTTTATCAAATTATCTCTAAAAATCAAGGAAACAAAGTTTATAAAATATAAATAATATTTTAATTGAAAGACTAAAATAAACTTCGCTTGAAACCACAAATTAAATACAAAAGTATAACTTTCTAAGTCAAAAGCAACTCATAATAAAGCTAGGGACATGTTGAATTGTATTGCTCACTAATACTTCCTTATTTAATTTATTGTGTGGAACTGTGGGGAACTTTTGTTGGATGGCATTAATAAGCTTCTGCCTGAGCCTTTTCAGTCACAATGCACCAAGTACTGTCTTATGGATGGTCCTGTCAGTCTTTACTGACTGAGTAAACTAAAACTAAATGTTGTGTACAATGACAGTACAATAATGAAAACAATGACATGATACAGTCCTTCATTAGACACTGAAGTCACAAAAGAAAAGTATGTTCTTAACAAACTGTCTACCCATTATCTTAACTGTAACTAAATCTAACTGTAAACCAATTTCTGCAAACCACCTAAAATCTGAAAATAACCAGTAATCTTTCAGACTCATGCTCAATACTGGCTGCTGCAATATCATTTGCTTCCATTTGAGGGCGCTATTGCCACATCAGTCTCCAATCAAAGAAAAGGCTCAGTGCAATTAATGGCTATACTTGACTGTGAAGCACTAAAACCATGCTCATGTGAACACAAATGTGTTATTGACTATTGTATGTACAAACATAACATGTACAAATATTTACATCATTATTTTTTCCTAAACCTATCCACTCGTCTCACAGTATCTGAGAGGCCCTACTAGCAGAGCAGCATCCTCCTCATCTCACTGTGCAGCTCCTCTTGTCTCTGGGGAGCCTATCAGACCATTTCACACATGCTGAGAGCTGGAGACCGTGAGGACCTGTCAGGGGCTCTCATTCATGCTTTATGGGACCCAAACCATGCAGTGCTGCAGTCATCTGATGGGAACAGAGGAGGAGAAAGACGAGAAGTATCCCTCACAGTCAGTTGTCCTAGATTAGCATCAGCTATAGAGGGACCCACTGTTGTAGACATAAACTTACTGTTTAGGGCTTGTTTTACCCTCACTCTGTTCTAGCACTTCATTGTCTCCCCCTTTCCTCATGTTATTATACCTATTAATTCCATCTTTTCCTCCTCTGTCTCTGTATCTCTTCAGTTTTATACATTAACCTTGTATTATGGCAGCTCAGTGGCAGAGTGGTTAGCACTCCTGCCTCACAGCAAGTAGGTCTTGGGTTTGATTCTCATCCAGGGTAGGGCAGAGTGTGGAGTTTAAATGTTCTCCCTGTGTCTTTTTTTTTTTTTTTTTTTACACACATGTATCTGTATGTCTCACTAGAACTGTCACACCAACACAGCTTTCCACATAACTTATACCATATACATTTACATATAATTTTACTATTTGAGCTTCTAGAGTTGCTGCCATCTGCATCAAGTAATAAAAACATTTCACTGTGTGTATTCAAGCCTCATGCGTTACTAATGTTTTAGTTTAAGCATAAAATTGACTTAAATATCCTTATACCTTTGGATAAACTAGGGTTTAGTCTCACAGTGTTTCCAGATGTTCACTCCGAGTCCTCTTCACAAGATCTACTGTAGGAACATTGGAAAAAGATATTCTGCAGACGCTCTGTAACAGCCAACTGTACCACTAGAGGGCTCTATACACTGCGGAAAACTCAAAAAACAAACAACTCAGTGAGCTTTTTAGTGTTGTGTCCACTCACTGTGACTTTTAAATGTCACTAAGACAAGATTTTACAAGATTTTAGAAATACTGTCCAAGTCCAAAGAAGTAATGGCTAGGTTAGGAAATGAGAGGATATGGCAAAACCTACCTAACCTAAATATTTGTGTGCATGTTTGTAGACCAATTTAAATATGGATACATTATGTAGGACATAATGAAGAAAAGAAAACATAAATGTTAAATGAGAATAAATAGTGGATAATGTCTGCATATAAGCAACATTATGTAGTTAAAGTTTATATATATTTATATATATAGCACTTTTCCATCTGCTGTAGTAGGCACTCAAAGCGCTTTACATACATTAAGCCATTCACCAGTGTTACAGCTGGAACACCACTGGAGGCAAGGTAGGTTAAGTGTCTTGCCCAAGGACACAACGACAGTACGTGGGGGAGAGCGGGATGTTATGGGATGTTTCGAGCGGGGATCAAACCACTCACCCTCCGGTTGAAGGACGACTGCTCTACCCACTGAGCTACTGTGACCTGTGTGTATGTGATGGGTTCTCATGAGATTGTAGTTTGCTCAGTAGAGTATATACAGTAGATGTATTTAAAAGTAAGAGTATAGTCTCTGGTTCATGTAAAAATAAATCTAAATGAATAGAAAAAAAAATAAGGACACAAACATTGACACTGTGTTGCTTTCAAATAAAGATATGTCTGTCTTTGCAAAAACAAATCATGAAGCATCTTCATCATGGGACATCTATCAGAAAATCACAGAGGGATAAGTGGTGGGTGAGCAAAGCCCCCCAGTGGACAGTTAATAACAAACAAAAGGTAGAGCATTTATGAGTAATTAATTGTATGTTGTAATGAATTGATTGATCACAGCCTGAAATCACCCAGCAGGTTTACTGTTTACTGTCAGTATTCACAGATTTCCTTGCCAAACGTTTGTTGACAAAGAAGATAAAGCACAATTGATTTAATTACAGTTTCTATCGCTTTCTCAGGGAAGTTCCAGACCGGTTCATCCGCATGGTGACACCTAACTAGCATACAGCTAATACCAAATTCTTAATCCCATCTGCTATATTTAGATTTTAGAGATAGTGAATGAGTGCATTGGAACTCAAGTCAAGTCCTTAAATATTTTATGTATGTCAAATCCAGTACATTTTATTTTCACCAACGATCATGCATCTTGACATGTTTGAGGGCTGGTTAAGTAGGTCAGTCAACTACATGTAGTTGTTGTATAATAAGGTATGTTGTTACTTCTTGTTGGCCTCATAATTATGGGAGTTGTGTAAGAAAAGCATTGGCCACATAGCATTCGTGGCTCAACAGTGGCGGTGCACTTGCTTTTGTGTCTGATCTTTTTCTATTACCTTTATTTACCTTTTGGACTAATTTCTCAGCACAATTGGCTATGTGTGTACATATGAGAGCGCTAACCTCAGCCATACATTGAGGAGCACATCTGTAAATAGCAGTGAACAGGGGCCTAATTACAGCCTGCTACATCAGTGTGGTGGTAGGCGTAATTGAAAAATCCGCAGGGTGCCACAGAGTATGTGTAGGGCTAATTGGCATGTCAGCAGGGCACACAGCTGTATAGAAAAAACATAAACATCATCATGAGCAAAGCACCACTGGGATCGAGATAATACTCTGCTGCTTCTTCCCACAACACCTCTGTTCAGAGACACGCATGTTTAACCGCAGCAGTCTACTGGCCTTTCTGTGCCTCATAATTGATAACAAAATATATTTACTTAAGACACAGCATGTTTTAATCAAGTGTTTTGTAGGAAATATAAAATTTTTACTCAGCTACATTTGACTATTTAAGCCTTTCACTCTGAGCAAAGTAAAGAAAAGTTTCAGCTTCAGACCATTGCGCCTCTTGTTTTTGTAACAATATACATTTCTTTCAGGTTTATGGTCACAACTACATTTGAATGTGTGTGTCCTCAAAGGTGTTATGTTTTTTTGGTAATTCTTTGGGCTAGTTTTCCTAAATCGGCAAATGAGGCCAAAGGTCAGGCATCATCAGGAAGCAAAGCAAATAGTTTGAAACAGTGAAATATGGCATGTTTTATTCAATGTTCACATTTTTCTCTGCTCAGTCACTGACCTCCAATAACCCTTCCGTCTATCCATCTCATCTCCAACAGCATACAAGGTTAAACAATCTCATTTCCTAAGAATAAATTCATGTGAAAATGTAGAAAGTGCCTGAGGATGGCAGGATTTCTCCAAGTGCTGTTGTCTGGACAGAAATTATTTGGCTGTTTCTGTCTGAACATGTTGTTTTTCATGCTATATGTAGCAGCCTAATGTGTGTCAATACATAAATATAACAGCCATGTGAGCATAGTTACACATTTTATCAAATGACAGAAATGAATTTATTCAAGTTTAATAACTGATGTACAGCAAGATCCAAGAAAAAGAAAATGGATGCTGGGCTTTTTTACAGCAGATTGCAAGCATATACAAATCATTTATCACAGACCAAAGAAAAACAGTTTAATCTTTCATATTAACAAATACTATATTTGCTGAGAAAGATAGAAACTAATAAAATTTACTCAATTATATTTTGTGCCTAATAAATTGTACAGGGTTAAGAATTATTCTTTTTCTGTTTCTGTTTTTAATAGTTGGCACTAACTTGAGGAAATTCAACAATAACAATGTTAAATCAAACACTGAGACCAGGGTGGCACTCCCTACCTTCACCTTAGAAGTGGGCTGAGCATAAACATGTAACCAGGCATTAGGCAAGTCCATAAAGAGTAGTTTATTTAATAGTGGTTTGGTCTTCATACATTGAGTCAGCAAGGTGGAAACAGTGTTTTTGGTGTCATATATACAGTATGTATATATGTGTGTGTGTGTGTGTGTGTGTGTGTGTGTGTGTGTGTGTGTGTGTGTGTGTGTGTGTGTGTGTGTGTGTGTGTGTGTGTGTGTGTGTGTGTGTGTGTGTGTGTGTGTGTCCAAGACCTTTGTGCACAATTGTGTGTTTAAAAAGAAACATGAATGCACTTTTCCTCCAGCAGTGGTCTGTTCTGTCATCTCTTGGCAGCTGTAGGAACAGAAACTAAAAGTCATGGAACTTTAACTGAAGCCAAGATAGACAAATACAAATGATTGAAATTTTCTTCAACTGTATGCTAACAAAAACTTTATTTAAAATTTTTAACATATTTTGTCCACTCTGCAAACCTTTTTTCCCCTTTCACTAAATTGGTTGCATATTTTCCCCTTGAGGTGGTGTCTGCCATTTTGTATATCATCTTGTAACATAATGAGGTAAGAATATTTTGCCCATTTTGGTCAAAATCATGTATTTAAAAATACTATACATATCCAAATCAACGCTTTCTCATTAAAGAAGCAGTATTGTCTTGTAATTATTGTAATTGTCTAAACTTGCTCTATTCCCACCTGTGTGATGCTGTTCATGATACTTTGATCATTCCACACAGCACATGCACCCACACACAAGCAATCAGAGTACAAGAAAAACCTTTAACTGGAGGTTTTGCTTATTAAAGTTTTGTTGGCTAAACCCACTCGCATTCAACAAAATGAGATAGTTATTCCTTCTTACTCATATTATATGACCATTCAAGACTTTATTTGCAGAACCTTAGCTGATATTATTTTCTATTCACAACTCAGTTTTCTATTTTCATTATCTCATATTACTTTGTGGTTATATGTAACTTTCTAATGTCATAATGGCCTTGTATAATCAAACCTCATTACAGTTAATTACTGAATTACTGCATTGGAACCTTTGTGTTATGTGTAAGGCACAGCATTTTACAGTTTCTATATTAAAAGCTGTGTATGGACTGTCTGTGATGAAGATGTCAAAGTTTACGGGGGCACTTTAGCAAGCCGCTGATTTATTGGTGACAGTGTGTTCCCCAATTTGGCTTTGTCTGCTGTCTTTTCAATGCAACCTCAATTTTTGCCTCAATCGCCCGACAATTTTCTGGTAAACATTTTTTCTTTTGCCTGCGCACACAAAGGTGTTTACCCGCTTTGTGTGATCCTGAGATTACATCTGCCATTATCCAGCAGAGTGGCTCAGCAAGGCTTCTGAGTGTCACCATGGAAACGTGGTTCAGGGGTCACTATAATGCAGAAACACAATGTTGAGATGTAAAAATTACTATAAATTGATGCATCGTGACTTGAATACAGAATTATCTTGGGAATGTGCTGTTCTGAAGGTGTTAATTAGAAGAAAATAGGATTAGTTTGCTGAGTCACCTCACTCAACCACATATTTTAATGATTTCTTTGGTATCAAAAAGACATCCTGGCTACACATAAACAACCTCACTTTTCATACTTTCATTGTTGTAGAGGTTCGTGTGTAATTGCATGCATTGTGAAGTATAAATTGGTGTCAGTGTGTCACCCCTTGTTCCAGTCACTAGCAGAGCTGTAACTTAATAAGGGCTAGATTAATTGAAAGCTAAGCCTCCTCTGGGCCATTCCAGATCTTTTGGGCCGATATGTCTTATCTTGTGCCTTGTCTCACTGCAGTCCGACATCCACAGTAGAATGGAAAGTGAGACCCACCGGATTGATAGATGGTACTCTCGTAGTCTGACCTGGTCAGCTCAGCTGTATCACTCACCTGAATGGCACACAAGCAGTTTTAGATCAACAGCTCCTTGAGGACAGAACCACATCACGAGTTTGCTTTATTTCACTGACCGAGTGCTTCGGGGATCAGTTCAAAAACTGGGGCGGTTATCAGATTTAATTTTCATGGCCTTTGTTTCTTTTTTATTTCTTCCAAAATGTATTCATTATGGTCAAAAAAATACATGAGTAGGATGTCAGTGTGGTTTGGAGGCTTAAAAATTACATAACCTATAAACTCACAAAGAGTATTTGAGGCTACATGATTCTGGTAATGATTTTGTTGAGTTTTCCTACTGTATCATTATAAAGTACTGTACATGGGTACAGATTTTGACTACCCTGCTCACCTCTAACAACAGTCTCAGACTGGTCAAATACATGGAAGATTTAAAAGTATTTTTCAGACTGGTGGATTATGGCCCACATGGGAGAACTTGATCAATGCATGTGTCATCTAACAGTAATATTTAGATGGAAGTTCAGAAAAGTTTAGAAAACAGAGATAATTATACTTGAAATGTGTTTACTAAAACTATAAAAAGCCAGCAGCAGAAGTGCTTAAAACTGACCAGTGTTATATTAACAAATAATTGACAATTTAATTTCCAATTTCCATTTTTGAGCCACTGTTGCAATTACAATCAAACCTTCTCCTGTATGTACTATGATGTTTTCACATCTGTTTCTTAATATCTGATCTACTTCACACTTAGTGTAACTACACCACATACAGTGGACACAAACTGACACCTCTCCATTATCATGTGTAATGTCACTCCTGTTCACACCCATTCATTCTTGTCTTGTTGTATAGGCTATATAATATCCAGAATGAGCCGGATTCTTACCTTGCATCCTACATTGTGTAAGATAAATGGGAAATATACTCTTACCTTACAACATATATAAAAAAAAGCCTCTTTGTTTGTACAAGTATTTTACTCACGCAACTCCCAACACCTCTGTAGTGTCTTGGTGACTCTGTAATGTGAAACCAAGTGCATTGTGTGTGGCAGATCATGATGATATCATAAACAAGTGAGCAGAATCTAGATAAATGGTTAACAAGTTAAGATGTGAATGTTTTACTGATGTCTTTGCTGCATTTATTGAAATTTCTAGTTTTCCCCTAACCCCAATATTGCATTAGAATGGTTTCCATGACAATAGATTAACAGCTATGTGTCTGGTAGGCTTCATGTCCATTTCTTGAACTTTGTGTTCTCTGACATGAACATAAGTCTCTAATAAGTGAATGGTTAAAAAGCCATATCATTATTTCATTCAGTACAGACCAGTTACACAACACTCATAATTTATTCAACTGAGGAAACCCTTTGTAACTGATCACTGGGTATTTTGTTCACATTGTTGTCTTGAATACATGTAAAACATAAACATCATGACAGCAAACATTTAGTAATTTAATAATATATAAAAAAACATCCCCGTCTCTCATCCTCAGTGTGACTGTCAATAATCCCTTTACAGCTTCCTTCTTCAGATTGCACAACTGATCACAAGTTGCAATCACAAGATGCAGAACAATCAAATGTTTGAGAAACAGCGCACAAAAACAGGAATATCTTTGTTTGTGTCCTCATTTCCCAAGCCAACCCACCGCGCCACATCTTACAAATTCAATTTACTTTCATGGATGACTCCGGACTTTCATCAAAACACATTTCTCGGCTTTATATGGACTAGCATGACCCGCTGAGAGGCTTGCCAGTCCAAGTATTGAATTAAAAAAGTGGGTCACCCAAACAAACTTTTTAATCTATTATTCAAAACTTTTTGCACAGTGTAGACCAGGTCAAGTTAAATAAGGATTGTTTACTGATACATTACATAACTTGTTTACTGTAATGACAAATTCTTCACCCTTTGTAATTGCCGCCAAACCACGCTTTGGCAAACCTTGCACAGATTTTTATGATTCCTGACTAATTACAGACGCTGCCATTCAAGGTCATCACGCTGAACTACTTCTCAAAAGACAAGCACTGTAATTAAAAAAGTGTGATGTCACTCAGTACAATAAGTCCTAAACCAGTTGTTTCACTCCCTGATTTATAAATACATTTTTATTCTAGCAGTCATCTTACTTTGCAAAATGGCTGATGTGCCATATTTACTGTTAGTGTTTACACCTCTCCTAAATCGAGATTAGCACAATAACATTTATAGACAAAAGCCAATGAACACCTTGCATGCAGCAACAGTATATTTAGTGTATTCCCCAGTCTATATGCATGCATAGTTGAAAAAACAAGAAATTGTTGCTGATCTCTAGCACCTCTTTATAAACCTCTCTGGGTTAAAGTGTGTTTCTACGTTTTTCTAAGCAATCAATTATTATATATCCAGTCTATTCTAATTCCACTTGTGCATTTGACAATAGAGTTTGAAAGTGTCTGACATATATTTTCCTTCTTGCTTTCTACAAACATATAATAAGAGTTTTATAACTGTTGAGATGTGGGCCAAACAACACTCACACTTGCACTAAATAACTAACGTTTGTACAGTGGAGAAAAGGAAAATTTAACAGACATCATTCAGAGTGGTGGTAACACTCTTAATTTTTCTTGTGCATATTGTGATAAAGTGTATCCTCTGTAGCCAAAGAAAAGAAAAAAAAGAGGCCAACATCATTATCCCAAGAAGCAAATGTCTGTTACGTTTTACAGCTGTAGTAGGGATTGTAAAGTATTTCTTACAAGCATCAAATCTTTCTTTCTTTTGGATGCTCATCATGTTTCAGGTGGTTTTTAAAAGAAGACTCTAAGATACATCTATCCATTAGTTCAATAGATTTATTTAATCACAATCTTGTTATGACTTCCCTAAGAAGTGCTCGCTAATGAAGAATCAAATTGTAAACCATTTAGAATTTTAAAAATCCAGCATATGATGTGTTTCATGTTAGAATTCACAGGTTTGAACAGGTTTTGCAGGATTTCACACTGGGCCTTGTTCCACGTCATATATTTTTACAAATTTACAAATTCAAATCGTGGACACAGATGTCCACCAGCACAAATCCAACCTGTTAAACCCTGAACGAGCCTCTCCGCCACAGCCTTGCATAACATGAACTACTTTAATTGTGTGTGTTCGACTGATTAATCTGAATAGAGAACATATTACTGTAATGCACAAGTTCTCAGATACACATGCACTGAATTATAATGTTCTCATTCTATTTACTGAGCTCTCATTTACATCTGACGCTGAGAGCAGCTGTGACCAAAGCCTTTTCTGTTATGTAAGACCCAGAGATGCCTTCAAACTTTTATCACTAGGGGTCGTTGTTTCATCAGACGGTGTCATGATCTAAAACAATCCTTACTATATGACTCTCTAATAAAACTTAAGAGAGGGGGCGCACATAAACAGACAGGTCCCTCCTGCTGCGAGGAAAGAGTATTTCACACTGGTTCAAGGAACAAAACACAATAATGTAATCATCTACTTCACTTAGAGCAACGGCACAATTGTTTGTTTGTTTTTTGTTGAAAAGAAGAGAAAAAAGCATTTGAGGCACAAGTAGAGTGGCATGCTTCATGAAACCATAAACATTTTTAAAGATGACATAAGAAATGTGTGCATATAAATTGCAGACTCTAATAGATAAAAGCAAAGTAATAATATTTACTGTGCAGAAAAAGAGTATAGTTGAGGCCATAAAGATAAGTGGATGACTGGCTTAAAGACATGGCCCCAGAAAGCCTTAGAGTTGATAAACAGACAGAGGATTAACAGAAGTTGGCTCAGTTCAGAAAAAGATATAAAACTGAAAACAAGACACAAAGAAATAAAATATGATTCAGTTATGTTATTAAATTCAAAGGTTACTAAATTACTCATAATTAACTGCCCAGATGAATAAACCTTTATAGAATGCTCTCAGTCGAGTCAGGAGCAGGATCATACAGTAAGTCCCACTTTTAAACATCAGTTTTACCCCCTATGGAGATCTCTTCATTGTAATTTGTTTGGTGAAAAAACATCATGCAACACAATCCAAAAAATGAAATGACAAATGCACATTTAAGGACTCATCTTAGAAGACACCTGAGGAAAAACACATGAAGATAAAACATTGTTAACTAGATACTACCTACCTTTTTTTTCCTTTTCCAATTTCATGTGAGCATTGCCTTATCTGCATGTGATGTGTTTAAACTGCCATGTCTGTCAGCATGTTTTATTACAGGACAGATGAAAGAGGCCAGCACAGATTGCATGCAGTAAAGCATACTTTTTAAACAAGGGCGTTGGAAGGTAAAGGTGTCTGCTTTATGGCCTTTTGCATGCGCATGAGGCTCATTCCTGCTCGTGGGTCCGTGCAAACCTGAGTCAGGCTTTGGTAAGTAGGTCAGAAACACATGGCATATCATGCCGATTCATCAAAGATAGGTAAATCCTCAACAGCATGGCAGTTGGTCCACATGCTGTCGGCCACGCTCATCTTAATTCACCTTTTAACAAAACACTCAAATTTGGGACATGGTCCAAGTAAACCCTGAGGCCACACACGCACTGCTACTTTAGCCGAATCAAAGCGCTAACTCAGCTCTGTAAATCTGGTACATTTGAATGTTTGAAAATCCTTGTTTGGCTCTGTAGAATACGAGGCTTTGAGGTGTTAATTTATACGCCATGGGATAAAATGCAATGCACTCAGAATGTAATTGAATGTTAATTATTGTATTATGGATAAAAAGGAAAATAGTTGTTGACGTGGGCATGCCTGACAGAAAAGAAAAAAAAAACTGTTTTTCTAGGTATCTATTTTCCAACCTTTGTACAGTGGGAGACAGATGGCTGAGGAGAAAAATGGAAGCCCCGGGTTGGTACTTGAGTAATAGATAGAAAACTCACTGATTGCCGCTTCAGCCACAGGTATAATTTAAGAGCTTTCAAGCATGTGTGAAATCTAAAACTTTCCTCCTTCTGAAAGCTTTCACCAAAACATGTCAGCCGCAGTAAATTCAAAAGGCAAGACATTTTGAATACTCTTGATCTCTCAGATGATGCACATTTATTAGAAAAGACTGTCCTGAAATGCCAGAAGCGTGGACGATAAGTTTCCAGATTTTATTCTGAACTGCAGACACGGAAGGCAGACAGACTTTTACGGACAACTTGGAACACGTTGCGTCAAACAACAATAGACTCTGTATCATGGGAGGAAATCCTGCTGCTGCTTCTAGAATATCAGTCTGTAATAAATGCAATTTTATATTTTACACAACATTACTCCCTAAATACAGTAAGTTCACTCAAGGAGCTTCACCAGACTGTTCTAAATAAAACTACTCAAAGGGACTAGATACCATTGTCTCTGGGAGTATAAAGAGATTGAAGTGTTCTGGCAGCCAGTATGAAGAGAGGTTACTCTGGTGATAGTGCAGACACTCCTCCCCAGTCCAGTCTGTTAGGACTTAAACCTGAAGCTTTGAAAACACACAAACACACTGTTCAAGCCATAATGTCCAAATGGGTTGAAGGTGATGCCCTTCTGTCCAGCTGTGGAGATCTCTGGTGTTTGAGAGAGGTTGAGACTATGTTTAGGTGGTAAATTGCATCTTTTGATAATGTTTGTTCTGTGCTATGTTCAAAAAACTTAATAAAAAAAAAAGAGATTTCAAAAGGCAACGCAAGCAGAGGATTTGTGGGTACTTTTTCTGCTCTTTGGTGAAAGGTGTGACTGACACATTTAATTTTTCAGCTGTAATACAAGCTGTCAGGGACAAATGACGCCAACTTTTTTTCCCCCCCGATACATACAGTACAGGTTTGACATATGTCAAAGCCAAACATAAAACACACCCGAGGTTTACAGTAGCCATACTTAGAGCTGTCGTATGTGTGCAGCTCTTAGGGTACAACCCACAATCAGTCTAACTTATGGTTGCTTTTCACTCAATGTTTTTCTCCACATCCATTTCCGTCAGAGGCAAACAGGCAGACCCTGAAACCAATCTGGTCTGAGAAGAGAACATGCTGTGTGCATTGTGTGTGTGCTTAGCACGCACCCGTCTCTGAGTCCTTGCATGCACATTTGTGAGCATTTGTGGGTGTTACCTCACCTTCAGGGCAGATGATTCATTACAGACAAGCCGTGGGGTCGGGGGGCCCTGTGAGCCAGTTGTCATGGAAGCAAGTGTTGGAAACAGCAGATCGCCTTTCAGTATCATCTTCAGATTGTTGGGACACACTAGCTTTTCTCTCTCGGTCTATTTCGGTGGATTTCTCTGTCGCCCCTGGTTGTTTTGGTCTCATGTGATTTGTGAATCTAATGGTAAACACTTTTAGCTCTCGCTCATTGCTGACGGTTGAAAAAATAGTATGCAGGATTTTCAGCTGAATATTTAAACATAGCTGGCTGTCCCCATGTCTCATATTTTAGTGTTGAAAAAATGTCAGAACCGTGTGTATGAATGCTTGTATCATTCTCCAACAAATTGTTCTAGAGGGACATTTCTGTGGAATAAAATGGATTTCCGCTGTGTAAGGATTCATATTTTCTGTAATGAAAGTCTGTCTTCAATTTGGCAGAAAACGGCCTTTCCACTTAAAAATCTTTCGGCGCAGGATATGTGCAATGCAGAAACTTTTACTTTTCCAGCATGAGTAGCAGCATGACTCCTCTCACTCCTGAGTCATGCTCATTCTCACATGTACTTATAGATATATCTTCTTTTTTTTCTTCCCTTCTGAATTCCCCATATGTAGAGAAAACACACTGTTGCGCATTAGAGACTGAGACCTTGTGATCTTTGTTCAGCCTGATTATGTTTGACTGTTTTTTGGTTTAAAAAAAAGTAACTAAACCAACAGTGCTCTTTGAATAGAACTACTGTCTTTTCAGGTCTTTTCAGGTGTCACTCAGGGGTATGCTCAGACATGTACCAACATGGGTTGATGCTGAGTAAAGCAATGATGTTGAGTCTTTTTGTCATTTTAGCAATTGTGGTGGATGAGTGATGACATTGTTTTAACACCATGTGTTATAACCAGAAGAATGGGGTAAGATTAGCATGCAATTAGCAAGAACAGTGACAGATAGAGCAGATGGGAAGAATAAAATATGAGGTAATGGACTTTGAGGCTTTCCAGAGCTGAGCCGGGAACAGTAATATTATCCGGAATATGAATCCCAGCAGACTGCTTTTGGTGTTCACACCCAGTCCTGTTGAAATATTTGGCCCATACTTTCATTACACTCACTGAATTGAGTTTTTGAACATGATGTCACCTTTTTATCAAACCAAGTCACTGCTCCTCAAATGTCCCCTGCTTCCTGTCACGACTGTCAGATATGAATCTATCCAGATGGAAGAAAAGCAGTATCGACAGACAACAGGACAATGCAGCGCAGTGTGTGTGGAAGCAGCATGGACCGAGACGCCATGCTAAATGTCAACTTTAATTGGATGCTTATCCTTTAAATATTCCTTTTAAGACCAAAGAAAACAGCGCAAGCGCAATGACAGGATGTGAGGCAGAGGCTAATATGTGGCTATGGGCAATACATGTTGCCATCTCTGGTGTCAACAGCTGCTCAGGGATGACAAATACCACCGTTTGGAAATGTGAACTGAAGGACAATCCATTGTGCTCTGTGGGTTTACTGTTAATGCTAATCTAGTCATATGCAATGTCAAAAAGTGAGAGACAGGGCAGCGGAAGACAGTTGGGCATGAAAGCACTTAGGCAGATTTTGCACCTCTGCTGTAATTAGGCAGATGAATGGAAGAAGACTAAATCTGATACTCTGTGGAACCGGTAGTGCTATCAATGAACAGACATGCTCAGATTACAAGACCTGTAAAGAACGATTCTCAATTTAGCATATTATGAGGACCAAAAGTGCATAATTTTTCATTTTAGAGATTAAAGAAATAATGTCCAGCATTCACCTTAAAAACCTTTGTATATTCCATGGGGTATGTTTAGACTTTGATATATTCAGCGGTCGATAATAAGAGAGGAAGTGATTTGTGGGTGCTAAAAGGTCAATTAGTGGAGAACAAATGGATGTAACTTGACACCAGCAACAAACATTTCAAAAGTATGACTTCGGGTTTTTTATAATGTTGTACATCAGTTACAATACACTCCTGGGACACAAAAAAAAGATAATTCCAATTTTCTCATACAAAAAAAAATGTATCATATGACATCATTTGTAATACTTTACTGATTTTAAGGTGGTTTTATGACCCCATTCTCTGTGAAGTAAAAGTGGTAAACTACTACATTGTGCGCGCTATTAGTCCTCTGTTGTTTGGCACACCAACCTGTTGATGTGAACCTGGCACAGGTGAAAGATAGGTACAACCAAGATTACGGCCACACAACAAATCCAAGCAGGAGAGATTAGTGAGCTTTTGAAAGAGGAGAAGAGAGAGGGTTTAGTAGGATAAGGGAGAGGAGACCAGATGGGATTATCAACGCTGGAGCTGCATCCTAAAATAATCCTCTCAGTATACGAGGCTTTATGCACTGGACGGTTTGAGCTAATAGATTGTCTATGCACTCTGTGGCCCACACTTAGACCGTGCTGCCACTTGTTCAAATGTCTTTGTATCATCACCACTGCTCGTGACACAAATGCTATTCAAAATCTTTATAGTTTAATATGCTAATGTGAAAATAGGCTAAGTGTGACTTAATCTGGAAAGCTGGTCAAGAGCCTAACGCTTGTATCTGAACTAAAGCTCCTCCTTCTTTCCATCCTCCATGTTCTAATTTGGGAATTGCCATGGTTACATAAGATTCAGGGTCAGGAGGTCAGTGACATTGCAGGCAAACACAGGATGGATGTGAAGCTTTAGCATGGTGACATGGAGGAACACGCTAAAAGACAGCTTGGGTCAAAAGAAAAGCAAAATGAGGATCATGCAGGAAGGAAGCCATTGGCCGACAGACCTGTCTAAACAGAAGGAAGAGGAAGTTTATAGCAGAAGATATTATCAAACAAACACTTTTACAGAAACATTTCCCAGCATTGTATTCAATCATGAGCAGAATGAGCATTTCATTATTAATTCCCAAGTATATTTCCCTTTTTGTTGAGGACAGGGTGAGGCAGACCTTATAGAACATACAGTCAAGCCCCTGTGCCCGGGTAAACCACACAGTACACCGAGAAAGCAACGGGTGGCGCTGCCAAAGGGCCTGAAAAGGTCTGAGCGCTCATGTTGGTAGGATTCAGGACAAAAGCCCAGTGACAATGGACTCACAGGGTGGACTCACCACGCATGCACACAAGAAGAACTCGGATGGGAGGGGTGTGAAAGTGCTGTGTTGCTCCACTAACCTACTTACCATAATCTCTCGCTTCTCCTCATTTCATAACTGTGCCTAAGTTACATGATACATTCGTCATCTTAGCCATGCTTGGAAATCAATTATTTTCATCAGTGGGTTTTTCCTTGTTTTGGTTTGTGTCAGAGACAGCGCTGTGCCAGAAGAAAGGGTGTGTCTGGTGTACTCATTGTGAGCAGAGGCACTTTGGAAATGTAAACTACAGTGAGCTGTAATTAATAAGCGCAATAAAAAATACTGTATCCTAGATGGTTAGCTTTGCTTTTCTTTTTGATGAACGCAAAACAAAAAGCACTACAAACTGGAGCCCTGCTTAATTCCTCCACTGAGATTAGTGTTAGTTAATCCACTGATATAACACACTGTACAATATAGTATTCAGCTCAGAGGAAGCAGTGGTCACGGCTTGTGGACATTTCAGTTCATTTTAAATTGATAAAACCTCTAACCACAAAAGACACTTCCAAGACACATTAAGATGATAATAAATATTTAATTTTGTGGGCCAGCTTTTAAATCTAATGAACAATTTATTCATTTAAAGTTTGTAGCCTAATTATAATTTTCTTTTAAATGTTTATTATTTTCATTTTGGAGTATAGACTGGCAAAATCTAAATTATCATTGCACTCTTTATCCCATTGTTTGGGGTTGTGCATGTGGCAATCCTACCTCAACCCTTAATATGTTACTAAAAACAATAATAAATGTTTTATTAACATTTGAAATTACACCAATTTTATAGGACGTCTTACTATTTCTGACACGAGTGACTGCTAACTTTCTACATGTTCGTTAATACTCTTTTATTATGCCTGAAGAACATGCTGTGTGCGCTAAGGGTAGTGTTCATTTTTATTAAAGAGCACATTTCCCACGCCGAGTGACCGGCGTACTGAACTGACACACTGCCACACTTTCCCACGCACGCGAGCGCCTCCTTAAAGCGCGCGGAGGGTGCGCGCGCGCAGCTCACGGGGCACGAGGCGGGCGGACCGCGGCTGAGGATCATGTGTAGTCCACGCGCCGAAACTAGGTTAGAGCAAGCCGCGGAGCAGTGCGCAGCACTAAGTTGAAGAGCCAAAGCTTTCTTACTTTACCGCTGTTTTATCACAACACAACGTTTGGACGGCGCCCAGAGCAGAAGAAGAGCACCAGCAGAAACACTTTTGCAACATTTAGCTGTTATCAGCCCCGACGGACAGCTCCAAATCCATATGAGGATTTGCCGTTGTGACAGTTCTCAGCTGCTCCCGAGTGGAGCAAGTAAGTTTGTGTTGCTTTTAGTGTTTCTTGGCTTCATTCCCACGTGGACTTTTATGACTGGAAGAGTCGGTTAGACTTCTGCATCAACATGAGAGGTGAGTGTACGGATTTCGTTAGCTTTTACCATTAATTTTCACAGGCTTAAAGAAACTTGTGTGACGGCGCTGCTTTGAAACCTAAGTCCGAAGTGCGCAGACAGCAGCTGCGCGCTCAAATGGAAGACATTTTGCACAGATAAACACATTTAATTCACTTTTCGTCTTTTAGCCACCGTTGACTCATTACATATACATTGCCTATGTGCAGTTGTTTACGTTATGTTTGGGTAATGCTTTTGAACTAGTCTACTTCCAGGTTTTTGTTTTAAAGTTGCTTTGTCTGGGTGCTTTTGGTTAATTGTATGCAGTATGGGCTCATGCAGCACGCATCCGGGCCAAGTTTGGTGCACTTATTTTGTGGTTTAGTGAGTGACAAGGAGAACACATTACAGCTGCGGTTGCTTTATTCCACCGGTGAGCGGCCCCAGTTATGTAAGAGACAGAGAAGGGAGGAGGGAGGGATGAATCACAGGCTGACTGTCATATCACACTAACGTCTGCATGGCACTGTTTACCCACAGTATCTAGAGACTTCTCTAATATTTTATCGTAATCTATTATAGAGACTTTGCATATGGCCCACTTTTGATATATTTTGGTCTAATGGCTTAACTCAAATAGCCTATAATATCCCACGTTTTTGCAATTCTTGTTCAGGTGTGTGTTAATGCAGGCTTACAGCACAGAAACAGAGACTTGCTTTATTATGGAACTGAGTGGAGCTCATCTGCCTGTGTTTTTGTTTTTTAGCATCAGCCGTATGGCGGTCAGCGTGAGGGGGAGAGGGGGAGGGGGTGCTCCATTGACCTAGTTCTGTCATTGAGGATTACTGCCAGTGTGTGTGTGTGTGTGTGTGTGTGTGTGTGTGTGTGTGTGTGTGTGTGTGTGTGTGTGTGTGTGTGTGCGTGCGTGTGTGCCTGTGCCTGGACTGGACTGTTTTCATTACTGATGAGATGCACTTGATCATAAGTCAAGTCAAGAAAGTTGGCAAAGTTGGCTTCACTTTAGGATGTAGGCAGATGTCCTATTACTACTGTTCTGATGATGCCACAAAACGATATTTTGATATTTTATTTTGTTAAAAACTGAGTATTTTAGGTACAAATAATACATGTAACCTGGTTTGTTTCTGTCAGGATGTGGCAGTCATGCACTGCTGTGACAAGCAGGATATGGGCACAGCAAGCCCACATTTGAGCATGAGCCACAGCAGGCCTGCGTTAAGCTCAGTTTCCTCTGTCAGCTAAGGTTACTTACATCAACCTGCACCTCTCTTGTATAAAAATACTACATAATTCACCATGTAATTTCTTCTCCCTAATCATCCATATATAAATATTAAACAACATGAGCAGTTTCATAACTGCAGGATCAATTTTCTTGAGAGACATCGATATCAAGCTGACAGATTTCATCTAAACAGCCCTGTAACAGTTATTTAACAGGGATTACATTTGGATAAACAGGTGCAATGCGGCACAACTCCAATAGTTTTGACTTGTATGCCTATAGATTTGCTTAAGCCATCTGATAAGAGTCGGTCCAGGATCAAAAGATCACACTGTAAAGAGGAGGCCACTCTCTTCTGTAAGGACACAGCTGTGCTGAGCTCAGGCTCAAAGCTGGGCTCTGTCAAGTGTACAGCCTTGGGCAAGTTCACAGTGAGATACAGTATGTGTCAAGGTGCCCTTTCTCTCTGACAACTGCATGCCAAGATTCCATTTCCTTTCACTGAAGTTTTAGGTCCACAACCAGCGGCACATCAGCCAGCAAAATCTCTAAATACTTTTACTACTTCAGACAATTTGCTGCTCAAAAATATTTAGATAAGTATTTATGAGCCAAAGTAGTAGGTGTTTTACTGTTGTAAGCGTCAGCCTGACTATATCTCTATAGGCTATATCTGTATGCAAGCAAATAATCACAACAGATATAAAGTGATTTAAACTCAAGGCGAATGCTGCAGAGCGCTGAATTTTCCTGCTAGATGAGACAGCGTGCAGAGGTGCGTGCTGAGAACCACATTCCTGCTCTGAGTTTGCTTGTGTTGCAGAGGCCCACATGGGTTCAAGCCTGGAGCAGCATTAACATCAAGTTCAAGTCAATATACTTAATCTTGTCTCTTCATAAAGGGATTACACACAAAGGAAACCGTGGCAATGTTTAACTAGTAATAAAATGAAAGCATTTGAAGTGGCTATCAGGCACTATCAGGACAATATTAAAAGCAATAAGATACACATGCTTATATAATCAATGGGATGTATATTTTGTACAATTATCTTTAACAATGAACTTTATTGCACATGTATTAACCAACTGGAGTTCTTGTCACAGTCAGTTAAAAAGAAAAAAATAATTGAAAGAGCTGTAAAAGGTGTCCCTGAAACTTGAGTGGACACAAAGAAATACTAAGCACATACTGTGAATTTAATAAAAGTAACAACCTAAGCTCTTTCTCGCACAATATACAATGCATGCTCAAAGCCATACAGGCCCCAGGTGCCCATGTCATATGTAGGTTATACAGAATTGCAGGTAAATGTAAAGTGTAAGGCAAATAGGACCTTGGACTGTTTGATTAGCTGGGAGGAGAGGACAAAGTCCCGCTGCCAGGGGGTTACAGCATAGAAAAGTTCTGACCACCTGACTATACTGTGATGACACAGCTCTGATGCCATATGGTAAAATTACATGATTATGGAAGTGCTAGCTTTGAAACTACCTACTACTTTCAAATGTCATTCCATTAAGTCTGAGATGGCGGCATTCAAACAAAAGCAGCTAATTAAAGAGTTTTGTTATATAGTCACTTAAAATGGTCTTATGACAAAAACAATAAGAAAACATGAAGCTCTCTGAAATCAGTGAGAAAACACAGTGATTTACACGACAGTAGTGTGCAGGTTGTGCAATATTTGTTTGCCGCTAAGACTGAACAGTAGGAGCTTATGTGTCCAGCCAACTGCGCCGAGGTAAAAATAGATTTATGGTGACACTCCACCACAGATGAAATTTCACTCAAATACTTGTCATGCAGCAACATGTTAGAGGCTACTATTAGCTGTTACCCGGCTGTCGCTTACTGTACTAGATGTCTTTAGAAATACTTCCAGATGTTATACAAGTGGTCAAATCTTCTGTGGTGCGCTGCCATTTGTAACCTCTCATCCACCATTTTGTAATCAAACTTCACACTGTTTTGCCTCTGAGCCAAAACAAAAGCTTTAGCTATCACCGGCCTTTACTTACAGCCGGACTCAGATTTGGTTCCACCTTAAAAAGCTGCAAGAAAGCAGATTGTGTTTCTTGTGTGGCTGCCAACACAAGTGCCTCCCTCTTTGCTGAATGAGAAACTGTGTCAGTGGAACAGCTCCGGCTCCATGGGCCTGGCAGCACCGCTCAGCTGACTGGCAGGTGAGGCAGCAAGTCACAGACAAAGTAACTCACTCAGTGGCCAATGGTGGCCCAGAAGTGTGGGGCAGGATCTGAGTGTTGCCTGGACAACCACTTTTGAATGAGTGTGTTCATGGAATGCAGCCAGACATCAGTTATATAACAAAGTGAGGGAGGGGTGAGGCGAGGGAGGGAGGGAGGGAGAGCCACTGAAGCAGCGATGTAGAAAGGCTTTTTCCAATGCCGTTTATTTATTTATATCTCTCAGTTGTGTTTCATTTGCCAACTGCTGTTCTACCTGAGAGGGGCACTCCTTCGTAGCACAAGAAGACTAATGTCTGTAGAAATCAAACCCAAAGTCAGGATACACAGGATAATGTCAGTCACTAACCTATTTTATTCATACTGTGGCACACAACTCCCCCTACGCACAGTGACTCATGTGATTGGTTGGATGAGAGCAGTTGATGAAAGAGCTTTTAGAAAAACAGCAATTTTCTGAGGTCCTCTGAGAAGGCCAGTTAGAGCTATCACTGCTATTTGATGGTTACCTAATATCCCATGATGCAACAAAAGTGCTCCTTTGGCTCACCCTGAAGGCCAAATCCAATTTTGTGCACAGTCTGCACAGTAACAACATTTGCAGGGTCCATAGCTTGAGGCCTTAGACAGTTCGTGTGGCAGTATGTTTTTGTTAACGTGCTAACGTTTAGCTCATCTTAGGGGAGGAGCTAAAGTTAGAGTGAGCAGGAAACTTTATAACCCTGTGCCTTGGCTAATGCAATTGACCTGCTATTCTGGGCTTGAGGAGCACAGCTACTTAGATAAACAACATAATGAAAAGAACAGACTGTTCCTGGGTAAGAAGGCTCAGGCTTTCACCATAAACAGTGTTTAATGTGGGTACAGTTTAATTTAACCATCGCAGAAACAAGTTCATATCTTTACAGAACTGTAGCCTTCACATATTGCTCTCTCTAGCTTGATTGCTACATGTTAGCCCTGAAATGTTCAGATTACTGAGTTGCCATGCACCCTACAACCTATTCTGGTGGAGGCCTAGTGTAGTCTATATTTAACTCCAAAGTAAAATGAACTTATCCACTTAATTTAACCCGTTATTTATGTGTCTGCAACAGCCTCTTGCAAACTCCTTGCTTTCTGTAAATGAGAAGGCATATGCTTTAAATAAATATATGTTATGACTTTTAAAAGTTTAAGCATCAACAACTCTGCTTTCTTTTTATTTATGTATTTTTTCTTATTTTCCTGTTATTTCCAGCTCAAATAGAAGTGATTCCCTGTAAGATCTGTGGTGACAAATCATCAGGCATCCACTATGGCGTTATCACCTGTGAAGGCTGCAAGGCAAGTGGTTTTCTTTGGTTCATAATTCCACTTATTCATTATTGGAGTATTGCTAACTCTTGTGTTTGTTCACATTTAGGGTTTCTTTCGACGCAGCCAGCAGAACAATGCCATGTACTCTTGCTCACGACAGAGAAACTGTCTCATTGATCGGACCAACCGCAACCGCTGTCAGCACTGCAGGCTGCAGAAATGTCTAGCTCTGGGCATGAGTCGTGATGGTCAGTCCAGCTGTTAATCTAAACCATAATTTATTGGAATTGTCATCCCAGACATGCTCATGACAATTAGGCATGTACAAACTAAAATAAATAAATAATAATAAATAATAAAAAAACTTAATTCTTTCTCCAGCTGTCAAGTTTGGTCGTATGTCCAAAAAGCAGCGTGACAGCCTGTATGCAGAGGTTCAGAAGCACCAGCAGTCCCAGGAATGTGGAGGGATGGGTGCCCGTGAGGAAAACAGTGATGTTGCTGTCCATGGGCGCGCCTACAGCCGAGGCTCTAGCGCGGCTCTCAGCGACCTCGATGACATCACAACTCTGCCCGAAGGCCTGCTGTTTGACCTGCCGCTCACCCCAGAGGACGCAGGTGGAGACTACTGTAACCTGGACATGCTTGGGGGCAGCGCAGGGAGCGGCTCCTCCTCCCAAAGTTCTCCAGAGCAGACCAACATGGACTTTGCAGATGGCAACCACGGCATCAAGCACGAGTACCAGCTGCTGCACAACTCTGGACTCTTCTCACATGCCATCCTCAGCCCCCTCCCTGAAGCCTGCCCTCTGATTGAAATAGGTTTGTATTAGAACCTGTAAATACTGTTAATCCTGACACATCAAAGACATAAAATAACCTGAAACTTTATTCCTTTTCAGAGCGTATAACTCAGAGTGTCGTCAAGTCCCACATTGAGACACGCCAGTACAGCACAGAGGAGCTCAAAAGGATGGCATGGACCATGTACAGTCCTGAGGAGACGCGATCCTTTCAGAGCAAGGTACGCACACAACATGCAAAACAGAAATGAATGGTGACTATTTTACAAAAATTGCTTCCATAAGATTTCTAGTAAACATGGATTGTAAGCTTTGCTGTCTCTTTCTTTCAACAGTCAGCTGAGGTGATGTGGCAACAATGTGCTATTCACATCACCAATGCAATTCAGTACGTAGTGGAGTTTGCCAAGCGCATCTCTGGGTTTATGGACCTCTGTCAGAATGATCAGATTATCCTCCTGAAAGCAGGTCAGTGCATCACCATCACCACCAACAGTAATATACACACAGCCAACCTGCCGTTTTTTTACACTTTTTCATTTGTAAACCTCAATCTTTGAATGAAAAATTTCAGTATATATCTCTAAATTAAATATATAATGCATGGACCCAGTCTTTGCAGGGATCCTAGCAGGAATGACTAAATTTACAGTTTTCTTTGGTCTACTGATTTAGGTTCTAGTAAAAAAATAAAATTTAATACCACTCTCACACCATCAAAACAGCAAATTAATTTTAGCAAAAGCTTGTTAATTTGCAGCGACAGGTTTCTTTTTTTCTCAAAGTCAGCTGGGGAAGATGATAGAGATGAATAGAATTCTTCTAATAAGAATCATCCAATCACAATAATTAGACCTCTCTTAAAGCCTGAAGGTTGTGTGTGAAGAACAAAGACAAAAAAGTGTAGCAAAATAAATTGCAAAGTATTCTAGTAATTTGAGTCTGTTACCTAATTGATTATTATTTAACTAATGTGTGCAGATTACACTTTTCTGCAAGTTAATATTTAAGTTTTTGCCTAAATCTTGCATATAATTTAACAATTCAAATGTTTTAATTTTAATCTACTGCTACTTCATTGATAGTAACAATTAAAACATGACTTGTCTGTGTTTTTTAGGCTGCATGGACGTGCTTTTGATTCGTATGTGCCGGGCCTATAACCCTATCAATAATACAATGCTCTTTGATGGAAAGTTTGCCACGGCTCAGCTTTTCAAAGCCCTAGGTAAGTCAACACATGACTATTTGTGTCCCTCACGCACAAGAAACATGATCTCAATGAACCCTTGCCAACATCTCCACCTTTATAAACTCCTGTTTGAAGACATTTGTTGTTCTTCTCTTTAGGATGTGATGACCTTGTCAATGCAGTTTTTGACTTAGCCAGAAGCCTAAGTCGTTTACAAATGTCAGAAGAAGAGATGGCTCTCTTCAGTGCTGCTGTGCTCCTCTCTCCAGGTATTTCTTAAAATATACAATGTATATAGAATTAAGCTAGCATAAAAATGAACTGGAGGATTATGGCTTGAATACTGTTGGCTTCCTCAGATCGACTGTGGCTGACAGATATACAGAAGATACAGAAGATGCAGGAGAAGGTCTACTTTGCTCTGCAGCGCTGCCTACAGAAAGATGGCATGTCAGAAGACAAACTAGCTAAGGTACAAATCCCACTGTACTTTAGTGAGTACTGAAGCTTTGTCATCTCCATATTAACTTCCCTCTCCCTTTTTATTCTTCTTCTAGATGGTTTCTAAACTGCCCATTATGAAGTCCATTTGCAACCTTCACATCGACAAACTGGAGTTTTTCCGTCTGGTCCACCCTGAGACAGCATACACTTTCCCTCCTCTGTACAGGGAGGTTTTTGGCAGTGAAATAACCTTCCCAGACTCCACAGAGGGTTAGCACCATTTAGATACCAACTGATACAAATTGACTCATTGAGGTGTAGAGAGATAAAATTTAAGAAATGTGGCAACCAGCTGAGGCAAAAATCAACCAGCAGCTCAATGACAATCGTGCATGCTACACTTTAGGACACACTCCTCTCACCTGTGAACTCCCAGTGTAGCTGCCACTGCCCTGCAGCCAGCCCGCTCAGTTTAACCACAACACTACAGGAACTGCTGCTGCTGCTGGGTTCCTGAACTAGAAGAAAGACATGATTCAAGTGTAGCATACATCATTTGTATCCTAAAAATATTTTTCTATGAGATGAATTCTAACCTCTCATCAGTTGAATTCCTATTAAGAGAAATGTAACTTTTATTTTTCACACAGTTCCAGTAAGCTATTGTTGAATGTAACCCCCTTGCCTTTCCCGTTCCTAAGCTTGAAGTAGAATGTACATCCCTAAAATCCTCACCTTTGTTTTAGACATTTGCAGTAATGCTGCTAGTTTCAAAACATTTGTTACTGTATTGGTATCGCCCAGATTTTACAGTTTAATGAACAAACTGTTGAAAGGGACCATGATCAACTCATTTACAGAAAGTGAAACTGGGTGATTAATGTGCAAACAGTGTGTGCCGCCCTGTACTGACGAGCTCTTACACATAAGCACAAAACCTAGCACTTAAGCTGATAGTTGCATATAATTTTGCAAGCACACCCTCAGACACTGATACGAGTTAGCTCTTTTTTTTATGCAATCAATGACCTCAGTCCTAAATACCCTTTACCCTTTAAAATGCCACTTAGCAAAGAAGTAAAGAATCACAGAGGTACTGTGAAAGTATTTTCAGATGTTCATTTTATACGTATAAATATATATAACATTTAGTCATGTAAAATAAGAGCAGTTTGAATATACATGGATACATACTGAGTGAGGGGGTTGAGTATGTAGTATGTAGTGCCTGTGCGCCCTCCCCATATTTTGGAGTTCTGGGATGGAAAAAAATGATGTGAATAATTTTTAGTAGCTAAACAGCACTTAAAAGTCCAATTTTTATTTATTTTTTTTATCCAAAATGAATTCTTGGCACACACAGATGTACGGATTCCCATGGAAACTGCCATCTGTAAAATGCTAGTCACACCCTCCGTGTAGAAAAGCTGTTTGAACAAGATGCTGGGAAGCTGACCACTGTGGGGTTTATGCACTCTCAAGGAGAAGAAACTGGAACTGTCACAACTCAGCCACCTCCTTAAAAGAGGCATTCTTCAATCCTCCAACACTGCCTCGACCAGCACATTCAAAAGACTTTGGGAGTCCGGAAAATAGGTTTAGTGTCAGAAATGACAATTTGGACATTTATGCTGGCATGGAAGAAAGACGAGTGTATAATCTGTGCACTTTGGCAAGCAGTTAGAAGGACTGCCTGCACCAACTTTCACTGCTTTGGGGTCAGACTCATTGGTGCTGGGAGCCAAGGTGTGTGGTTAGAGAATTAAATGCTCTTATTCCCCACTCCCTTACTACCTCACCTTTTTCAACACTACATAGCACAGCAAAGGGTTGACAGAGCCAACAGCTACCCCCCTGAGTTAGTGTATCTTCGTCTTTTAGTTTTAAGGCCAGTGGCAACTCAACAGCTCTGAAATACACTAAAGTGATAAAAACTAGACATTAGCAAAATGAGTGTTTGATCTGGACAGATCTGCTAAAGAGATTTTTTCTGCTTCTGTCATTTGAGAACAGTCGATGCCTTTGGGTCCCGGAAGCCCTATATAGATACAGATCTCTATGAAGCACAGTCTCTGTAGTAACAAGAGAATGTACACAGAAACTGTTTCTTTAGTATAGAGAGATATGCTGTATCAAATTGCTATACATACATACATATGCTATCATAGTAACTGTGTTTATTACCTCCATACCTCCAGAATGATCAGACAATCACAAATAAAATTTGATGTCTAGTTTAATGTAGTTATTCAGTCAGGTTTGCTTTGCACTGCTGGGACAGTGCTGTTTGCCATAGGGGTATTGTACTCTTTAGGTGCTAAAGACAGTGGCATGTAGGGATTGTGCAATTATGACCTTCCCATTATTTTCAGGATGTTAGGCCTTTGTTTCAATGTAATACAGTTTATACTTACACTCCAGCACAGATGCAACACAGAATAACTATATATTTTGATAATGTACCAAAAAAAAACAGCCAACCTATTATTATTTGCCCAAGACATTGTGGCACATGATTGTAATAAAGTGCAATACTATGTGCATTGAATCCAAGAATGTCAGTAGCCTATTTGTTATAGTGAAGCAGCCCCAAAGTTGTCCAGGGAGCTACAATCTGCACTTACATTGCAGTTAGTGTTACTCAGGGAGATAGCTGGGCTCTCTGTCTTAGTGTCTGCAGTTAGTCTACCAAGACACTTTGCACCAACGTAGAAGACCTTAAACCTTGATCACTGTGTACAGTATATGTTCTTGTGAATGTGATTGATAATTACAAAAGTATCAAAGCTTTTACCCATGTCTAATATCATTATTGCAAAACCTTTACATTTGAGTCATAGAAAAAATAAATGTAACAAAAATAACTATAAAAGATTAATTATAATCTCTGAATCTTGTGTTGGTTTTGTTGTGATCTTTTGCTTCTTAATTTGTCCTTTATATGTACTGTTTTTTTCTCATAAGTTTAGTGTCCTTTTGTCTTGGAGAGATGTAATTCTATTTTTTTAAGAGTGTTTTTAAAGATATATATATATAAAAGTTTCTTTTTGTCACAATACTTCTCTTTGATATTTTCACTCTGTTTTAAGATTATTAATATTATTGAATCAAGCTAGATTTTATTAAGATATAATTTATATGTCATGGATTTAAAGCCTGAGTGGGTCTTTACACAGTCAAGTGTTATTGCACAATGATGTTAAAATATGTGGATTTAAGAATGTAATAAAGACTTTTTACAATTATGTGAAATTTGTGTATTTCTGTTTACAATTCTAAGATAGCAGTAGGCTCTGTTTACTTAAAAACAACACATTAGTCATAAAACCTTTGCAGGAACAAGAACATCTGGCCTTAGCCTCCTGCAGTGACCTGCGGATGTGTGTGTCTACTAAATCCAGCAGGAGGCAGTGTACACCTACACACGAATCTTAAAACGTTTTCTGTGCTCAGAAAAAGTGGTTTATTTAGGGCGAAATGCAGATTCTTTCCTCGGTTTAACGCAAATCTGCCGTTGCGTTTGTTATTTGTATTAGTGCTGTATTATTAAGGGAGTTGCAGTGAAAAACGGTCAGAGGAGAGACGTGGACGTGGTCAGTGGCGTGTCCCGTGTCGGAGTGACGGGTGTTCAGTCCAATGATAACTCTTCCACTGTTCTGCAGTGGGCCTTTTCACAAACTAAATTGTGTTCTTTGGCTCTTCTTTGTAACCCATATACTCCTTCCTTGGGGGGCTGAAGACGGTCGGACTCCAAGATGTCTGTAGCGGGGTTGAAGAAACAGTTTTATAAAGCCAGCCAGGTTTGGAAAACTTTACTTTTCGCTAGCGACTGTCACTATCGTTAGCATCTAGCCTCGATTAGCATGGACGGCTAATTGTACAGCGTAATAATCTTGATAATGCTGCGTTAAACTGTGATAGCACTGGAGAGCTAGGGGTGCAATATTCGGGGATTAAAATGTCAGTGTTACTTTTACTTAGCACTCTGTGTACTTTTCCAGCTGCTAGCAGTTCTCCTCAAAATCCTATATGAGTTTGTAATGTTGTTAATTTAGGGTTAAATCGTGTTTACAGACACCAGTTTGTGTTGCCTTTAATTTAAATTAACTTTTAGCAGCGCAATTCTTTCTTTATTAATACAATGGCAGAAGTAAAGCATTACAGCTTTTGTTTGCTCTTTAGACAGTAAGCGGCTGCTATGTTATTACAATCAGTAAATTTGTGTATTTTCTTTTTTATTAATGCTGTCAATATGCAGACAGCTTACGGATATTATAATTCATATATTTTTATGTCACATAAACATATGGGTAAAAGCTGTTTTCACTGGAAGAAATGTACTGAAGCCGTTTGCTAGTTAATGTTTTAAATTTCAGCAGTAGGTCTGTTCACTTGGTCATGGGCGGGATGGATAGAAAGATTCCTGAGATCCTTTTTTTTCTTCCTACTCTTGCTGATCTAAGCAAGAAAGACATTTGTTTTCCCCTGTTTCCTGTCAGGAACGCAATGAAATTCCTGGTTGTGGAAGTTTAAATAATTAAAAAAGAGCCATGTCAGGAAAAAGTGGTACTGACAAATTAAACCTGGGTCCGAATGGTGTTTGAGGCAACTGTATAACAAAATGACACAATGAGTGCTGCAGTGGAAGAGCTGAGGCTTCCTGTGTTCCTGTGTTGTTCCTTATCATTCTACTGCATTGCAGCTGCATTTTCTTGCCAAAACTCTGAGTCAATAACGCTGGACATAGCTCAGATTTTCTTGAGGCATGCAGGAAGTTGGCTGTAAAATGGAAACATGTACTTGTTTTCTTTGTTTCCATCTTCCTTTTATCAGGCCTATATTAGAATTTCTCACACACTTAGGTTCAGTGATGGTTTGAGAAGATAGTTTGACCTAGTTTTTGGTCTGTAGTTTCAGCTGTTACAAATACGGCAATAATGTTTAAGGGGAGATGTAAGTTTAGCTTTTCAGATATGGCATGGTGACATTTCCTGCAGCTAACATGAATGTTAAAGCTGACTGTCGGGCTTTTGTGTTCTTTATGGTCTGTAGGTCTACAAAAGTCAAACAACAGCTTAAAACCAGGCTTAGTGGTAATAAACCAGCATTTGACTTATGATATGTCATTATGATAAAAGAGACATCTGTTTTAGGTTCATCATATTGTGACATGTCTTGTTTATACCAAAACGTCAAAGTGCTAGGATGCTTAGTGACTCACTTTCATCCTTTTATATGTAAATAAATTGTTACATTTGGAGGATTAGCAGATGATAAAGTTGTGGTTTGCAAGTCTAGCTAATTACTTCTCTTCTAATGCTCCAAAAGAAAAAAAGAGAATATGCACATTTATTTATTTTATTTGTTTGTATTATGGTTATTCCTCAAAGTTATTGAGTGTTATTTTCAAGACTGATTTTCAAGTCCCCTCTCTTGTGTTTTCTGCTTTCAGTTTGAAACCTATGTGGTAAAACCTTTTAAAGATAAGCATAATCTCTTTAGTGTAGTATCTGCAAAGAATAATCTCAATGTAGTTTCATGTTTACTGTCACTCGTGCATCATTTCAAAAGTCTTGGTTCCTGCAAAAAATACAGTTAGATCTGTCATTTGAGGATTTAGTTAAGGAATCAGTTCAGACTGACATCAGTCCACAGAACAGGAACAGTGTTAGGGGCTGTCCACACGGAGACAAAATCACTGTATCCATATACATTTTGTATCGTATTGGCCTTTCGTCCACACGGATCCGGTGTTTTGGGAGACTGAATCCGCTATTTTTTGAAACAGGGTTCTAAAGTGGATAAATCTTTCGACAACACCTTTGCGACACCCTTGCGGTGTCGTGTGTACAGCCAATCCGTATATTTTGTGAAAACGATGATGTCATCGCATCACGTGTCGGCCTCGTCACACGTAACAGCAACAACAATAATGGCGGACTACATGATTGAGTTCGTGCTGCAGAAGCTACTAAGCCTACTAGCTTTATTACAGCAAAATCTATTGCTTCTATGCAGTTGTGGTGAGCAACAAGCGATAATGGACAACACTATACGCCACATGCTCTTAGATCCACCGCGAAAGAGAACCAGGAGAGCAACCTGGAGAAAATGAATGGAGAGAGAATTTACGCATGTCCAAAGCACTCAGAACTCAGTCCGTATATTGAAGAGCAAACAACAAACATGAGGGCACCAATTACTACACTCTAAATATATGACTGCAACAATTTGAGAACTTGTTTTTATTAGAAAATAAATATTTAGGTCTTCGTCTTCTTCTGCAGCGCGCAAGGTTATGCGCATGCTCAAAGTCTTCTTCTCCGTGTATAGTGTATATCTGTGGCAGAATTACAGCGCCCCATACTGGTGGGGCATATATACTACATCGTTTTCAGCCGGCCGTGTGTACGCAGATATTTTCTTGAGACGACGCCGTCTCAAGATCGGATAGGGGATGCACTGGCTTCGTGTGGACATAGCCTTAGTTACTCAGCTAATGTTTCTCATCATCCTGCGTTGAGACCCATGTTAACACTTATTTCTGTGACACACTGGTTTGTGTAAAATTCCCCATGTAATCTCAAAAGCATGGGACTGTTTCCAAATGCATAGTTTTTTTTAATTTTTTATAAATTTGGCCTTGAAGTTAAAGCATGTTGTCTCTATTTGGCAGGAAAGTCACAGTGCTTAGGGGAACATTGTTTCATCCTGCTAAGTGCAAGCACAAGGGATTGCGTAATACCATTCCTGTTGTATTTTCTGGGTGTAGTGCAGTGCTTTTACTCCACTGTTGTTAACGCAGGGAAATGCAGGAGATGTAACGCGTATAAAAGCCTCTTGTGGCGTTAAGTACATGGTAGACTAAGTGCATCTCATGTGGTGTACACAGTTACATACTGCTTTGCAGAAGAAATTGCTAAGTCATAATGTTCTCCTTTAAAAGCAAAGAAGCTCTTTTTTACAACACAAATGAAAGTTGCATTTTATTTATACATAATATTTATACACTCTTCATTTCTGCTCTCTTTATTTGCCTATAGATGGTGAGTGAGAAAGTAGGCGGTGCAGAAGGAACTAAACTAGATGAAGACTTTAAGGACTTGGAACGGGTAAGATGTGCATCTTTTAGTGCCAAAGCAAAATCCTCCTTTCCATTGTAGATTGTGATGCTTCAAGTCAAGCGTTATAATATTGTTTGCATTGTGGCTATTTTGATGTATCGCTTAGAATGTGTTTTGTGTTACACAGAAAGTAGATGTGACCAGTAAAGCGGTAGTAGAGGTTATCTCCAAAACCTCAGAGTACCTTCAACCCAATCCAGGTCTGAAAGCAAATTTATATTCTGAATTATCATATGATTTATTTAAATGCTCTATAACGGTCCCATGATATTTCTTGCAGCTTCCAGGGCCAAACTGTCCATGTTGAACACCGTGTCTAAGATCCGTGGTCAGGTGAAAAATCCTGGCTACCCACAGGCGGAGGGACTGCTTGGCGAGTGTATGGCCAAGTATGGACGGGAACTGGGAGAGGAAACTAACTTTGGTGTGTGTTCCTAATCAGTCACTTGACACGCAGCAGCTGGTTATTATATGTTTATACTTTGAGAGTGAGTGTGGGAACTTAAACATACAAATTTATATCCTAGACAGCGCTGCATCAACAATTTAAGTGGCCTCGTGGTGATCATTTATTGAGGGATTCAGCTATAAATCTATTTTTAATGAGCTGCTTCTCTTTGTGTGGTGCAGGCCGAGCACTCGTAGATGTTGGAGAAGCCATGAAGAGATTGGCAGAGGTCAAAGACTCTCTTGACATTGATGTTAAGCAGAACTTCATTGATCCTTTGCAAGGTCTCTGTGACAAGGACCTGAGAGAGATACAGGTACCTATTGTTATTGGCAAACTTTCCCATTCTGCAGTGTCATAGTCATAGACACATGAATCACATTTAAAAGTGTTGAACCTGTATGACTCTTTGCAGCACAATAAACTTGGTGTGTATTGTTTTTAGCACCATCTAAAGAAGCTTGAAGGCCGCCGACTGGACTACGATTACAAAAAGAAGCGCCAGGGCAAGATACCAGATGAGGAGGTTCGACAGGCTTTGGAGAAGTTCCATGAGTCAAAGGAAGTGGCTGAGACCAGCATGTACAACTTTTTGGAGACTGATGTGAGTCTGCACCCCTGTGCTTTTTTTCACAGTTATCACAGACATCACTTTGGATAACTAAACACTTAGATGACCTAAAACTGGTCAAGGATAGTGTTGTGGGATAAAAACCCAATTGTAAAATACATTAAAACATTTGCAGTATGACATGAGTAGCACAGATAAAGTAGAGGTGTATTACAATAAGAAACATTTTAATATTTAATGCTTATAGCAAATTAAGGCTGTTTTTATAGAAATAGTCTTTGTTTTTAACACTTACTTCAATAGATATTTCGGTTTGGCAACATTTTGATCTAACCCAGCTACTGCCCAGCACACACCTTCAAGGCAAACACACAGGTTTATTAGTTACAGATGTAAAGAGGAAACATGACTCTTTAAAAAATATGGCATGTTTTTTTGTCCACACACCAGTAAATATACGTATGTGGCATTACATTTCAGACTTAATAGTTGAGACCTCAGACTTGTGCAAAGTAAGTAGTAGTTATGCAAATAAATACTGAATGCTGTCTTGGTGCATGGTGTTCCTGATAAGTTAATGATTCCTGCAGTGTGCCCAGGCCGTTGGTGGGATAGTTTCGGATTAGTTTTTTTCATGAGTCACCTTAACATAACAGAACATGCCCATGACCTTGCCTGTTTATTAGTCTTGATAACCAAGGACACATGTTCAGTTGAGTTTGTTTTGTGTGTGTGTGTGTGTGTGTGTGTCTATAGATTGAGCAGGTGAGCCAACTCTCTTCTCTGGTAGAGTCCCAGCTGCAATACCACAGAGAAGCAGTGCAAGTGCTGGAGGAACTTTCTGACAAACTGCGAGACAGGTGCTACACTGAATACAAACACACACACCAATATGAAGCACCCAGTATGTTGTTTAGGATCGTGACATGTTGTAGATAGTAATTTGTTTGTCTTTTATAAATAGGGTGAATGAGGCTCAGTCTCAACCGAGGCGTGAATACATACCCAAACCCAAACCTATTTATGACTTTGGTGACAACAGCAATTCAAACGGTGGATACACCTCTTCAATTGCTCCACCACCTTCACGCAACTCGGGTAAGAAATAATTATAGACCTGCATATAAATATAAATCTTTCTATTTACCTGTATGTATAAACATTTTAATATTGACCTGCTGAAGGATAGAAGATTTTTTTATACTTGACATGTCCCGACGCTCCACAGCATTAAAAATGAGCACAATGATGAATTTGTAGAACAAAGGCTTGAACTGTTCACGCTTTAATGATTGACTAAACCAAAATGATGTATGCTATGTTAATGTTACCAGTGTGACTTCACTGTCACGACTGTTTAAAATCTGCATCTAATCAGTGACATCATGCAGAAGAAATATGTGAAAGAGATTTATTGTGCTTTTTTCCACACAATTGTGTTGACTCATTGTGGAGATGTGCTATTGATCAATGTGTGAGTCTCACATCCACTGAGTTGTTGACCATCAAGAAAAAAGTGTGTCTCTGAGGCGAGCTGTCTGTTTGAAGCTCTGTCAGTTGGCTGACACACTCTCCAACTGATCTTGTTCTTCTTTTCTGGCTGTTACATCGTCAGAGTCATCATTTCACTTGGACAGATTTTCATTTCGGAAGCCCAGATTGTGTGAGTCACAGTTTGCGAAAAACCATTTGTTTTTTGTGACATTATGTTTTTCTATGGTCTCAAAATGGTCGTGTGTGTGTCTTCAACATCCGGTATAATATGCAAAAACCTTTCATATTTTCACATTTTAAGTGTGTGTATGTGTGTGTACGTGAAGCATGTAGTTTATACCATGTGCTTATTCAATAAAACCAAAATTACAGAAATAGATGCCCTAACTTACAAATACATGTATTTCAGTGTGAGTAAAGGCACCACTGCTTCTATTATTAGGAATCAGAAATACTTCTTTTTAATTGTTGCTGTATGTTTACTATTTGACTGTCATCATATGCAAGTGCTCAAAGATTCTATAGTCTTTCTAAGCAGCCATTGGGATACGGGATACAAAGAGAAAATTGTTTGGAGACAAAAAGCCCAGTTTGTCTGAAAGCCTCACTCCCCTCGGCTGATGTATGTGAGGTCACAAACAGCTAGAAGCATACAGGAGTAATGAAACTGTAGAAACAGTGATATAATGAGGTGTTCTGAGTCAGTTGGTAATGCTTTTGTATGCAATGTAAAGTTTTACAAACGTACAATACATGTTTCAGAAGAAGTAAGCAACCATTTAGCTAACTTTATGCCATTTTTTTATTTAGCATTATTATTACTGTTAACTGAAGTAATAATGGACAGCACTAGACCATTCACCGTAATCGTATCTACACTATAAAAATTAACAACCAGTGAACCTACTCAGATAACAAACTCCAACTCGCTGTTGCCACATAGCCACATTGTTTCAAACTTGTGAACACTTGCTCAGTTCCTCTTTATTATTTGGATAAAAAAAGGTTTGTAATGCCAGAGGGAATCTCACAGACATGTTACTGACTAAACTTTATGAAATTGATTTATCTTCCAGTACAGAGCTATTTAACCTCCTTTTATCACTTCCTTCTTTTTTCATGTATTATGCCCCAAGAAGCAAATGGTTTATGTGTGAGATAAACCTCTGAATATTGTGATATTTTTATTCCTAATAATATATTCCTCATTTTCTTATTTTTCCTCAGCTCCTGAACAGCCGAGCTGTAAAGCTCTGTATGACTTTGAGCCAGAGAATGAGGGTGAGCTGGGATTTCGCGAGGGTGACATCATTATCCTGACCAATCAGATTGACGAGAACTGGTACGAGGGCATGATCAACGGCCAGTCAGGATTCTTCCCCCTCAACTATGTGGATGTGCTCGTCCCATTGCCTCATTAAGAAGAAGGAAAAACCGCTCAGTAGACTTGACAGAAGAAACTAGAAATGTTAGCATTAGAGAGACAGGAGAGTGAAGGGATGGGTTGCTGGTTATTTTCAACATCATCATGGACCAGCACTCCAGACAATTTTCCATTTGTTTTACTGCAAGTTAAATGGATACAGACAGCAGGTTAAAGTATACAGACTTGCATAAAATGCCATTATTTTTATAAATGAAAGTGAAAGCAGAATTGGTATAAAACTTTCTGTGACACACATTTACAGTAGGACTTCTGTCTGTCATTGCAGTCAGTTTGCTGAGTGAACCAACCAGATTAAGAAAAAATGTTTGAACATGACTGAAAATGAACCGTTTCAAAGGGCTAATGTTTGGCTCTTGGTGCCACCTGCTGGCACAACAGAGAATTACTTTTCCTTAACAGAAATGAAGCCACATCAACTGTCGTTAAAAACGGATCCTTCACATTTTGTAATTGTATATGTGTCAGATGTTGACTTTTGGTAGGGTCATGGTGATGCAATGAAATCCAAGTTTTTATTGATCAGTATTTGCTTTCTGTTTGTCTCAGTTTGTAGTTAAACAGATTAATGTGATGAATTGTAATTTGCACCTTGATCTTGTGATGAGAATGATAAGTGTGTGACAGACCTACTCCACATGAGCACATCAACCCAAAGTAACACAGCACCTTTGTCACTTAAGGCAGATGTGTGTGTGTGTGTAATCTAGAAGTGCAGGTTAGACATGGATAAGATAAAAGTGATTATTGCCTAGACTTTGTAATAGAACAGAGTGAGCCAAAAAGTTTGTATGAAATGCAATAGCAACATACTACATAAGTGTGCCTATTTGTTAAACTGCTAACCTCACTACTGTTATACAGCCATAATGTCTTTTTGGGCCTTTGTTTTCTTTATTTAGCCTTTGCCCTTTGGCCTGCTGACTCATTACCTGAACAGACGAGCGCTGCGGGCAGCAGCTCAGTCTCATCTTACGTTGTTAACCTTGTTGTGTCTGCCATAATGTCTTTGAAAAAGTGAAAGTAATGTGTGCAAATATCTGAAACAACTTTTGACCCAATGGTCCTAGTTTTTTTGGTTGAACATTAGTTTGTAGAGCTGAGTAGGCAAGTGGTGTTGCTGTGACTGTACTGACAAAGTTGTTCTCTTATTTAGGATACAGTCCTAGTCATTTGCAGATGTTTTTTTAAATCAACACTGAGAGGGAATGGTCTGGATTGAAAGGGAAACACCAGGGACAGGCATACTGTAACCTGTTCAGCTCCATTTAGTTAAATAATTTAGTATTCTAAGAAGGTTTGACCATCGAGTCAACTTATGTCCCTTTGCATTTTTATTATATTGCCCCCAAAAAATATATATTTTGTCCATCACTTCCCCTCGCTGTAGTTTGCTCCTCATTCCACATGTTTACGTCTGCCATCTTCAACATTTCAATGCTTTTATCAAGTTCAGGGAAAATTTGAGAATGTGTACGAATCGCTTGTTTCTGTGCCTTTGAAAAGAAAGGAGGGAACATACCGTGACTATTTGTCAGAAACCAAAACCCAACTAGACACTTAAAAATTGTCAAGCATTTCTTTATGACTTTTAGTTTTATTGCTAGCAATAGACACTTTTATATGTAACGACTGAATGCATGTGTATCCTGCACATTTCTTACACTACAAACTGCAGGGAGTGTCCTGGATATTTCTGTGTGAGTCATCCACAAAATGATCATGAGTTGATTTTATCCCATGTTTAAAAATCCCAGTGATTTCTTTTTAAGGGCTATAGATTTGTTTATTCCGTCTTACATGCTCTTTGGGCAAAATTATGTTGGCTCTATAGTATTATTTTTTTATATACAAGACCTTAAATTAATCTTTGCATGTAGTCCAATATTATACCATGTAAATGTTTGTCTTAAGTTGCCTTTTTACTTTTAGTATGAAAGACTTTAACCACAGTATTTTGTCTATTCAAGTATTTGTACTTGCTTCTTGTCCTTTCTTCTACTTTAAATAAATAAAAAATAAATGAAATGTTGGTTTTTGGATGTGTTTTAGAAATAAAATCCAAAAATGACTTATTAGATTAGTTCCAGTGTTTGTATAGTTTAATGCTTCTTGGATCATCAAACAGCAGGCTTAAGGCATTTTATGACATAATCCAAACTATGTAATAAATACAGTACAGGTCAAGAGGAAGCAATAACTGTCCTTACCAACAGGACTGTCACATGACCATGCAGCGGCACAGTAGAATGGCACATCCACTACTTTAAACACACAAATGATTTCATCACATTGCATCTTTCCAAAGTGAAATAACAAAAGCATTCATCACACATTCCACACAAAACAACTGTCTACTGTGCCTAAAGTGGTATAACTAACCACATTTAAGGCAGTTACTACATATTGAAATGTTACATTGATTATATCTGGAAATATATCCCCTATTGCAGGATTCTAGCACAACTAGCACATAGGTCCAAGTGAAAAGCTAAGATGTCAGCTTGTGGGCATAGGTCGGTTTTAGGCATCTAATTGTTTTTACACCTTTTTTTTTTGCTCTTCCGCAAGTCTTGCTAGTGTCTATAAGTGAATGTTTGAGAGTGGTGACATGCTTAGTGCACGTTACTTAGCTGACTGTAGACGTGTTCTAGGATCTGGGAGTAGGCTTGGTCTTTGGGGGCATGGCAGCTTAAAGAGCCCTGAGGAAAATCAAATGCATCAAACAGAGAAGAAACAGACAAAGATTTTATAGAGAGATACATTTGGTTTGTTTAGTGAATATTTCACCTTAATCTTGTCCATCATAGTTGTATCAGGACACCAGTACTGGTTGAATTGGACAATGTCAGGAGCTGCCCTGTAGTAGTCAACAAGTAGCATCTGTTGAGAACAAAAAGTGACAGACATGTAATTACTTCCTACTACTTTTTAAATGTGAAGACTAGCTTCAGAATCAGTACCATTTCATTCAGAACATCACTGGTGAGAAAGTTGTCCTGTACATATGTGACTTCTACAGCTACTGGGATTCCATAGTCATTAGGCCGTTGCTGCAAAAGAAAACAATGCACAAGATCCTTCTCTACAGAAAAAAAAGAACAGGTAAAATTGTGTAGCATTATGTATATTCTTACCTCAGGTGGTGGTACAACCCAAAAAGGAGTTATTGTGGATGCTACGCCTTGGTTGCCATGATAATATGGTCCTGAAAGAATAAACATTGTGCTCATATCTAATTCACAAGTCCTGTCTCTGACCTTGTCAATACAATACGCCACGCTGTTCTATAACTCTCTTCTGTGAATTGTATAAGATCCGGATGACAATTATATAAGTCTCCCCACATACCGCTTGTAGAAGGCACTCACCACAGATGATGCCCAGACAAGGCTGGAAGCCATTATTGGAACCCTGCAGTCTCAGCTGGTGGTCCATCTGAGAGTCAATGTCCTGGAGCGAGGGCAGGGCAGGACCACGTGGGTGACTGTGGTACCATCCCACCAACGACAGTCCGCGCATAAACAGGTTCTGACAAATCTGTAGCATAAAAGGCAGACAATCAAATGACATACAATTAAATCAATGTCAATATACATTTTTACACAGTAAGAAATATTGTAGAGCTAAAACACAAGGCACAAGTAAGCGTCAGATTTCTGTTGACAACACTGGGGCATAGAATTACATTGTGCTGACAAAGATCATTATGTTTTGAAGCCTACATCCTGTTTGGGGCAGACAAATGATTCACTGTCCATGTGTTACCTCCTCCTCCACAGCAGAAGCGGTTTCTTTGTCGGCCAGCCGGGTTCGACACGGAAAAGCCCTCAAGACCGTCAACACTAAAACAGCAACAATGTACGCGCTGCAGTTAAATATATATTTGAATAAATAGCCATAATTTCATGTGAAAGTAGGCTACTGTTGAATGGAAGAGCACTTACATTGTGTGTTGGTATCCCATCTTCCCCCAAGGTATCCCACCACCTCACTGGTAGTCAAGTGACAATGGAAGTCCTAATAGATAAACAAGTTAGGAAACCAGCCATTGTATTCGTTTCAGCTGTTGTTGTGTCTTACCATTAGCAGCAGAACATTACTGGACACAGCTACGTTGAAAGGCTGGAACCGGTTGATGGCTGAGAAAGCTGACAGCTCCACCAGTGTGTGTGGATCTCTGAGGCCAAAAAGTCTCTATTATTCTATAACTCACTTGACGTGAAATAGCAATCATCAGTTTAATTAAGTCAGTACCTGGCAGCGTCTCTGGTGCCCAAGGTGCAATACCTGACAGGAATCCTCTCTCTGTCAGTCCTCCGTGAAACCATTACGTCTGAAAATGTCGGGTGAATGACTTGTTTGTCTGTCTTTATTTAATTTACTTTTTATAAATGCAATAGATGTGAATGTGTCTTTACCATGTAATCCAGGTTTGTTGTTTTTGTTCTTTTCATCGGCCTGCACAGCTGTCTTCCCTTCCTCTTCATCCTCATCATCATCTTCTTCACTAACTAGGCTCTGCCACAGAAATGCTATTAGTCTTATAGTAAGTATTGCAAAAAGCTTCTCCTGTACTTTTGTGTTTTTGCATGTATGTTTACTCCAGACGTACTGATTTCTAAAGTATAGTTGACTTGCTTCACATTTTCTGTAGAAACACACAGTCTTCACTCACCATGTCAGCACTGGGCTGGTATTTGTGCAGCCAAGTGGTTTTGTACTGGACCAGCTTCTGTCCCCTGTAGCGGACGGATGCCCAGCCACAACCAGACTTCTTGGCTGGGTTCACTAGACGCTTACAGTGTGTGGCCCATGCACTGGGAGAGTTAAAAATCTGTCCTGTCTCCACCCAGCGGATCTTCCCATCAGTCAAAAGGTCCCCCACAAAGTTTTTCCCCTAAAGAAGAAGATAATAAAGCAGAGTTAGATTGTGGTGGTGTCTGGGATGACTCCTTAAAAGACATGTGTATGGTTATTACCAGGTAATGGATGGATAAGACACCATCTCCAGGCTCCACTAGGCTGTCTTTGAGCAGGACTCGGAGGGTGATACCTCTGCGGGTCAGCAGGGAGCCTCGACCGGAGCTGGAGCGCAGGTCTGCTTCCTCTCCTCCACTCAGCTCCTCCTCATCCTCCTCACCTCCATCATCCACCACCTGTGGAGAGCTGGCTGGCTCTGAGCCTGCAACACATTTAGACGTGGCTTTACCACGTGTTTGGTCTAAAGATTTATTGGACATGCATTGGTTGTAGATGAATCTTAGTGTGTGAAATAAAAATTTACAGTAATCTCATTTTTATTGGACCTTTGTTACTCAGAAAACCATACAAAAACTGTAGTTATGATCTATGAATTGAACAATATGTGCTGGGCCGTCATTAGTAGAGCGTTGAGCTTTTCTGGCAGCCGGTGTAATACCTTGCACCATGCTAAAATGATAGCAGTCCTGTCTGAGTGAAAGCAGTCTCAAACAGCTAAATATCAGGTAAATTGGCATTTCATTAATTAGCGCATTGGTCGTGGTTGGTCTTTTGTTTGGTGCTTCCCGAGGGCTCCGCCAGTAGAGGCCTGCTCCTTCTGTTAATGTTACTATCACTGTTACAAGTCTCCTTCATTATTCTCACCCATATCTGTAAACGTCGGCGAGCGCCTCGGTCAAAAGCTGCTTCTTTCACTTGAGGCACTTGAGGCTGTGGGGCAGAGATCCGGACAGGTCTCACACATCGGCTACACTTCGCCAGAGCTCAGGCTATTATTCAAAAGCAGAAAATGAAGGCGTCTGGCTCTGCAGTGTAGTTTCCTTGTTGTGTGTTGCTTTAATGTCAGTTCCCCTCCCCTTTCTTTCTCCCTCTCCCCGTCCTTGTCACTCTGCCTGTGTTCTTCTGACGTGCCATCTGCGCTATCTGCAGTTATCAGGGCTCACACAAGCCACAAAACACACACGTCTTTAAAACAGACAAAGAAATGCCCTGTGTAATGTTAAATAATCACGTTATAACAAGAAAAACGTAGCCGTGATTCTCCGTTTCCCCCCCGGAAACATTAAGTGTCGCGCGGTGTGCCTGAGTGAACTAACCGCTATTTGGCTTAAATCTGATTAAAAGTGCGTCCTGAAGATAATCGTGCCTTTACAAAACACTGAGCAATGAGAGTGTTTGATTATTAAGTGGTTAAGGTGCAACGCCAGCACGTAAAAGTAGCTATCACATGCTACAATGGTTTTCTTCTCCTCCCCGAGATGTTCCTTCTTTATCTCCGAAAAGAAGCACTTAACAGGGAGCAGCCTGCGGAGGGCAGCACTGTGGCACACCTCAGCGTTGGCGGCGGGCTCCCAGTGGCTGCTGTTCCTCTGACGCACACCTGGTGGCGCAACACAATAGGGACTGCATCAGACCCTGTTCTTAACCCTGTCTGATCTTTGTTTCGTTTTTTGTCCTAGACTTTTCTTGAGAAGAATTGCACATGTCTAGCTAATATAAATAATTTTATAAACAATTAAACAAACCGCTGGCTGGTGATCTAGCACCACTTTCTTGAACAGGGTTGTCTCTTCTGACAGCCTGTCTTCGTACAAGGAAGTACATTCTATCAAATAACAGTTGACAACAAAGAGTGGCTTGAATGGGTGCCCCAGTAGCTTACTTGAGCTCATACCACTTTTTGAAGATTTTCCAACAAGTGAAACCAGGGCCGGACTGGGGCCAGTGGTGGCAAATAAAATGACCAAATAATTCACAGCAACAAAAAATTAGTTTGAAAAAAATTACAAAGCCACATAATTGCTTACACCAGATAAAAACAAAAAAGAGGGGAAGAAAAAATGTATTACTTAACTTATATTGTTCACTTCATGAGTAACCTACACAACCACTGACTTTGTTCTGCTACACCATCTAGAATATTTTCACTCTTCAGCATCTTTAGCACATCTGAGTGGCCCTGAGCATAAAAGCCTCCAGCTGCTGTTGTGAGAGAGCACCTAACCCTGTTTTTGATTCATTTTAACTTTAACTTCAAATGAATAGTATTTAAGAAAATAAAGAAAACAATAACTCTTCAGGAACAATCAAAAATACAATTTTGGAAGAAAGGAAACTCAAAAAGAATCTGCTTTGGAGTGAGTTAAAATCATAGAAAATAAAAAAAAAACTGTATATAGCCAGTAGTTTTTTTTACAGTAAATATAGCATGCTTTAGTAAGATTATATATGTTTCTAATGCTACACAATCATGATAAGACCAACTAAGATGCTACCTTTAGACCAGTGTGGGGTGCGGTACTGCAGACTAGATTGTATCTGAATTTACACTTCCCAGCACCACCCATACATACATACATACAACAACTCTTATTTATGTATTTTATATTGCACAATAAAACCAGTGAAGTGAAAGCACAACTCCTACCACCGTTAAATATGTGGCAGGAGGACAGAGTAAATGTTTTTACAGTAGAATTGTTACAAGTGTTTACCCTGGATCTCCTTGTGATTGCCCTACATCTTGCAGCATTCTTCAGCAGTCAGCTCAACAGTTTTTAGTTTTAATTAACCGTAAAGACTTTGCTGAGTGAAAAGGGAAAGATGGTAGTAAATGTATATTAAAAAAAGCATAAATACATAATGAGATTAAAATAACACAGCATTTTATTTTTTTAAAAGAATAATTGGGAGATGACTGGCCCACGTTGCAACCGTCTCTACTATAGCCTACTGAAGAGTGCTACAGCCTTCTTGTTTCAGTAGTTACCCTTTGTGTCCGTTAGAGGGCACAGGATCTCCACAATATACAGTACTTCACCGTAGCGCACCGAGAGATTACGTTCCCTTGTAAAAAAGAAATGTTGAAAAGGTTTGCATTTAAACAAACACACATTATAATAAATTGTAATTATAGAATGTATTTTTTACTAAATAAGTTAAATAGTAGTTAAATTCATATTGAAAGTGTTGCTTTTGAAGTGTCTGTCTGAAAAAGTTCGGATCACTAAACACTGTTATTGATGACCTCATGATAACTTCAACCCGGAACAAGACACGTGTTCAAGTGGGATTTGTTGCTAAGCAACGTACAGACTTTCTAAACAGAGCTGAAGCACTGCGTAAATAAGATTTACGTCAACTAGCTTATTGAATTATATGCAAAAAGACACTTATTAAACTATGCCAGACCACGAACAGCTAGCAAACTTGGGCAAAGTGCTTAGTTTTCTGCGAGAGTGGGACCGCGGAGACAAAAGCGTTCGTAGCCGCATGTTGATAACCTTTTTGACTGAAAACACTGGGAAGACTTTTTATGAACTGGAACAGGCGTTTGCCCAAGTTGGCAGTCTCTTCTTAGCTCGAATCACAACGTGGATGAGACTCACGTATCCTTAATCCATGTTCAGATAAGCCCACAGACAGTAGATAGTTTTATTGTGCAGAATGTTTTTTACCATTCCCGTTTATACGTCCTTAAAACACCATAGCCTGTAGCTTAGAGATAGACGAGACAATCCAAACTTGATGGCTCTCCTGGTCAGCAATGCGACCTCATCATCACATTACAGTCCTTTACTTGATCTCTAGATTCAAGTTTGGAACATTCTTAGGACTCCAGCTGAAAGCAATAAGCATTTTCCTCTCTGCATCAAGTCAGTAAGTAGCCTAAAATAAAACACCAGGCCTTTTTAAAAATGTGTAAGCAGTCACTCATAAACGATTTTCCTCTTTGACAGTGATCAGTACATAACAGAGTTCCTGGAGGATGGAGGTGTTCTCACACTTCTTGACATCTTGAATCATGCTCAGATCAAAGACGGAGACAAAGCAGAGGTGCTCTGTGTTTTGCTGACTGTCTCAAACACTGGTCGCAAGTGCAAAGAGTTCATCTGTGAAAGCCATGGTAAGATTACTAAGAAGTACACTACAGTACGTTATAAAGCTGCTGCCTATATGTACTATATTAACTGCACCACTCGCCCTTTTCATGCTTGTTGATGCCACTGATTGCTTAGCATTTTCTTTTTGTTCCCCTCATGCAGGGGTTAAAGCCATAGCAGAGTGTTTGGCCACATCAGACACTGAGGAGACCCAGGAGAAAGCATGGGCAGTCCTGGATTCCCTGTCCCATGGAAATCCCAAACACCTAAACCATGTCCACAAAAAACTGATTGCACTCTTGACCTGCACATCTCCCAAGGGTCAAAAGCTGGTCTTGAGTACTTTACGGTCTCTGCAGGTTAAGTGAAATACTCCTATAACCACTTATCAATTTACTTGAGGGGCATACATACAAATTGTACATATTACACTCTCCTTTTTAGTCCAAGATGAATACAGCCCATTACAGCATAGTGGACCCTCTGTTAGAAATTCTCAAGACCCTACACCTGGAGGTTCAAGATGAAGGTACCTGAGATCGTTTTTTTAATTTTATATAAATAATGTATCAAAATGTTAAGAAAATTAATTTAAACTAACAAATTAGCTACAGAAAAACTGCAATTTGTTTTTCTGTCCTGCAGCTATGAATTTTATTTTTGATCTAAGGCATTTTGAAGTGAGACCACTCCTGCTCAATGGACTGGTGGCTCTGCTGAGACCAGCAAAAAATGAGTTGCAAGAGCCTCAGAATAAGCAAAGTAAATAAAGTCATCAGTCAGTTTCTTACAAGGTCATTGGTAAAACAAAACTGTTCTCTAATTTGTATCACTGTTGTCACATAAAGGCTCAGGCACAATCTCAGAAGTGGAGATGATTAAAACAACTGGATCTTTGCCTGTATTTGTGCAACAAGCTGCTGCTGCTAAAGTCATCCGGTAATGAGAAAATTATCCATACTGACAATTGACAATATAAATAATTAGTAGTAAGGACCATCAGTGACTTGTTATTGTCTTACAGGCTATTGTCAGAAGACAGTGAAGAGATTAGCAGTGAGTTGCTTTCTCTTGATGTGGTCCAACATCTCTTATATGCTATGGGAAACACAGAACACAGTGAATCCCAAATACAGGCCAGCCTTGCATTGAAGGTACATAATCATTGCCTAGTTGTTGTGATATATGTTTTGCATTAAACTTTTCACTTCATTGCAGTTTACAAAATCTTTCTCAAATAGAAACACAAATGACTGATGCAAATGTATCTTTACAATGGACACACTGCTGATCTGTTTTCATTATTTCACAGCACTTTGTTCATTTATACCCATTTATCAAAGAACCTGTACAGAGAATCATGGGAGATACTCTGTTCTCAGCTTTTATGGTAAGCTTCATTTACATTTCTGATGGATAAGCTAAAGGTCAGTGTGACATTCTGTGAATGTCTCTTCTCTTTTCCCAGAGCAAGCCTGAGACTGTTTATATGACTTTGGATCAAACACAAGCAGAAAGCCTTCTATCCCACAACGCTAACCTGAGTCCAGGTGAAGACTGTTGTACAGTATGACAAGGAGATTGTACAGTATGGAACAAGAAAAAAGTAATTTTTCTTTTAGGTATGAATGGAAAGAATAAAGAGGCCTGAAAAGAAGAGAATATCAAGAATAGTGGGGAGATAGAGAAGCAATCATAAACAGAAATAAATACAGTAAATTTACTCCTAACCATTTAAATTATACACCCTTTACCTTAGTCCACTGTTTTGAATTTTCACAGTGTGCCTTTTACTTGCAAATGGTAATGGGTTACATATTTCTTGTTATTTTACATCATCTCTGAAAACGAAATGTGTACTTTTGTATTGTATGAATCTACAATGTAGAAGTAATAAAAAGTCAGGTTCATAAATATTGGGACATCGTAATCTTTTTGGCACTATACACCACCACAATGGATTTGAAAGGAAAAGAATCCAAATCAGGTGAACGGTGTAGGAATTACAACAGTTTGTTTATGTTCCTCCCACTTTTTAAGGACCAAAAGTAATGGGACAATTGGCTGCTCAATTGTTCCATGGTCAGGTGTGTGTTATTCCCTCATTATCCCGTTTACAAGGAGTTGATAAAAAGTTCAGAGTTCATTTCAAATGTGCTATTTGCATTTGGAAACTGTTGCTGTCAACTCTCAATATGAGATCCAAAGAGCTGTCACTATCAGTGAAGCAAGCCATCATTAGGCTGAAAAATCAAAACAAACCCATCTGAGAGATAGCAACAACTTTAAGTGTGGCCAGATCAACTGTTTGGAACATCCTTAAAAAGAAAGAATGCATCGGTGAGCTCAGCGACACCAAAAGACCCAGAAGAACACGGAAAACAACTGTGGTGGTGACCAAAGAATTCTTTCGCTGGTGAAGAAAAAAAAGCCAGATCAAGAACACTCTCCAAGAGGTAGGTGTATGTGTGTCAAAGTCAACACTCAAGAGAAGACTTCACCAGAGTGAATACAGAGGGTTCACCACAAGATGTGAACCATTGGTGAGCCTCAAAAACAGGAAGGCCAGATTAGAGTTTGCCAAACAACATCTGGACCAATGAGACCAAGATCAACTTGTACCAGAGTGATGGGAAGAGAAGAGTCTGGAGAAGGAAAGGAACTGCTCATGATCCAACGCATAGCACCTCAACAGTGAAGCATGTGGTGGTTGTGTCATGGCGTGGGCATGTATAGCTGCCAATGATACTGGTTCTCTTGTATTTGTTGATGATGTGACCGCTGACAAAAGCAGCAGGGTGAATTCTGAAGTGTTTCGGGCAATATTATCTGCTCATATTCAGCCAAATGCTTCAGAACTCATTGGGCGGCACTTCACAGTGCAGATGGACAATGACCCAAAACATACTGCAAAAGCAACCAAAGAGTTTTTTAAGGGAAAGAAGTGGAATGTTATGCAATGGCCAAGTCAGTCACCTGACCTGAATCTGATTGAGCATGCATTTCACTTGCTGAAGACAAGACTGAAGGGAAAATGCCCCAGGAACAAGCAGGAACTGAAGACAGTTGCAGTAGAGGCCTGGCAGAGCATCACCAGGGATGAAACCCAGCGTCTGGTGAAGTCTATGAGTTCCAGACTTCAGACTGTTATTGACTGCAAAGGATTTGCAACCAAGTATTAAAAAGTCAAAGTTTGATTTATGATTGTTAATCTGTCCCATTACTTTTGGTCCTTAAAAAGTGGGAGGCACATATACAAACTGTTGTATACTGTTGATATAAAATACCCTCAAATTAAAGCTAAAAAATCAGACAAGAGCCCACTTAAGTGCTTCACAGAGTTCAAGTCACAAACACATCTCAACATCAACTGTTCCAAGGAGATTGTATGAATCTGTATGAAAGCCTTCATGGTTGAATAGCTGCTAAGAAACCACTACTGAGGAAGAACAACAAGAAAAACAGAATTGTTTGGGCCAAAAAACACAAGGAATGGACATTAGACCAGTGGAAATCTGTTTTCCTGAAAAATAGATTTTTCAGTTGGTTTGGGATGAGTTAAACTGCAGAGTGAAGGCAAAACAGCCAATAAGTGCTCAGCACCCCTGGGAACTCCTTCAAGACTGTTTCCAAACCATTCCAAGTGACTACCTCAAGCTGAATGAGAACGCCAAAAGTGTGCAAAGCTTCTTCTTATTTTATTGGGCTGATTTTTAAAAAGCTTTTTTTGTAAGCAACTCATGTTTTGATACCCTGAAAATATTAAAACAAGTTATACTGATACATTGTTGCATGATTTCCTCTACTTGTCTTTTTTAGATTTTATTCTCCAAGCATTGATGCAATATTTTAAGTTAAGTGTTTATGTGTGTACCTCTTAAATGACGTATATGGGGTTAGTAGTAAAGTGCATATAATATGGAAAGTGTAGGCTATTAATTAATAGATGATTAATTCCTGAGAGTAAACTGATGATAGTTCAGAAATGTTTAAAAGAACATAAAAAATGCTCTCTGGCTGGACAAGACGACAACATCCATATGATTTTGTAATCAAGCCACTGGGAGGCTGAGGCTGGTGGATCACCGGACCCAAGTTCCGAGCAGTGGACGGCTGAGCGGGTAAGCTTGGGTCAAAGCATACATAATGCTCAGTGGGATAACACTTTGAGTAGACCATAGATAGTATAATTATGGATGATATCCGCCCATTGGTCCCCTATTCACCAATATGGTCATTACGAATGGGCAATAAAATGGCCGTTACATCCGGGCTTTTCGGGTTTTACTCCATAGTAAAACAATAGTTTTTAGATAGCATAAACCAACGTAATTTTCAAAAATTCACCCCCCCCAGAGTTGTCACGTAGTAAAAACGTAGCTCTAGAGACCGGAGCCATCTTTTGTACCAGGCTGTAAACATGATTTTTACACCTGTAAAGTCGCCATTGGGTTTCTCCTTATATTTCCGCTTTTGGAGCCTGCCCTCTGGTGGACGGAGGTATATCGCTGTATTTCGCTGTAAAATCACCGTATGGCGGCGTCCTTACACAACGACCATTTAAGAGGTACCATGGGAGAGGCTTGGAGTAGACACAGGGTGCGTTCGAAATGAGGCAGGCCTGCGCAAATACAATCGATGCGCAGTGCATTCCGGTTAGTTTTGTGTCTGAGTTGCCGCCGACTTGCTCTGACGTAACCTATGCGCCAGCAACGGTAATCTCGTGAGATCAAGGCGGCCGCAGTTGCTTTTTACAAACTGCGCTCGCCTGCATGGACTACAAGGTCTGAGTGCATGATGGGAAATGATGCCCTGTTAGCAAGAGCTGATTGGACCTGAACGCTGACACTTCAGCGCCCTCCCTTTTCTCCACCCAGACCTTTATTCATTTAAATCTATTCTAAACAATTAGCCGACTATAAACTGGTGAAAACTGTTCAGGTTTTTATTAAATATAGAAAACACAATATTAAAATCAACTTAATAAGATGGATTCATCTTATTTCAAACTTAATGCTTTCAAAGCCGACTCAACAATAAAAATAGTACAGTCAGCTGTGTCATAAATAGATTCAGTCACTGATGTGTTGAACACAGGTTTTGAAGCAGAAGTGCATTCATAAATTAGTTTTATTGAGTAAATACACTCAACACACGCAAGATTTGTACTATGGACAAGAGGCTGCATGTTCTGAGCCAAACTACCCCGGTCTCGTTCATGAACTGTCCGACTTAAAGGCAGCCGTTTTTCCCCGCCTGCTCTCGTCTACAATCCAGGCGAGGCGCAGTTCATCTCGAACACACACATTGCAGTACAGCATGCAAGAATAAGCTTTTTTTAGTGTATAAATGCTTTCTGGAAAATTATTTTAAAAACAAACATGAAGTTTTTCCACATACTATTTACCATATATTGTCAAACTGAAGGACTCAGGGCCTCGACTGGTGTTTTGCTGGTAGTAATGCTTTATTGTTAAACTAATCCACCTTGAAAGCAATTGTTCCATCAAGATACAGATGAAAAGACTACCAAATACTGGCGAACTGTCTAACATTAAAATTTATTTAATTGGTCATTGAATAAATTTCACTGTTAGCAAGTTAGACAGTGTGCGGTTGTCTTTTCATCTTTGTCTTGAAAGCAATTGTTCCATCAAGATAAAGATGAAAAGACTACCAAATACTGGCGAACTGTCTAACATTAAAATTTATTTAATTGGTCATTGAATAAATTTCACTGTTAGCAAGTTAGACAGTGGTTGTCTTTTCATCTTTGTTTTGGGAGATTCTTCAAGGTGAATTCAGAATTTTGATTCTCAGTTGTCAGAGTAAGAAACCAGGCCCAGATGACAGTAAATGCAGAGAGGGCCAAAGTGGTTTGTGTAGCGTCGCTGGAAGGGCTTGAACACACTTGAAAAGATGCGGGACAATGCCGACCTCCGCGGACGGTTGATGAAGCAGCTTAGTTGGATTTTCAGATGTTTTCTTATGGCCTCAATAAAGTCTTTGTCACTTGCTGAGAAGAGCCTAGAGGCAGAACCAAACTCCTGCAGAAGGCCTTTGGCAGCTGCTTTCCCAATTGCTTTAAGGTCTTTGGGTTTGATGTCCTCTGGGACCAGGACTTGGTCTTCAGCCTCTCGCAGACACTGAACGAGGGTCATTTGTTTGTCAGTGTCAGGGGACACTTTGACTCTTTCAAGCAGCTTCTTGACCACGGCCGCAATCAGGCAGTGGGATGCTGCAGATGATGTATTCTTCGGTCTAATGCTGGGCTCTGATGAATAAATTGGGTCTGCTGGAGCAGGCTGTCTTTGGTGGTTAATAACTATAGACGGCCTGACGTCTTTTGATGGTCTACTGGTCTGCGGGGCACTAAGAGTTTCTGAAAGACTTTGGCCCAAAGAAGAACTTAGGCTCTTGGCCGGACTAAAAGTCTTTGGGAAACTCGTAGTTTTTGGTGGACTTACAGACTTTGGTGGGCTGTGAACCACTGTTAGACTCAGGGCCTTGGCTGGACTTGATGGCTTTGTTTGACTGAGAGTCTCTGGCTGTGCTCCACTGAAGTCTTCTGTTGGACAGGGACTTTTTGGTGGATTGAAGGTTTGCGCTGTGGTGGGAGCCATTGGTTTACTAATAACTTCTGTTAGACTCAGGGCCTTGGCTGGACTTGATGGCTTTGTTTGACTGAGAGTCTCTGGCTGTGATCCACTGAAGTCTTCTGTTGGACAGAGACTTTTTGGTGGATTGAAGGTCTGTGCTGTGGTGGGAGCCATTGGTTTACTAACAATCTCTGTTAGACTCAGGGCCTTGGCTGGACTTGATGGCTTTGTTTGACTGAGAGCCTCTGGCTGTGATCCACTGAAGTCTTCTGTTGGGCAGAGACTTTTTGGTGGATTAAAGGTTTGCGCTGTGGTGGGAGCCATTGGTTTACTAATAACTTCTGTTAGACTCAGGGCCTTGGCTGGACTTGATGGCTTTGTTTGACTGAGAGCCTCTGGCTGTGATCCACTGGAGTCCTCTGTTGGACAGAGACTTTTTGGTGGATTGAAGGTCTGCGCTGTGGTGGGAGCCATTGGTTTACTAACAACCTCTTTTAGACTCAGGGCCTTGGCTGGACTTGATGGCTTTGTTTGACTGAGAGCCTCTGGCTGTGATCCACTGGAGTCCTCTGTTGGACAGGGACTTTTTGGTGGATTGAAGGTCTGCGCTGTGGTGGGAGCCATTGGTTTACTAACAACCTCTGTTAGACTTAGGGCCTTGGCTGGACTTGATGGCTTTGTTTGACTGAGAGCCTCTGGCTGTGATCCACTGGAGTCCTCTGTTGGACAGGGACTTTTTGGTGGAATGACGGTCTGCGCTGTGGTGGGAGCCATTGGTTTACTAACAACTTCTGTTAGACTCAGGGCCTTGGCTGGACTTGATGGCTTTGTTTGACTGAGAGCCTCTGGCTGTGATCCACTGGAGCCCTCTGTTGGTCTTGGGACTCTGGTCAGAGCGACAGTCTTGGGTGTGTTAGTGGCTTTTGGATCCTTTGTTGGTATGGGAGTCTTTGGTGTTCTTGACTCTTGTGCTGCACTGGGAGTCTTTGCTGCACTGGTGCCCTGTGTTGCATGGCGGGTCCCCTGTGCTGGGCGCATATGTGGTGGCAGAGGTAGAGGCATAGGCAGCAGACCTGGTGGAAATGGCTGCTGGGTTGGACAAGATGGCTGGACGTTATTCTCAGCCTTCTTTGTTGATGACAACAACATAAACCGCAATAATGGATACCAAGTCCCATCATGTGGAGCATATTTTCTGCTGCCAGGAACCTTGCTACCTTCTTGGAGTGGGCTACGGCTTCAGATTTCAATTGGCCCACAGAAACCTGCACGCAGAACTCCTGTCCCCTTGCGTTGAACCTGTCCCATAGCACCTCAAACTCCGGTTCCTTTTCCTTTCGGCACAACTGGATTTCAATCAGGCAGCTGACTGGATCTTTGTTTTTAAAAAAGTCAGGTCGGTCCAGGGGATCCACAACACTTTTTTTGGGTTTGCACCAATACGGAGTAATCCCAGATGGAAGAGGAAGCTTCTTCAGCTCACCCACAATTTCTTGTGCTGCTCGTAACTTGGCTTTCTTTTTTGTCATGCCAAAACCAATGCCACTGAAGTCTCCTACCTGAACTTTAATGATAAACATCTTCTCATGTTCTGGACCTTCTTCTCCCAATTCACTGAATTGCACAAAAAGGTTGTGCAGTGTTGCAAGTTCTTGGAGTATCATCAGTTCATTCTTGTAGGGTTCGTCAGTCAGTGGAGTCTCAAATATATTTTGCTCACTCTGTGCTGTGGCCACAGACACTGGAGCATTTTCTATAGCAGATGTCATGTTGTTGTACAGATATGTTCACAAAGGTGTTATCAGTAGATAATTGAAGTATTTCTATCTCTCTGTAGGAGCTTGATAAATCGTGTCTTCTCTGGTTGAAGTATTTATGTAAGTGACAGAACTAACCACTCAAAGGTAACCTCGCAATTATGTGACGTAATGAACATTTCTCTTAACATTCTACACCTTACTCGGCGCATGCGCACACAACCTAGACTTATTATGGTAATGCCGCCGGTCTGAAAACTAACCCGCGATAGGCTTAAGCAGCACAAGTGCAGTTATGAGTGGTCCAGATTAGTGCGCAATGCTGGCTGGTTGTTGTTGTGTCCACTTAATGCAGACTCTCGCATTCGTTTTTTTTTTTTTTGTGAAAGTCCATAGCCAGGTGTATACAGTATAAGTTATGTCCAGCGTAGTATCCTGCATAACTGTACTTTCTGTGGAAACTCCACACCCGACATTTATTGTCACTTAAAGGGGTTTTCTCTAACACGTTTCCTGGTAAACACCAGGATTTTATACAAAATGCTTTCATGCAAACTGGTTTTATGTTTACTAATGTTTGACCAGTTTTTCTCCCATCAACAGGTTATTTCATATTACTAACATCTAGAAGAAAAAGATAATCATACAATGTAAAAGATTTTATTGTAAATTAACAGTAAATTACTGGCAGCAGAGTTGCCAGCAGTGTACTGTTTATTCACAGTACTGCTACGTTATCATCTTAAGGGTAAGTTACTGTTAAGATCAGAGGTCGCATTAACCGAATATTTTCCGTCATTGACGTGTGTTTTTTTTAGCAGGGACGGAAAAATCTGAATGCCATCCGTCATTTTGATGGATTATTTTCAGGGCGATCTATTGTAATTCCTACTCCTGACCAGTTGATGGCGAATGTACATCAATCAGCAATTATCTTGAATCGTGTTGTCTTTAGTAGTAAGGACCATCAGTGACTTGTTATTGTCTTACAGGCTATTGTCAGAAGACAGTGAAGAGATTAGCAGTGAGTTGCTTTCTCTTAATGTGGTCCAACATCTCTTATATGCTATGGGAAACACAGAACACAGTGAATCCCAAATACAGGCCAGCCTTGCATTGAAGGTACATAATCATTGCCTAGTTGTTGTGATATATGTTTTGCATTAAACTTTTTACTTCATTGCAGTTTACAAAATCTTTCTCAATTAGAAACACAAAAGACTGATGCAAATGTATCTTTACAATTGACACTCTGCTGATGTCTGTTTTCATTATTTCACAGCACTTTGTTCATTTATACCCATTTATCAAAGAACCTGTACAGAGAATCATGGGAGATACTCTGTTCTCAGCTTTTATGGAAAGCTTTATTTACATTTCTGATGGATAAGCTAAAGGTCTCAATATGAGATCCAAAGAGCTGTCACTATCAGTGAAGCAAGCCATCATTAGGCTGAAAAATCAAAACAAACCCATCTGAGAGATAGCAACAACTTTAAGTGTGGCCAGATCAACTGTTTGGAACATCCTTAAAAAGAAAGAATGCATCGGTGAGCTCAGCGACACCAAAAGACCCAGAAGAACACGGAAAACAACTGTGGTGGATGACCAAAGAATTCTTTCGCTGGTGAAGAAAACACCCTTCACAACGGTTGGCCAGATCAAGAACACTCTCCAAGAGGTAGGTGTATGTGTGTCAAAGTCAACACTCAAGAGAAGACTTCACCAGAGTGAATACAGAGGGTTCACCACAAGATGTGAACCATTGGTGAGCCTCAAAAACAGGAAGGCCAGATTAGAGTTTGCCAAACAACATCTGGACCAATGAGACCAAGATCAACTTGTACCAGAGTGATGGGAAGAGAAGAGTCTGGAGAAGGAAAGGAACTGCTCATTATCCAACGCATAGCACCTCAACAGTGAAGCATGTGGTGGTAGTGTCATGGCGTGGGCATGTATAGCTGCCAATGATACTGGTTCTCTTGTATTTGTTGATAATGTGACTGCTGACAAAAGCAGCAGGGTGAATTCTGAAGTGTTTCGGGCAATATTATCTGCTCATATTCAGCCAAATGCTTCAGAACTCATTGGGCGGCACTTCACAGTGCAGATGGACAATGACCCAAAACATACTGCAAAAGCAACCAAAGGGTTGTTTTTTAAGTTTTTTAAGGGAAAGAAGTGGAATGTTATGCAATGGCCAAGTCAGTCACCTGACCTGAATCTGATTGAGCATGCATTTCACTTGCTGAAGACAAGACTGAAGGGAAAATGCCCCAGGAACAAGCAGGAACTGAAGACAGTTGCAGTAGAGGCCTGGCAGATCATCACCAGGGATGAAACCCAGCGTCTGGTGAAGTCTATGAGTTCCAGACTTCAGGCTGTAATTGACTGCAAAGGATTTGCAACCAAGTATTAAAAAGTCAATGTTTGATTTATGATTGTTAATCTGTCCCATTACTTTTGGTCCTTAAAAAGTGGGAGGCACATATACAAACTGTTGTATACTGTTGATATAAAATACCCTCAAATTAAAGCTAAAAAATTAGACAAGAGCCCACTTAAGTGCTTCACAGAGTTCAAGTCACAAACACATCTCAACATCAACTGTTCCAAGGAGATTGTATGAATCTGTATGAAAGCCTTCATGGTTGAATAGCTGCTAAGAAACCACTACTGAGGAAGAACAACAAGAAAAACAGAATTGTTTGGGCCAAAAAACACAAGGAATGGACATTAGACCAGTGGAAATCTGTTTTCCTGAAAAATAGATTTTTCAGTTGGTTTGGGATGAGTTCAACTGCAGAGTGAAGGCAAAACAGCCAATAAGTGCTCAGCACCCCTGGGAACTCCTTCAAGACTGTTTCCAAACCATTCAAAGTGACTACCTCAATGAAGCTGAATGAGCACGCCAAAAGTGTGCAAAGCTGTCATCAAAGCAAAAGGTGGCTACTTTGAAGAATCTAAAATATAAAACACATTCTGGTTTGTTTAACACTTTTTTGTTTACTACGTGTTTCTTCATATAGTTCTGATGTGTTCAGTATGAATTTAATATATGTAGAAGTGATGATAAAATAAAAATCATTGAATGAGATGGCGTGTCCAAACTTTTGATTGTTGTGTATACACCACATTATACAATATATTTATTTATATATTGTAGAATGTACAATGTATATATTGTGTAATGTAGTAGCGGATTTCTTTTATTTTGAAATGCCACGCCTCGTAATGACGTTTTCGGTGTTCCTTTTTTACTTGTTGCTGATTGGTTAAGACTCATCTAAGACAAAGCGCCTGCCCTCAATGTGGCGGGAGCTAAAACAGATGGAGTTCTGAGTAAGGTACTGTATGTGCTGCAGTGAATAAGGGTAAAAAGGTTGGTATTAAAATGGCAGAAAAGGCTAAACCAAAGAGGAAAAGACCCAAGACAAATGCCAAAGAAGGTAGAGTGCCCTATCAATATTACGAGTGGTACAACGCAATTTATATCCTACCATTACAAAATGTACTAAGGCACCTTAGCAATGTAATTACAGATGTGTTAACCGGTCACGTTCCCTTGTTTTTCGCTGTGTATATGAAAGAAATTAGATTTAGGGAAAGTTTAATATTTTACAAATGGGGTTATGTTAGATTCATTTGGAACTATTTTATTCCCCGGTGAAAAGATTGTAAACACTAAATTAAAACACTGAACCACTTAAGTGTCATTTCAAATGTGTGTTTGTTAGATATTACCCGTTCGTTAGATTAATTATTATACAATCTATGATATTACCACAATGTGTGCTGAGAGACTTTCGGTTCAGACTGCCACATTGCGGGGCTGGAGAGTGCTAAGTACTGGGATTGTATACATGATTGACAGAATAAAAGCAGTGATGTGATGACAAATGCATGTAAAACTTCTTTGTAATACACCCTTGCACTGATTATAGTTTGTGATTTTTTTAGATGCTTGTAATTGATCCTGCTTGTTTATCCAAACTGAGGCTGTGCTGACATTTTCCAATTGATGTATTAACCCCCTTTTGCAAAAAAAAAAAAAACTGGACTATCCCATTAAGTAGTCGTCTTTACTAACAACTCAATCACAAAAAGTACAGCTGTACAGATGTCCATAGACTGTTTGACATTTAAAATCAAAACAATAACTAAGGAAAGTTAATTGTTACATGCACAAGGAAACCTTATTTTTATTTTGTATTATTTGAATTCTTAGAGGAACTTCCCTTATCGTCTTCATACCACAGCTTCCATGATGCTGCGGAGGTTGTCCTGCTGCGTTCTCAGCTCTTGAGTTGGTATGACAAAGAGAAAAGGGAGCTGCCATGGAGAACACTGGTGTAGTATTTGTAAAAACAACAGTATACATTAAACAGTAATGGTGTGTGTTGCTGACTAATATAAGCAAATACATTTTGAGAATGTTCCAATATTTTTCCCGCAGGCTGTGACAGAAGCAGACCTTAACATCAGAACATATGCAGGTAGGATCACCTGCTCGTTTTGCGTGCATATAGTCTATCTTAATCTGCTTTTTTCACCAATGTTGTTACTGTTTTTCAGTGTGGGTTTCAGAAATCATGCTGCAGCAGACCCAGGTTGCAACAGTTATCGACTACTACAACAAATGGATAAAAGTAGGATGCTTTATTTTTGGAATGCACACCATAAGCTTTTTTTTGGTTTACTTTTTTTCTTTGATTGTTGATTGCTTTCTCCCAGCGATGGCCCACGGTGCACGAGCTTGCTGCTGCCACACTCGAGGTGATAGCTAAAACTAAAATATATACAGTCATTCTCAAACATCAGAATGAATGTTTTTTTTTCTTATTAATCTTAGGAAGTGAACCAGATGTGGGCAGGTCTTGGCTACTATTCACGGGGAAAAAGACTACATGAAGCGGCTCAGAAGGTATGTGATAACTGGCAGAATCAAGTATCTATTTTGTTATTAATGTCAAATAACTTAAACACCAAATTACTCGTTTAGGTGGTTTCTGAGTTCAACGGACAGATGCCTCGGACTGTTGACGCTCTTCTGAAGCATCTGCCTGGAGTTGGACGCTACACCGCTGCTGCTGTTGGCTCTATTGCACTTGGGCAGGTTGGTTCATAAGGACACACGCTAAACTAATGGTACTGTTTAAGTTATTAATTACTTTTTTTTTTTAAGATAAGATCTTTTTGCCTAGGTTACAGGGGCTGTGGATGGCAATGTGATTCGGGTGTTATGTCGGCTAAGAGCTATTGGAGCCGACAGCACAAGTCCTGCAGTAACAGAAGCTTTATGGTGAGACGGAAATCACACATAACTATTTTACCATTTACCTGAAGGGTTGTAGGTTGATCAACTCCCTACTTTTTTATTATATAGGAATTTAAAAGCACCTTCTTTAGTGAGTAAGTTGTCAAACTTGTAGCATTTTCTATAGGGATCTTGCTAATATGTTGGTGGACCCAGGCAGACCAGGAGACTTCAATCAGGCCATGATGGAGCTAGGGGCCCGTATCTGCTCCCCCAAAGCTCCCCTCTGCAGCCAATGTCCTGTACAATCTCACTGCCGATCCTATCAAAAGGTACAAACGTGTTTATTGATGTGCATTTGTAATACGTGATTTATTTGAGTGTCTAAAAGACATTTATCTCTACTCTTAACTGGTCATATTATACTATTTTCAAATGCTCAGGCTACTTCCAAACAAGAACAGATCAAGAAGAAGAAGCTCTTGGGAAAGACAAGCAAGAGACCTCTACCTCTTTCTGATATAGAAGAGTGTGGTAAGTACAACTAAATTGATCCTTCTTTTTACTGTATCCCTCAGACTTTTATATTAATATAATAATATTCTTTCTCATCTCTTGTTTTTTGCCTAGTGAACATTGACATATGTTTACTATGTCCTTCTGAGCCATGGGACCAAGAGCTAGGGGTTCTAAACTTTCCGAGAAAACCAGCAAAGAAGCCTCCCCGAGTGGAGAGGACTCTCACCTGTTTGGTGATCAGACGCAGAGAGGACGGAGAGGATGAGTACCTGCTCACACAAAGACCCAACAAAGGTCAGAAGATGTTGAGTTAATTGGTGTTGTTACATTAAGCCTCAAGATGCACCAATAAATAGTGCACTGACATTAATGTTCTTTGCAAAAATTCTCTTTAGTAATCTTCTGTATTTTGTGCAATGACAGGTTTGCTGGCAGGTTTGTGGCAATTTCCAAGTATACTGCTGGATGTAGACAGCTCAGAAGTGAAGCAGAAGAAGTTATTAGGTACCGAAATCTGCAGGATACTGGGAACTGATTTACCTGAAAAGCTCTTCCATTTTGTTGGAGAGGTCAGTCTCATATCTGCCGTCAGTATGGCCATGCACATTAATCGCAGTGCTAATACTCATTATGTATTGGTGTCTACAGGTTGTACATATCTTCTCACACATCCATCAGACATACATTGTATACAGTGTGCGTTTAAAGGATCAGGGCCCATCGGGGCAGCAGAGTGAAAATGCTCAGTGGCTCACTAAATCAGTTCTCCATGAAGCAGCTGTGTCCACAGGAGTGAAAAAAGTTTGTGTTTTTTTGCCGTAATGTTATTAAACCAAGTGCCAAAAGTTTAATGTTTTAAAATTCATATTGAACCTACAGTTAAGTTGTGAGAGGATGTGTATAATGTGTACTAAAACATCTGAAATAACCCAATGTTGCTTCTTTTTCAGATTTTGAAGCTTTATGATTCTGTGGACAAGAATAAGCAGCAAACCTCAAAAGTAAGATCATACAACAATGAAAAAAATACTTGATTAAAAACAAACTAAACTTTCTTGGGTTGTGTTGCACAGGAAGAAAAAAGGAAAAAAACACCAGACATGAAGAATTTAAAATCCAACAAGAACCAACCGGGTTCAGCTAAAAGTGACAGCAGACAGCTCCCCCTGACGTCTTTCTTTAAGACTCTCAAAGAAGAAGCTCAATAAATGTGAGCTATGTTTACGTCACTGGAAATATATGTGATAATCATTATAACAGTTTTAAAGGTCAACAGAGTAGTTAAGCACTATTTTGATTATAGCTACGCTATAATGTTTTATTATTACGGTATCGGGCTTTTATTTTGATAACCAAAGAAACCGGAAGTGTGGTGACGGAAATTAACCTGGCAAAAGGCGAAAAGACGAAAGAAAAGTCTGAAAAGATTCACGGTTAAAAACAGTTAAAAGTACAAGGTTTAGCTTCAGTCAATTGAGGAACAAGGTTTGTAGAGAAATATATTTGAGTTACTTGAAATGAGCTGTAAAGTTCGAAATGTGATGGTAATGCATGGTTTATTTGTTTTTACTCAGATCTTACGTTGGTTAATGACAAGGACGGCAATAAAAGTCATTTAACTATCAGTTCTGGCCTTCTCAATATTGATTGGATGCTACAACAGTATAAGCAAGTATTAAAAAAAATAATGAAATGTTATCTACCCTTATATTGTCACATTATCTTAGTAGCTTTTGTTAATGTTTAGTGTTTTTAAAAGATTGTATTATGAATGCAACTGTTTTTTGTATTACTTTTTTTTTTTTTATTCACTTTGTATTAGTCTAATTTTTTATTCTTCACAATAAATGTGTGTGATCTGAGACAGGGAGTACAGAGTGTGTTTGTTTTACAGAGCCCGAACAGTTCCAGACTAAAGACAAACATGAGCCCTGTCTGTGTCTAGTGGCATATGCTGGCTTCCAAAATCATTTTTTCTAAACTAATTGCCATGTGTTAATACATTTTCCCGCTTTTGACTCATTAAGTTTAACTTTATTATGCAAAACATGTGCTAGGCGTAGCGCCCCCACGTGGTAATAACGAAAGGTGCTCCAGTTGCACCCACTTTTTTCGGATACAAATGTGATTCATCTGCAGGTTTTCAGGCAGTTTTCTTGGCTTAATTTGTGAGTAATTCTTGCAAGATGTTCTCAAACACACTTGCGAGACCTAAAGCTAATATTAGCAAAGATTCGGTCGTAACCAAGCGGTAAAAAGCACGAGGCCGGACTTTTTGTGTCACCGATTTATACGTTCTCTTTCAGGGTTGACCTTTACCTACTTAAAATTGAACAGCGCTTTATAACCCTGGGTCCGAAGGTTACCGGGCTCTCTAACTTTGACGACAGGGACTTAAACAGTAAGTGGAATTTACAGAGTTTGCTGAGTCTTTCCATTTATATATGGACAGCCTATACTTCCATGTGTTTGCTTTATAGGGATGACTTCAGTGTGGCAAGGCTTCCTGTCTTGGTACCAGGGCATACTGGAGAATGGAGGTATATTGCCCGTGTTGTAGTTGTCTGTTTGTTGAATTGTTGTAACGGAGCCGTATGGATAAGGTCTCGTTTGATGTGTAACAAATCTGTCCACTTGGTCAAACACAACACTGTTTGACCAAGCTACTGGCATGCAGACAGTGCATCACATGTCCTGCCTTCCGTCAAACAAACACCTTAAGTGTTATCCATTTTGGCTGAACTTAACTTAGGCACATATTCATTTAGATACAAAGCAAAAACCACAGTAAATCTAATCTCATTTGTAAACTATCACAGTCTTTCATTCATGCTTGTTCTTTCTGGGTTGCAATAACCATGACACTAGACAAATACATTTAAACAGTAAACCCACAGGTGACACTATGATCAAACATTCACGTTAAGTAATCTTTTTTTACCTGCGTTGTGTTTCAGTTTTATCACAAAATAAAGCTTTCCGCTGTTGCAGACAAAAGGACAGACCCCTGGCTTCTGGTCTACTCCCCTGTCCCAGTGACCCTCATCTTCATGGTGTACCTCTGTTTGGTGTGGGCCGGCCCACGCCTCATGAGACACAAGGAACCTGTTGACCTCCAACTCGTTCTCATTGTTTACAATTTTGCCATGGTGGGCCTGTCTGCCTACATGTTTTATGAGGTGTGGTAGTGTTATGTACAACCAGCTGTATTGAAAATCTGCATGTGTACCTCAGACATATTTATTTGAACAATCCCATGTCTTTAAACAAGAATATTCATGGTGCTATTTTCCATTTAATTAAACAGTTTTTAGTTTCATCATGGCTTTCAAGCTACAGCCTACTCTGCCAGCCTGTCGATTATAGCACAAGTCTGCTTGCAATGAGAGTAAGCAAGCTTCTCCTTGTGTATTTATATTTTATTTATTTATTTAATGAAGTAATTACTCATACTCTTCATCACTTCAGATGGCCAGAGTGTGCTGGTGGTTTTTCTTCTCTAAAGTCATAGAGCTTAGTGACACGGTACATTGTTTTTTTAATAAATAAAATCAAATAACAATACATACTAATGGAAACTCATGAGGGCTGATGTCCACAGATCTTTTTCATTCTGAGGAAGAAGAATAGCCAGCTCACTTTTCTTCATGTGTATCACCATGGCACTATGATCTTTAACTGGTGGGCAGGCGTCAAGTATGTGGCAGGAGGACAGTGTAAGTATTTAACTGCAATTTTACGTCAACATACGACATTTCTTTAATTAATATACTGTTTCCTCCACATTTTGCAGCATTCTTTATTGGTCTAGTCAACACTTTTGTGCACATTGTGATGTACTCATACTATGGTCTGGCTGCAATTGGCCCGCACATGCAGAAGTATCTTTGGTGGAAGAGATATCTGACCTCCTTGCAGCTGGTTAGTCTCATCTTTCTTTATTTTAACACAAAGAAATTGAACATTAAGTCTTCTTGTGTGCCCTTTACAGGTGCAGTTTGTGATGTTCCTCTTGCATACAGGCTACAACCTGTTCACCGAGTGTGACTTTCCAGACAGTATGAACCTTGTGGTGTTTGGATACTGCATCACTCTTATTATCCTTTTCAGTAACTTCTATTACCAGAGCTACCTCAGCAAGAGGAAACAGAAGTAAACACTGAGGTTTTATGAAAGGGCAGACATGATTTGCATATTGTGGTCTCTTGAAGGTTTCTGTACTGAGGCTTGTTTCTCAGTACCCACCTGAGACCATTAGGGGGCACAGCATGTCTATAATGTGAAATCTTTCTCTTATGTTTTGACAAATATTTACAAATTAAAACCTCTGAAAACGACATAAGCTCTAGTGTGTGTGATGCTGTATGTTTTAAATAAAAAGTAATGTCAGAAAAAGTCATTTATTTCTTGCATTGACAAACATTCAAAGAGTTGTAAACAAACTGTACATATTATACATAAAATAATTATAAAGGTGTTTTTTCTTTTCTTTTTTTTTTTGTTGCACCATTGCAGAATTAATAGCGCCAAAGCCTCAAAAAAACATCCCAAACTCAAAAAACACATGACAGAAATTGATTTTTTTTTACAGCACAGCAAAAATTATATATTTTCTACACTTCAGTCTAGGATAGTTGGGTGTTGTTATTTGTATTTCATTTACAAGGAAAAGCTCTGAAGACTGAGGAGGGTAAAAACATGGTCTGACTGTACTTTAACGTTTGCCGATCTATAAGAATAATCTGATCAATCTGATATAATCTTATACATGTGTGGCCAATAAATGTTTTAGTAAGTCTCATAAGAAATACTCTTGGTGGGCTGAAATTCAATTTAACATTTTGCTAGTTATCTTTCACTTTAAATTATTATATTCACGTTTCTTTTACATGTAATGTTTTATGTACAATTGAGTCTTACTGGGGTATGTATCATTTTATTTCATCTCTCACATATAGGAACAAAATGGCTGTTATTCTGACAGATAGTGGGTGATAATTTGTGAACGAATAACATGTAAGAGCTGAATTGATGCTACATTGTGAGTACAGCGACCGCTCCAGTGTGCCTTTATGTTTCTGTGTAGACAGAGGGAATGTGGCTCAGGCTGCGGTCGAAGCTGCCCACCTGGAAGAAGATGCTCTCGTCTGGGACGGATGAGAACTGGCACCCTGTACCTCCTGAAAGCTCTTGGCTCATGCTGAAACCTGGAACACATGTGTATGAATGCAGACCCCAGTATTCTCCACTTGACTTTTGGGATGATCTTTATTCATAATTGCCAGATGCACCTCACCTGCAGAGCCAGTATTGCTCGCTGACATGTTGAAGCCATTGTGCTGATGGGGAGTGTAGTTATGCAAATCTCCGGGGACGTGGATGCCACTAACCGTCTGATCCATTCTGTAGGAGTCTGCGAAATGGAAGCAGCTCTGAAAGCTGCCCTGGTACTCTAGGAATGAAGGGAGATAATCAAATGACACAGCATACACCACTGGTGTATGAATGTTTGTGATTGTTGCTCTGGTGAATGGTGTGAGAATGTTGGGACAACGGATGGAAATTAGCCTACGGCTACAATCTGGCATGTTTACATTCATGTGGTTGTGTCTCTTATATGTTCATTAACATGCACTGTCCCAATCAAATAAATAAATAAATTAATTAATGCTATCAGTATCTATAGTTGATTGTTTAAAGCCTCTTTCACTTGGAACATAAAATAGATTTTTTAACATAATGCTGTATTTGTGCCTGCTTCCTTAGCAAAACCATCCTGAGCATTTTGTCCCCTTTGTCCCAGTTTGTCCTCAGTATCAACCACAAGAGTCACCATAATAGTAGAGCAGCTTTTCCTGCAGTGCTTTTGCGCAACTCTCTGACCACATTGCGGTTACAGAGACGTCCATGTGTGGATCTTTACAGAGAAAGCACTGTGTAAGATATTAGGAAAAGGCTCTGGAGTGACAGCTGAGCCTGCCACGTTAGTCCATTGAGAGACAGCTGAAAACATGAGCCAGCATTTTGACTAATTCAGTGCAAGGAAAAGGCATCCGGCATGCGGTTTTCCCCTTTCTGTCTGTATGACACAGATCTCTCTGTCCTGAAAATGCTCTGACAGAGCCACGGGGCACTATCATTGCTCTACAGGACAACTTCCTCTTCTCCAGGCTTTCATGTGGCTCTGGTGGTGCAGGATCTGTGGTGTGACCCGGTGCTGCTAAGAACCGGAATATGTAAGTGATCTGGCACTTTTAAGTCTATGCCGACAAGTTAACCAAAGTTGGTCACAAAATGCATAAAAAAAAAAAAAAAAAAGAAATTATCCCAAAATAAAAATCACCTGTCACAGGAAAAGTTCAAGATCTTACATGACACACCAATAAAAAAATATTCCCCCCTCAAACACATTTCCTAAAATAAAGTGAAATGTTTTCAGTCAAATGTTATTGTACAGTCTGTCCTACCGTCGCTGGCAGACTGAAGGTGGTGATAGTGTGTGTAGGGCTTGTGGTGCGGGTGCACATTTTGTTTCTCGAGCGGAGAAGGAGGCGTCCCAGTGCTCTTTATCCCTGGAGACAGGAGGGGACCCGACACCCTGTGGAAGACACACGCACACGGTCAGTTGGTATAGAAACTCAATAACATGCTTCATGCCTCGTGAGATCGAAATCAAAGTTGAAGCTCCATGTGATCCACTAACCACATCATCCAACAAGCTCAGCCGAGCAGCTAGTGATCTTAGACACCCACAAAAACAAAAAAACAGTCCAGGCGTGTGGAAACTTCGGCTCCCCACATGTAATCGTCCTCCTACCACATATTATGATCTTAGGTCAACAAACACCAGAGTGGCATTCAAGTGGAACCAACCTCTTCTGCACACACAAGGCACCAACACAGTAAAGTAAGATCATGCTTTGTGGCATACAGAGAAGAAAACATAACCATGTTCACATCCTGAACCCCTTAGAGAGAACATATTTGGCATAGAGGGTTTACATATCTTCTTGTATTTATCTTTATTTTTTAAATATGGGTTTATTCCAGCCATTAGTTATTTGTATTAGTTATTTGATACAGCTGTGGCAAATTGCATTCAGGAACACAATCTCTACATTACATTACACTCTACACACAGTGTAACATTTAAATAGAGCTTTAGGCTTTGTTTTCATCCGTGGCAGCGTTCAAGAATTACACACTGTGCAGGGGACATACTCTCAATCAAAGTCCCAGTGAACAGTAGAATATTAACATCACAGCAGCTTAGTGTGGCAGCTAAATGAGTCAAAGACATCTAAAAATATTATGATTTGATAAATGATTGTGGCCAGGATCAAACTCCACTGTGATGGCAGTTTGCAACAACATTACTGTAGGCCCTGAAATGTGTTTTACCTTAGAGCGATCACTTTAATAAACTAACCCAGAAGCAGTAAGGGCCGTCTGGGATTTATCAAGACACTTAAATGTTAAATGTGAACGCTAACAACATGCTTAAAATTATTAAATACATTCATGTTGTGCACAACACTTTATCAAATGGCAATGTTGTCCAAGTCTCTACTGATAGCCAACAGATGTGCTTTTTAACTAACCAATCAGCGACCAAAATATTAAACAACTGCTTAGTGCCCTCTCTTGACTGCAAATGAGGAATGCCAACACATAAACTACTGCTGTGTAACTGTGCCCTGAGAGCATATGGTTTGCAGTAAGCGCTATATGAACGTGATGACAGAGTGCCAATGGAGGCAGCCGAGCCCTCAGTTGACTGCTACTATTTGACCCACTGCATCATGTATGGGACATCCCACACAGTACACAACAGATGGCAGTGGCCATATAGGACATTAACATAAAGCTAAAAGGTTGTAGCTACAAAGCTTTCCTTTCAGTGTATATAATTTGACCTATTAAAATCACTGTATAAAAACATAAATGTGAGTAAATGATGTTCAGGTACCTTCCAGTAAATTAATTTGAATAATGTAATTTAAAAAAGAACTAAAAATATAAGCAAAGAACATAATTATAATTTCTAAGTCACATATTTGAGATAGAACGGCTGTGAGAGGGTTTTCTTCTTTGTCTTTGTAATGTCTTCCTCTGGACACACATGCACTGCACTTGACCTAATGTGTGTCTCAGCACTGTAAAGAAGCTCCTTGGCAGTGTAAGCATGTCCACCTCTGGAGCACGGAGTTCTTAGCAAGCATGGCTAATCTATGGGTTGGCGCATGTCCAGCGCATGGCCATGTGTTCCCGCAGAGAGCACCAATTCCCCAGGAGCTGCTGTCAGCACAAACCCAGGAAACAGTTATACTGTTCATATTTTTACAAGCTGCCTCTATGTGCAGCTAAAGTGAATCATAGATAATCACTGCCAGCCATGCTCACACTGGTCCCTTGCTCTCGAGCACCTCAGGCCCATGGTATGAGGGGAATCTCATATGCCACATTAATCTCTCCCCTGATATTCATCTTTACTGACTATCCTCCAATACTCCACTTTTCCATCGAGCCCACCCACCCCTGTCCTCTGCAGCGACATGTGACCTGATGATTCCTCAAGGTTGAGTTTGAGGGGATTTTAAGGTGAAGACCGTCGTATTGATGGAGTAATTTAAATGAATACTGTGCAGGTCGTGGGGTTAGTGTGAGTGTATGGACAGATATACAATACCCCTGTGCTTTCTGCTACAGTGGGATGAGGTAACCTTTGTCTTCTGTTGGATTAGGAACGTGTCAGAGGAGATGTTAATGTAAGGACTTTCATTTTTTGTCCATGCGTAAACATGTAGTAGACACATTTTTGTAACTTTCTGTTGAAACTGGCTCTCTCATTTGTCTTTGAGTAATATAGGAGAGCTGACATCATTCTGTGAAACTGACTAACCTGCAGCCTCAGAAACACTTTTGCCCCAAAGCCAAAAGTCTAGATAGTTTACATGAGTTGAGGAATGTGATCAAATAGAGTGCGTCTATTCTCCAGAAATATTTTGATATAAAAGAGATTATCTGAAAAGACATTTAAAGAATGAGTGTTCGTGCTCTGCTCCTCGTCCATCTTCCTTCACCTTTACCTAACCGTCCCCCAAGGGAAGAAGGATCAGACCCTGTCCTTCACAGTCCCTAAGTTCTGCACACAGAGCGTCTGCCTCCCCTCTCATCTCCTCCCAGTGTAGCCCACCGTTAAGCCTCTCTGATGGATGACAGGGGCTTCTTTGGCGCAGATCGGTGGGAACATTTCTGGTTCTACTTAGCAAGCTAATGCTGTGCTTGAGAGACAGACAACAGCATCCTCACTGAAGCTAAGCTAAAGCTAATCCAGTGCCCAAGGCCCTAGTGTGCAGATATTTGGACCCCCGTAAAGCTTTCTTTCAGTGCCAGAAAAATAAGTGTCCGAAACAGGAGTGATCCAACCTTAATAAAAGTCCATTGTTTTTCTGACTCTAAATCCTTTATTTATTTCATTTAGTTTCAATCAATCATTTCTTTGTGTTAACTGTTTATTTTTAAGGTATATGCTTGAAGACTCCGCATTAACTGTCCCTAAATGAAGTACCGTAAAAATGTTTTTGTTTTTTTGGCCCACTGGAGGAAGTACATAGTGGGGTTAAGTGCAGTGAACGTCTCACTTTAGAGAGGGATCTCTTAATGTAGTTCTGTGCTGCCACTCTAATTCGGTTAGCTTGTGTCAATCACTGCAGAGGTATCAAACCACCTCAGACTAATATTTACAGAGCGGTTCTAATATCAATATGCAAGTAAAGGCATAACCACAGATGGCTGAAGCAGTGAATGACAACATTTACAACCAGTGTCTCCGTGAACATCGGCCGCCCTGGTGGAACAGCCTCCTCTATGAGAAGCCCTACGCACAAACCTGCCATACTGATCAGCAAATGTATTTTACCTGGCATATTTTAATATTAGCTTCAGAAAAATGACACTGGTATTTACAAAGTCAGAAGAGTCTAAATGGCCCATGTGAGCCAGAGAAAACACATTTAGCAATGAGGTCACAGGCTGCCACATTAGAGGCAAGTCAGTTTGATAATTTTGTCAAAATGTTTAATGTCCCGGTAAACCGTTTGGGAAAAACAAGTGCGGCGCTGATATTGACTTTGGCAGCAGCCTGTATACTTAAGGCTTTAAACATGTAAATCAAATGCTCCATCTTTAGGCAGATGTAAGTAGACGTTTCATGCCCTGCTCACTCTGTTACATACCAGCTTGATACACTGGGCAGGAGAGAGTGTGTGCCTTGTTTCTGTGTCCTGGTGGGGACACTGAGTCATAGTGACTCTTATTTGTGAGGACAGTTCAGGGTGAGGGGTGCATTATGTTATGAGTGTTCTAATGATACTGAAACAAACGTGTATCTTGTGAAACATCTAGATTGAAATCAGAACTTTTGGAAAGGGCTGCAGTTTAAATGTAGACTTGTCATCACATCCAATGTGTAGAAGATGTAAGTGAGAGCCTTAAAGATATATGCTTAACAACAAGGGACACTTCTGATTTGGTTTAATGGTTTCTTAAGTTACATTTTTGAAGCAGAAAGGGGATTTGGACTAGCTAACCACATGCATGCGTTAGTCCAGATTTACACATACAAACGCATGTACGCTATGAAATGGTTCAGATGTTCCTCATCAAGGGCCAAAAGGAACAAACCTATGTCTCACTTCCAATATGTCACCCTGCCTATATACTGGTTGTTACAGCATTGCCTGCCCAGGTTCTTTTCACTTTCCATTCCCCTACTTGCACTTGTAATTGTGAATGCCGACAAGAAAGAGGCACAAAAACCGCAGCATAATTTCAACAGCGTTTTTCTCCAGTTTTCAAGACATGAAGCAACACATTGCCTTCCAGATGCTCGCAGGCCAGCCTGACATCTCTGAGTGGCCCTTGGACGTTAACATCTAAAGCCTTATAGACGCACAGCTCCATTTGTGCTGGAAGTTGACCGGCCTGCTGTGCCTGACACACCAATCTCATGCAATCATGTGTGTTTCCTGAATTGGTACATGTAAACCTCTCTCAATCACACACATCTCCCACACACAGCCACTGCTTAAACGTTGTTAGAGAAAATAATCAAGCCTTAATTTGTCATAGTCATATTCTGCACATACTCACATCAAACTATACAGAGTTACCAGCATGTTAACATAACATAACGCAGGCTTTATAACGCTTGATTCCTCGCTTTCTCAATATTATTAAATAGTGTTATTCTTCACTACCTTTTTGAATTGTTTAGTGTAGTACACACTGTGAGTCCTGATGACACTTGGGCTCTGTACGTCTCTCAGGCCGGCACCTCAGAGGAAATCACAAGCACTAATAGGAAACACGCTGCACACCCACACACACAGTTTTATGAAAAGTGTATTTGTGTATTATTGTTGTATTTATCTGAATAAATACAACAAAATACTCTCTTAGGTAAGTTTTATTGCTTGGTGATTAAACAATTTCCCGAAAGGTCTCTATTAACAACCCCTTGATCTTAATGAACAACTGAAAATTCTGCTGTCATTTAAATATCAGTAGAATCTCTAAGGGTAAATAAAGAACAGATCATGATCATAATCCGTAATACTAATTATTAGATAAAATAAATAATGGAATATGATGCTTTCACACTTATTTAATCATGAGTCATGACTAATCAGTGTGCTCATGACTTTGCTGTATCCATTGGAGTCAGATGACCTTATGAATACAGATGTGACTGCCAGAAATAGCGTCAATGGTGTGTTACAGTGACCCCAATGTGACCAGCACATCCCTGCCTCCCCCTCGGAGACCTCTTAGAGTTTGTAGCAGAGCGTTTCTCCAGTGAGACAGCCAAAAAAGTCAGTCAGCAGGGTTCAAGCCAGCTTTATATGATCTGTGTGGTTGTCTGTTGGATTCTGCTTCAGTTTAGGAAGATAGGTAAAAAATAAATAATTTTCTGCATAAACTTTAGGTTTCTAATTTCAAATATACAAAAACCAGTGTAATAGAAAACAACAGTGACACATTACATTACTCAGAGTGAATTTTTTCAACATTGGAAAGGCAGGTGGCTGTGTATCTTAATTACTATTTAAAATTATTTTCAAAAACATTAACCGTGGATGTAGCTATCATAATTTGGCATAATTTAGCTGACTAAAGCTTCATCTACTAAATGTTGGTCAATAAACAGAGGTACAAGGAAGAAGAATGCATTCATTTTACAGTTTGTGGTGGGTTCGACTGCTTAGAGTGTGAGGTAGGGACAGTCTGCACAATTACCAAAGCACAATAACCTTCTTTTATCCAGGAAAGTCCCACTGAGATTACAAATCTCTTTTGCAGGGGAGTCCGGCCCTATGGAAGGGGGGACTATTGTACATGTCTGTAGTGGTAGGAGAAACCGGAGCATCCAGAGGAAACCTACGCAGACACAGAGAGAACATGCAAACTCTACACTTGCTGCTAGCCGCCCACAAGTTAGCAGCTGTACCCCAGTGGAGTGCCTGTGTCCAAACCTGTATCTGATAGTGTATATGTGGATTACTGACCCATCTCTCGTGCCGTCTATGGCAGCCAGTGGTGACAGGTGAGGGCTTCCCAGGTCCCGGTCCAGTCTGTGCTGGTGAGGTGGCAGCTCAGAGGCTGTGTTGGGGGGGAGGAGCTCGGCGGAGGCACTGTGATGGGGGGCGCTGGAGCCAGTGTACATGCCTGAAAGACAAACAAAGCTAATTTAGTAAAAGTGTCACACAAACATAAGGGGCCTGCGCTCCATCGTTTCTTTGAGCGAATTAAAATCCATTTCGAGGCAACGGGGATTTTTGTTTTGACATCCTTCATCCAATCAGAGAGCTGTGTAAAGTAAAAAGTTCTGTGTTTGCACTGTTTGTAATTTAGGGTACATTGTTTGTACTGCCATGGGGATTGGCCTCGGTTGTCCTTACAGCTGTTTGTTCTTATTACACCATAATGAAGTAAAATGTTACATATGTTTCAGCAGGGACTTTGAACAGTAGAGCATTTAGGAGCAATAAAGTTAGTGGATGGCCTCTGTGTGTGTGCTGATGGGTTTACTTTTACAACATGCACGCATCTTTGTCTTTAGGTCCAGTATAGTTTCCAATTTCATAAAACAAGGCCATTTAAATAACAAGTTCAACGCTACTGAGACAAAACCATCTACATTAAAAACATGGGTGAGTAAAAATGTAACTGTACTCCTGTGCTGGTATTCTTTCAGCTGATTTTGTTTCCAGAGCTAAGTGTCTGCGGCAGTTACCATCTTGAGGAGGCAGAAGGAGATGAAAGAACGGGAGATCGGAGCTCCCGGTTTTGCTGTCTCCAGGCACAGCTGTTCTCAAGTGGATGCAAGCCAAAGCCCAATCTGACAGCGCTCTGAAATGGTTACAAGCTTCATTCATTACCCGCAAATCATCAATCACTAGCCTTAAATGTTTTCCCCTTTAGCCCTCAACATCTGCTACCAGACCAGGAAAACAGTCGACAAATAATGGCCATGATTACCTCAATTTCATCAGTGGTTCCTTACAACAGGAGAAAGCAAGGATGTGATAGTACTCGTGTAAGGATTATGCTCTGAGGATCAGAAGGATTGGATCAGAAGCCATTCAAGTTGAATTCACAGTGTAAGAATAAGATGGAGATAAAAAAGTGGAGCAGTCACCATAACAGCAGGCCGAAATAAACCTCTGTACTAAAACTACGATGAGTTCTTCCTCTGGTTAATTGAGGAACACTCTAATAATGCTCTATAAAACAGAGAGGGGCTTCTCATAAGTCTCGCTGCAGTCATGTGAAAAAGCAAACAGCAAAACAAGTTAAACTCTGCCTGGAAGTATGACTCACTTTCTGCTAAGTGTTAATAATGGAATAATGGAATGCCCATTTCACCCCACCTCTTCCGTGCATCCTATTGGCTCAAACACAAAGTGAGATTCATGCAAATGGTGAGCCCAAATGCCAGCCTGCAACATCTCCCCGTTGGTGTAGGCTTTGAATAACACTGCCTCCTTAAACGCTTTGGCATCCGTTTGGGAGCCAACTCCTCGGGCTTTAAACCATTTACAACAGAAGAGCAAGCAGCATCCACTCAGAAACAGAGGGAGGTACGGGCGGAAAAGCCAAAACTGCAAGGCCTTGTCCGGCATTCGAAGACAAGCCCTGTATTCACAGTCAGTGGTGGTTGTCATTTCCAGCAACAATAACGAAGAGCAAAAGGGAGCTGGGAAACAGCAGAGGCACAAACACAAGGACAGATGTGCGGAGAAGCAAAAAGAACTGCAGTGTCCTTTGTCTTGAAAATGGATTTATCATTCTTGTGTGGTGTGACGGTCAAATACATCAGTTAGAGGAACAGTACTATAAAGGCCACATGTGATCAATAATTACTGTCCCATTGCAGCAAGAGCTAATGGTTTTTGCAGTCTTTTCATGATAAGATGACAAAATGACAACATAAAATAGCATTAAAATACAAACCAAACAAGCATAAGGTTGTCAGTCACAATTCTTTTTAAGCATAAATGGCACTTACAGTTGTACAACTAAAATGTGTATGAGCAGTAAAATAAATCATGGCAGGGTTATTTGTTTTGGCTTGACCAAAAGTGTGATGATTACAATGGGCTAAAAGCACAAAATTACTATGTACATCTGCAGTAATGATGACATAGCTGTTGATTATCACCAGTGGCTTGGAGATTGCTTTGCCAGGTGTTCTGGCGGCTTAACCTCAGTTACAGGCCTGATCTTTTGTCATAGAAACCAATATTTTCTCGCCAGTCTTCTGTGTTCTGTTATCAATCAGCTATACAGAACAATGATACTCAAGGCAAATAATAAGGTTTGACCTTCCAAGCTTTCTGATATTCCTTGAAACGTAATTAGAGGACTAACTAATTTACACTTATGTGCTCATTCCCTTGAAGACTTTTAATTAGATCAAGCACAGAATGATCATTTCTATGCAGAATGACACTTTTGTGTATAAAGCATCATAGCTGCGTAATCTGAAATAATTGTCTGACAAAACAATGTTGCTCAAATATGGCACTAGCTGTAAGCCAGGTCTCAGACACATGTGCAGTGTTTTATGATTTTCTTTTGAGCACCTGAGAAGATGTCCTGGCCCAGTCCAGGGGAACGGCCGTCTTTTCCGTTGAAGAGGTGCTGTGAAGAAGTGGAGCCCTGAAGGTGCTGCATGGACAAACAGTCACTCAGGACGTCCTGCTCCAGATGAGGGCACGGCCGAAGCTGTCAACCAAAACAAAAATCACATAAATAACTAGAAGCAAGTGTTTATTTATTAAAGGCAGCTCCATCTGGTTTGATATTGCACAACCAAAGAACAAAATATACTTTTCTATGCATGAGCCAATGTACGTTTTTGTTTTCTTCATTTGCAATAACACGATTGTAATTTTAATTTAAAACAGTATCTGTACAAATCAGAATGTATTATCATACAGAAGGAACCAGGGGAAAAATAGTTTATGACTCATTTTTGAGTCATATTCTGGCCTTGACAATAAGACATGTATGATCAGTGTGCCAACTTCAAGCCAATGGGAGAATGCTTCTGTTTTTGTTTTTTATTCTTAGTGCCAGTTGCCAGGAGCAGTAATAAGGAAAACAATAGAAACATGTTTCAGATAAAGGTCCAAAGATGTAGAAGAGAATGGAAGAAACGGGACATCTGTGATAAGGCCTATAGGAAGAGCTGACCGCGGCTGCAAATGCATTTATGATGGCTTTTGTTCGTTTAGAGTTTGCTCTCAGTCTGGGATCCTTCAATATACAATGTTTTGTATAATTACATAGGGTACATGTCTCAACTGATACTGTACATACGTATCTAGTGCATATCAATGATGACATTCAGATCAGATCAAACACTAGAAACGTGCTCCAGTTATGTGTAACAAGTTGATAACATTCACAAAATTTATTCTAACAGTGGGCCAAACCATCCAAAGTTTATTCATGAATAAATTATTCCATAAAAATCAATTCCTGACGGTAATTGTGGTTGGAAAGTAGCTTGGTTCAAATTGTGTTTATCTTACTCATACTCATGCTCGGAGTGAAAAGATGACATTATCTGTTCACTTGTCATTTGAAAGTTAATGTTTCATTTTGCTTATGTGCAGCACTGTATGTCAGTAAATCAGAGTGCATGTCCTCACAGAGCACCCTGCAGAACATTCATCACATGTAACTGGGGCCCTGTTTTCCCCACAGCGACACTCCTAACAGTTTTCTCCAGTCCTGTTCCAAGAGTGGAGTAAGAGCGTTTGTTTGACATTTGTCCATAACATCTGGCCACTGGAGTATTCTGCACTATACAGCTTATTAACAATGCTACAAGCACACATGTTTCCCTTTACGACTCAGAGCTAAGGAACACATCATGCAGCCTGCCACTATCCAGCCCCTTCCACAACAATGAGCCCATTCTCTTTTATTTACCCTCTTCCAGTCAGGAAAAGAACAAGCTGTTGACCGTGAACATGATGAAATGTGCACAAACCTGATCTATCGCTGGTGAAAAACAGTTCACACAGCCAACACACCTAACCCACAGTTTCCTGAACTTAAACCAATTAAAGCGGCTTGTTTATTCTTTATTTCCTAAAAGGATCTTAGAATACGTTGTCCTGAATTTAAAAAGACAAAAATGCACAGTGTTTCTTAAGTAATCAGCTTAAGTGATGAAATTATTCTGGAGACAGAAGAAAGTTTAACAGCCTGATGAAAAAATTAAAAAAGATCTTACTTAATTAATTCAATATTTTAGAAGGGAAACATGGGACACCTGCTACACTTAAGACCTATTCCAAAAATAAGAGGTAAGGTTTATAGTATAATAGTTTATGAGGTTTGACAATCTTTTTGCTGTTTTGTTGTATCTTACCTTTCTACGCACCTGTTGCTCTTTGGCCGAGTGGATCTTCACATGCTTGCGTAGTGAGCTGGGATCTGTGTAGCGCTTGGTACAGCCGGGGATCTGACATGCGTATGGTTTCTACAAAAAAAAAAATTATCCATAAAAAACATTTACTTTAGAAATGATATAGAAAACTTTGAAAAGAAATTAAGTGGAAAAAATTATTGTGGAAGTAAGAATTAGTTTAAGTCCTACCTTTGAGCTGGGAAAAGCAGTGGAAATAAAGCAGAGAAAAAGAAGGCAGAAAAAGGTAAAGAAAAAAAGACAATTGATCAATTTTGAGATTTGAAAAGAGACATTAAAATAACATAGTTGTTTTGGTTGTGTAACAAGTGACCTTAATGTTTCTGGTGTAATACAATGCAACTGCTGTTCTCATTGTGTGGTGGTGGTTCATACTGTCTGCATGTCAGACAGTTTATTTGACGGACAGACTGTTAATATGGGGGAACGTACAGATTAATGTAACAGAGAACTGTAAAAGGTCTGTACTGTCATAGAGTTTCCTCATCATTTCACTTTCTTCTCATTAGCAAAGCAAATATATCATGTAGCTCACTGATTGAGGATTTATTTTTTTCCCATACTTTCTTTTTCAGTTTTGGGAAATACAGGTTGCCATTAAAGTGTAAAAGGATATGTGTCTTTATTAGCTTTCCCTCCAAACCTCAGCCTTCTCTGTAAATAAACCATTGTTATTCCAAGCCACTCGCTGTGCCACTCATCTTCACCATGTTTGCTTTGTCAAGAAACGTACCCAATACAGGCAGAAAAAAAAAAGTCAACCGCGACTTCTGTGTAGAATAAATACCATTAAAGTTTGAAAATGATTTTCCCCTCAAGTGTTTTTGGCAGAGCAGGGAGGAGGCCAGCCACAGTGAAGTCTTAGCTGGTGTTAATGTGCAGTCTTAGGAGTCTGGGGCTCAGATTAGCTCTATCGCTTGTTCTGCTGTGGAAAGAGTGGGTGGTGGAGGAAAACCCTTAAGTATTAGACGAACACAAGTGGATATTCACGGGTCCTAGCTATGAGTCACTCACTATTTCTGGAACTAAAAGCATCACTGTCTGACCAAAAAGGGAATAAATTGTAGCAATATAAATACTGCAAAATATAAATTGAATTATCTCATCTATTTAAAAAAAATAAATAAATAAGATTAAAATAATTGATAGACTACACATGCTGATAATTTCTTTTATGCTTTAAAAAAGTCTCAAGCATAAAATTACTGACAAGAAACAGTGAGACAGTATAAGAGAGAGATTACCTCATAATACTGTAACAATTTTAACAACATAATATGACCAAAACAACTTGCAAACTCTACTGGTTAGTTTGTGAGACATGACAAGTGGCAGCAATGTCTGACTCAACCGTTCCTTATTCACGAGGTCAGAAAACAGGCAGAGCTCTGTCTGAGCCCACAGTCCCAGTCCAAGTGTGTTAAGGTCTTACATGTGAGGCAGCCTAATGGAAGTGATCGTTTAATGATCTGTGCCGCATCAGGGCCAACATAGAGCACCTGGGAGGGCCCTGACTGACACTCTGACACTGTCAAGATGTGGAAATGGGTTTTGAGGCTTGGATGGCAGTGCAGGCTGACATCTTCCACTTCTAAAATTACTCTTTTTATAAGTTTAATCAGGATTATCACTTTGCATAACTAATAATTCAGTTAATTTTGTGCTTGTATCCTGGCCACTAACATGTATTTAAATAAACGGCAGACCACCCAACTAGTTTTACTTCCAAGTGAGACAAGTCTACCGCTGAAGTGTTCGGCGTGAGACAGAGCAGTGGCTGAACTGCTGACCGTGTCCAGGTGAGTGCGCTGGTGCTTGGCCCGGTCGCTGGAGTTGCTGAAAGCTTTCTGGCAGCCGGGATGCTGGCAGAGGTATGGCTTCTCTCCGGTGTGGCTCCTCAGGTGAATCTTCAGGTTCTCCAGACGCGAAAACGCCTTGTTACAGCCCTCAAACTATGGACAAGAAATGACAGCACAGACCACAGACACAAAGTCAGGCCACAGGTAATACATCTAGAGAAATACATTTCCAAAAAGACAATGTTAAGAACATGTCTGGTATATGTTCATTTTACAGAGGCATCTGAATTACTTTCCAGGGGCCGTTGTTGAAAACCACATTTCTCTGAAAGACTTCAGCATGAGTGGAATTGCACCTGCCTCAAGTTTGTCGTCCAAGACGGTGAAATTGCAGGGAAACTGGCGTGTGCAGTACAGCGGCACTAAATAGATGTAATGCATAGCTCCAGATAAGTGTTCTGTTGTGTAGTGTGCATTAGACTGACAGGTGACAGTCACTGTAAACAAGGCCATACCCGAGCCGGCTTGAACCATTTGATCCTAACCACTCTGCCAATGAACACCACAGATTTGCTAACATGTGAATAATTCATAATGCTTCTCACATTTCCACTTCTGCTTTTAAGCAGAAAACATGGCTGATTGGTGGATGAGGCAGGCCCTGAAAAGACCCCCTGCAAAGCTGCTGTGTAAAGAGTCACTAAGTGTATTGGTATACACTAGAAGGATACTTCAGCGTGACAGCACTGTTTCATAGGATAATATGTAACTATGTATCAAAGCCAAGCTCTCAAATGAATAAATGACAGTGGAACTTGTATGACCCAGATATGTGGATATCAAACATTCAGTTTTAGACACGCATCCATATTGTGTATATTTTGAAATGTACACAGGACATATATACTGGGATGAAAAGGTTATGGAGTAATGACAGTTGTTGATAAAAAGATTTAAAAAGAGAGAACAAGGACTTTTACACAAAACACAGCCTCTTTTATGGTATCCATCTCTGTACCCTTCTTTATCATGAAGGGATCTGTCTGTAGTCCATACTCGTTTAAATGCTTTGTCACTGGTAAATCTTTAATAAAGGTTAAGATTACTTTTTTATAATAAATAACTTTCTCCACTGAGAACCTCATCACTGCCACAGTCCACACTGTCCTTTGTACAGTGACCTTTCGTAAAGCCTGACAACAGGTCAGGTTACAGCTAAGGAGAGAGTGACACCATTCTTCTAATGGGCCTTCAGCTTCATCTGGGCTCAATGCTCATCGGCTCATCCTCCTTCATTGACTCACGCAGCACAGCCAGGCCTTCTATTCACCGAGCCTCCATTTAATATAGACGAAACCTAAGCCTGTCATGGTAGAGCCGTGTTCAGTGACCAGGCTGCTCTGTGTACGCTTGTATGTGGCAGTCTTATGTGTTCAGTTATAGCAAAACAGCCCACAGGTCCTCACAAAGGTTTCAAGAGCCGTAACTCAGGTATTTGAAACTAAAACTAAAGCATCCTTTGGCTGACGCAGACAGAGGCTTTATTAACATTTATTGTACTCCAAGGATCTGAGGAGCAGTTAAAACACACAATGAAGCAGAGGATAGGAATGTGTAGTCAAAAAATATATATATCCAAGCTTCCATCAATACACACACCTTCAGTGTCTAAGTTCAGCATGCAGTCATGGAAAACAACTTAAAATGTCACACTATGTTATACTGCGGAAATATAACTTTCTTAAGCAATGCCAATCAAATCAGAGTTTGCATTGAAATGAGAGAAACAGTAAGGGTGGGAAAGTATCATAAAAATTTTAGAGAAGAGGAACATCCGTACTAATGTGTATGACACCGCTCAAACACTGCGCCAGGCTTTTCAGTTTGGAAAACAAACACAGCTATTATTCCTGTGCCAAATGTGTGTATTTACATAAAGGTGAATGATCACTCTTTCACTGCTTTCTTTTACACCATACAAATTTGAGGCTAAATTATAGTTTGAGGTGCATGGAGGGAACCGTGTTAATCGTGTAGAGAGCATATTATTACTCTGGAGCTGGACTCACAGACGGCGGAGTAAGAGGTTTTTCTGAGAGCTGGAAACCAATGGCCAATGCCATCACGAGGCACCAACATTAACCAGAAGCCTGCTTAAAAAATGTTATGTTACAGAAAGATATTTCAGAGCGGCCAAACTTGCGGTCAAAATGACATCTTCTTGGGAGTTCAGCATGCGTCAAAAACATGCTTATTTTGGGGCATGCAGTTCATTCAGTGTTATATTCAAGTGAACTACTATTACTAATAAAATAATGTACAAAGACAGGGAAGGGGTGAATGTGCGCCCATAGGAATGTAAGTGTCTATGGTTGTCTGTCAGTGTTTGTCTCTAATAGTTAGCCCAAACCAGCTCCAAATTCCCCTACGGATAAGCAGTAAGAAATGAATAAATATTAGCATCACTAGCTACAGTGAGTAGAAAAAGTCTCAACCACTGTGACTGTTTTGCTGAATCTGAAGTCTGACCTCTTCCAAATATGAAACCACATCGAAGAGTTCAGGTTAGCTGGTTCTGTTTCTCAGACCCACTGCAAGTTATATGGCTGACAAATAAGGTTTACTTAATTAATCAATGAGCCTTTTGAGGTTAGATAGCAAAAGTGAAAAGTAATAAAGATATAAACTGAATTTTGAGATGTACTTTTTTCCTTGAGTCTAAGCACTATCATCAGTGTTAGGTGCTACAGACTGGATGCAATGGCCCTATACAACCACTTGCACTAAACTGTGTTAATTTAAAATGACATATGTCAGTGTGTTACCAGTATACTGCACTGAACTGTTCTAAAATAGGGTCAACAATCAAGCTCAGTAATCCAATCGAGCCAGTGTGGTATAAACAAATAACTGGTGCAGCTCTGACACCACACAGGAGTGATTCTGCCTTTGATATTATCTCTGAAAACAGTTTAGGTGACGCTAATGACATTAATTGCCTTAAACATGTTTAGTTTTCCTCTCCAGCAGATCAGCACACCAATGAAGAGGCACTGGCAGTGTGAAAGGATTCAAGCCCTGTTTCAAACCGTTTCACTCTTTAGAGCGGTGGAGGGGTCAGTGGCTCTGTAAACATTGAGGATGACAGCGGGGTCTTGACACGGCTGAAGGGGGCGAGACCTGGCTGACAAAGTGGACGGGCAGCTGATCACAACAGACAGATTATGGCCGCAGCGTGCAGCAGAGTGGAGTGGTGCCTGAGGCCTTCATGGGAAATGACTCCTGACTGGCAGCAAAAAGGCCAAACAGTGTACGGGCTAAAAGGCAGCAGTGTGCAGCTCTCCTCACATACATACGGCTCATTAGCAACCTGCAGGAGCGGCACATGGTGGAAACAAATCAGCCGTTATAGTGCTTTGAGAGAGAAATATGGCTGCCTGATCAAATCCTTTTATAAACAATTTAGAAGAACAGAAAGTGATTTAAGCTTAATATTTTCTTAATGTTTTTTTTTTTCAGAGAAGAGAATGTTGTCTCACTCCTGCGTCATCACCTACTGGAGTCATTTGTACCCTAAAAATAATGTTAATGTTTAATATCTCCTTCAGAGCTACTATATCTCTGTCTCTGTGCAATAATCAGGGGCTTTGAATAATGACGGTGAGATTCAGCCCTTTGCTGTTAACTAAAACTACAATCGCTATTATTCATGTTTAGAGGGCCCTCATAAAAAAAAAGGTTCTCCTGCGGTTTTCTGTTGTGATTAGTTTAATACATCCAGGCTCCTTCACTGCCAAGCCTGACAGACAAGACGAAGAGCGAGGTTTTGGTGGCAAATGAAAACATGCATAATAGAGTGGCAACACTGAAAAGCAGCTTGTATAACTTTATAAGTATATGAAAGGACTTGAGTTGGTTTATCACAAGGTGTCTTTCTTTGCTCTGACCAACGAGGAAAACCACCAACACTTCAGTAACTTTTCAGAGTGGAGACTGCGGATGGGAGGAACATGTGCATTTAATCTGCCTGCTTCTAAATGCCCTGTGGCAACCACAGCAAAGAGCAGAAAAACGTAAATGGATGAAATTATATCCATATGATTCAACGAGACAGCTACAGAGAGACAGGTTTCTCATGTGCTTTGTCAGGATACAAAATTAAACACAGCTTGGCTGAAACATTCACATTACATAGTTTACACATATCATTTCCACTGTGAAGCGAGACACTTTTAGCGGCCAACCTCGTCTGTCGTGAATAGGGCTTTAATTTAAATCAAAGATAGCAGTGTTTTTCTTACAGTGGATAAGAAATGAATTCACACTCACTTAATTGTGATTCATTGAAGAATCTCCCTTTGATGAGCTAAGCTTACATTTTTATAAAGGCATGATTTATGAAGGCTAAGTTATAAAAACATATACACATGACTAAAGAAGAGGGAGTGTTGTCCAGATGCCAATGAACAAGAGCAAAAGCTCAGCCGATAAATTGGTGGGAGGAAGTACTCATGTAAATGACTAAAGAAATTGTTCTTAACAGCCATTTTGCACTTATGCCTGAATAGTTTCAGGGCCAGATTAAAAACGGTGGATGGCACAACAGGAAGCAATGGTATGATGACTAAATGAGGCTGCCAGCATAATGAGCCTGTCCAGCTGTTGTGTTCCTCTCACAGACCGCTCTGTGGAGATTGAGGAGGAAGTGCAGAGGTGGATCTGCGCCGGCACTCCGGCGGTGGAGGCCTGGCACAACCTAAACCTGACTGCACAACAACACAGTGAGAAGGCTTCATGGAAGCACTTAACCTGCTGTGATTCAGAGGTCTTCGTTCAAATGTCAGCCAGCTCTGCAGCCCTGTATCAGATTAAAGAGCCAAGATGTGATTTCCTCTAGGAGTGGCCAGCCTGGGGTTTACCAGTTTAACCAGGATGGGGGGAGAAGCAAAACATGGTCACCTTCACAAACAAACAAGGCACTGTAGAAAATGATATATGTGTTATTATGTAAAGACAGCAAAGCCATTTACCTACAAACTATTGCTGCCAATCCACCATCATAAGGCATTTTTGACAAGTTCCAGAGAAATGACAAGAACCTTATACATTTGTTCCACATGGAGTGCTACATGTGGCTGTAGTTGTAGCCACATGTAGCAAACAATAAAGAGGAGTGAGTACAATGACAAAATGTATACATGTACTTTTTTTTATTATAAAAGATTCCACAATCAAATAAAATGAATCAAGATAACTATGGTAAAGAGAACAAAAACTATAACTTGAAATGACTACAGTTCGATCGGCCGCAGCTTTTCTGTGAGGAGTTGGCATGTACTCCCCTGTTAGTGGACAGTCTGGAGTGGAAAGACATAAAAAGTCAAATGTGGAATCTAAAATGCCCATAGGAATAAATATGATTGAGATCTGATTATCCAGACTGTACCCTGGCGCTGTCCTGAGCAGCTGGGATAGGGTCCAGCCTTCCATAACCTTAAATAACGCTTAGACGTAGAAAAACAATGAATGACTGTTTAATGATAAGTTGCTGTTTTATATTGTTTGAAATGATCATCTGCCAAAGTGCCCCACTAAATATGTGGCGGTGTGTTTATTCAAACGAGGTGTATCTTAATATAATGGCTAATTAGAGGTTAATAGAAAGCTTCCAGAGCCACAACCATTAGTAACTATCAGCATTAATTATAAACTCATTCAAGTAACATGAACCTGCCATGAAATTACAGACGGGGTGGGTTATGCAATGAAAAACCTAAACACGATCTGTGTCCCGAGCCGGCGCCTGGACTGATGTTACTGGCAGTCAATACAGGATCCAGTTTGACGGGCTCAAAGCTACGGCATCCACTGACAACCGGACTTCAGTCTGTCCAGCATCTTTCACTCTCACCTGCCTCCGCGCTCTCGTCTCGCTGTTACCCCCCATTGGCAATAAGCTCCACTGCCTCTCTGCACAATGGGGTGTTATACGTACACCTCAATGTGGATTTTATATCGCCGCTATTAAGGATTGACAGATCCAGTAATGACCATAACAATAGATTTAGATTTAACTGCTCTGCTTTATGGGCTCTTTTGATAGACTCAAAGAAAAATATTGATAAAAAAATGTGGAGCTAGTAACGTGATCTTTTAACTGGACCTTTAAAATCATCCATCAGTTTCTCCTTCAGCTGTAAACTTATTTTGAATAGAGGAAATATATTATATTGCACTAGTTTGTGTACACTATCCAGCCTGGTCTACTGTAATATCCTTACATCCTAATTTGAAAATTGTACATGAAAAAAAATATGTCTTATTGCGCACTTACTGCAATTTACTGTGATGGAGATACTGGCCTTGTAGACATTCCCACAGATTTGAAATGGTAGCTTTAACTAAATCCAGACATTAACTATTCAAATTTACCACTAACTACTTTAAATGTGTACTGCTTTAGGAAACTTTGTTTGAGGAGTGTATCATATTTTTTGTATTTACTTTTGTGATTTGGTCTTTATATAGTCAGACAGCAGGCAGGCAGACAGGAAATGTGAAAGAGAGGGAGGGCACACTCTCAACCATGAAGACCAATCGAGCCAGACAAAATATTTCAAGTCATAGGCTTACAGTACTTTTTAAATCATAATTGACTTAACATGTTTGTGGAGTCAAAGTGTTCCCTAAAGAGCAGACTTAAATCAGTGACTATTGTATTTTGGCTTTGTCTTCATCGTCCACACAAAGCAATAGTTGACACAGCTGTCTAAAGGTTCATGGCTGCTATAGCATTCACTGGCGTCCCAATAACTCTGACGTGACAACAAATAAACATTGCAGCAGCCGTAAGAGATGCCAAGCCAAATAACTTAGTGCCAGAAGCACTATAGTATCGAGACAGAAAACATGCCAGTAAAATTAAACAATAGGTCACGATGGCATTGGAATAAACACAAGGACTTGAGCGGACAAATGGGAAGGGAGTGCATTTACGCAAACCTCTGGAGCCAAACCAGACCACAAAGCCTGCTGGGTAAAAAAGCATCTGCTGAAGAACTGTGGTGAAACTGAGGTGCCATGGTGCCCGTAGATTTGTTCGCTCCACTTTGTGCCAAAGTTTGTGCACTCTTTTGCTCTCTGTGGGTTACAGGGTTCATTTTCCAATTATGAATATCAAACTGAGGAGGACTTTTACCGTGCCACCTCCAATCATGGTCCAGACCATCACAGCAAGCACATTTTCCATCCACTGACATGTGAATAAATAAATGTCATTCTATAAATCTCAATTTACATCCAACTGTCACTGCCGTGTCTGTGCCCACTGCCATGGATGAACGTAATGTTGAATGAATCAACGGAAATTCAAAAGTATAAAAAATGCAAAAAGTGCAAATATAATTGTCCTTAAATGAGGCGTAATATGCCCACTTTATTTAATAAATAAATAAATAAACCTTTAATAGATGCCTATTTCCTGTACACATCTTGTCTGTCAACAATCATGGTACTACCCACATGCTGATGTTCTTGAGTGCTGATGTTTGATGGTGTGTGATGAAAGTATATCTGCTCTGTGACACAGCCCAGTTTGCTGAGTTATGAGAAACTGGACAAAAAAAAAAAAAAAAAAACGGGATATGCTCCGACTTAAAGGCTTCTTACTTCTACTGTAATTCTGCTGAAATAACTAAAGCAATCTGCTCCTAAGCCCGGCATAAAACCTTTTTACATCAATGTTAAAGTGATTCCAAAGCTGAACAGACTGAATGTGAAACAGATGTTTTAAAGGAAACACAAAGTTAGCAGGCTTTTTCTGGAGACAGTTAGAGATCACTGGGGTGTAAAACTCGACGGGGGAGAGGTAAATCCCAGCTTAAATATCAGTCTCTGTGTTGCCAGTTCTTCTGGGTTACACAATCATAAACAGGACAATAAGAAATGGCTCTATGTAATGTGTTCTTAAATGTCCTCAAATAAGCCCGTGTTTGATTGTGGCTTTCTCTAATTTGCCTGCTCGCTCTCATTATCAATCATTACACTAGATGTGGTTTTGGTTAGGTCTCACTGTTTAGACATATGTGCCATTTAACACCACCAGCTACGCCTTCACAGTCTACTTGGAACGTTCAATTTGGATCAGTCTTCACTGTCTCACTTTGAATTTGCCATCTGAAAACCAAGTGAAGGTTTTGACACCATAAACACACAGTTTGTTGGAAAGCCTCGACCAATGTGGAACCAATACTGGAGATGTTTGTTCCAAGAGGATTCTGCGAATGATTCAAATGCTCCTCACATTCAGTACATACCGAATGACTCCGCCGTGAATAATGCTTCATGATGAATTCAGGGCAAAAGTGGTGTCTTTTGGGGTGACATCAGTGAGCTAAACTGCCTGGTTCAGTCTGATCTGTCTCTGCTTTCTCTAGCCTTCACTTCTTTTCTCAAACATTCAAATTAAACCCGGCACTCGAACCACAGAACACCGCGGCGCATAATTTAAACTTGACACCCCAAACATAAACACGTCTTTCGCTACATAATTTATCCATACTTCTCTTAGTGTTTATTTTGCACAGTAGCGGCTCAGTTTCTCATATATATTAGCCGCAGCTCGAGCCCGGTCTGCTCCGAGGCAGTGTGGGTCTGGCTGGGTGGAGGGACACTCTCTTTGTGGGGTTGTGGTGGAGAAGTGCTGGATAAATGTCCTTCTTGTTTGCTCGTTTGGTGGAAGATGTGACGGTAGTCAGATGTGGACAGTGTTCAGGAGTCGGTTCTCTGCTACACTGACAGCTCTGTCCAAACATAAACAAACATCTGGATGCTCTCAGAGATTTGCTCAACACACTGAGTGCACACTTATATTTTACATGGACACAAAACAAGACCAGTTTGGATACAGACAGTGGGTCAACACAGCAGTCTCAGAAGAAAAAGGACCCGTTATGGTGTAGTTCTACTTTATGACGTGAAAGAAAGAGTAATCACACCCTGTATCTTTCAGTGAAAATAGGACTCACTCGTCACTGATATTATTAGAGACAAAAAAAATGGAGGTGGATGAGGATTTTAGCTTATACTGCTGTCCTACAGTTGGGGTGGATTGAGATAAAATGGTCTCTTCCCTAGTTACAGAATCTATTATTAACAGTTTATGGGGAATATGTTAAAGAATGTCTAAAACGCTCCTGAGCCTCCTTTATCTGTTAACCCGGAGTCTCTCCCAGAGCGTGGCTGCATCCCTACAACAACCCCCAGCACATGATGGAGACCCCGCACATACACCGAGCTTCATCTCTCCCATGTATTTGTAAACTGATCTGGCTCAGTAGAGAGGTTAAACTGATTAAGGTTTTGGATGGGAAACAATTATGACACAATCTCTGTGCAATGTATAACCGGCCGCAGCCCTCGGTCGTCAGGTTTCCGATAGCAGCGCATGATTAAATGTTGCGGAAATGGGGAAACTCAAAATACAGCATTCCACACCAAATGAAATTAGAGTGTATCACATGTAGAAAATCCTGCAGGCTTTGATAGCTGATTATAAGCTGAAAGCAAGTCGGCTAAAGCTACTTGACCTTGTGGTAAATTCTGCAGTGATGGTGGCTGCTCAAACTGCAGAAAGGTCCAACTACTATTTTATTATTTTAGTTGCCCCTAGTTGTTGTGTGTATTACAGATTTACAGACATTTTAATTAAAGCGATCGCACATATACATTTTGAGCACAAAACATTATGTAATGTTTTTAAGCAACAATGTGTTCTTCAGCTCATACATACCAGCACAATAAACAGGTGAAAAATAAAAGAAAAAGGAAATGTTAGAGGAATTCTAAATTATTTTACAGCTAAATTAATTAGACAGGACAAAACATCAGAGGTGTTTCCGATCGTTATGTTTAAAGAGAACAAAAGGTGAAATAATGTCACTTCTTTTTTATGACAATTTGTTTTTAATTGTTATAAAGAAACTGGTTGTTGCTGCGTGAGAGCAGGAGGACAGAGATGAGATGGGGTTGTGTTAAGCAGCTGGAGAGTACTGCACTACATTATTGCAGAAGATTGACTGGAAAGGTTTTACAGCCTGACAAGGAGTTGGCCTGGCCAGCTCAACAAGGAAAACAAGCAAGGCCCATCTATCCAGGACTTTCATTTGAATGCCAAAACAACAGCCGCAGAGCCTGTCCAACAGCAGTTTCATCATACAGATATCACATATGGATAGCATTGTGTTCGTATTAGCATGACGACTGCACTGCCGAGCAGCACGCAGACCCGATGGGAAGACACAAGATGGGATTATGGGCTTGTAGAGAAACAGACTTACTACCTGATCAACTTACTTTAAATCAGTGATTGACAAGGTGCAAAGATTTTGGAGCCAACTTTAGATGCTAACAGTTTTCAGTGCCTGCAGTTTATTCTAATATGTTGTCTTTATTTGGATTTGTTTAAGTTTCCAAAGCAGAAAAAGAGAACTGCGGCCTAAAGTGTAATGGGCAGTATCAAATAAATCTCCAGCAGGTAGCATGTGTTGAAGTGATGGACCTTCTGTTTGCAGTTTGTAAATGCTTCAGACAGGCAGAGAGTTGGAGGCTCATACAGGTACTAACACATTAATATCAGCGTCACTCGCCGCCCGCATAGAGCCCAGACAGCTCCAGTTTCAGGCGGCATTCAGAGGAAAAGTCGGGTCATGTGCAGAACCTTAGTTTTAATTAGCTAATGGCACTCCCTGTTTCATCTCCTCTGCATCTGAGCTGATTTCTCACAAAAGACTCCATTTACTCCGAAAAACACACGCCATTTTGGCACCAGCCTGCGCTCTATGTCCCAGCGTCTGCTGCACAGGGATTTTGCCACTCTCTTCCAAAAATCAGTCTAGTAAATCTAAATATATATGTTTGCTGGTTTCACACCGGTAAAAAGGAGGAAATTCCATGATCTATGTTTTTTTTCCAGCAGCACCCAACATCCAACTTTCCTTCAACAAGTGGCTTGACTGAGTGTGTCAGTGATGATGTGCCTTTAGGTGTTGTCTGCTTACTGTGTGTGAGTTTGGACAGGGCCCATGGCTAATGCTGACTGCATTTTATCATTGTGAAACAAGAGGGAGGCACTTCATCATGACTTGTGTCTAAACCATTAAACGGAAAGACATGGAACTATTTTAAGCCTTTTATGGAGGAAGTTTAGTTTTCTAATCTTATGAGTCCTTTACCACACAAAGACATGGGAGAAAAATATATATTAACTTATAAAAATAAAATAAATACGATTTTTGCAATGGTATTTCATTAAGTATAATGAGATACCATTATTATTTAGATTTAACAGTAAATGTAAACATCTAATCAGAAGCAACTAAACCAAAAATATATCAAGAAAAAATGTCATGAAAATCTACTAATTAACAAACTTCAAACCCTTTTTATTTATTAATTTTTTAAATATGTAAAAAAAAAGCTATACTTTTTTTTAACCCCTATATTGATAATTCTAACAAAATTACAGCAGAAATATAAAACGTACTCAAAATTGCTATAACCTGCCTTATTTCACAATGACATTAAAGATGCACTTTTATCAACTATTTTATGGCAGGCAGGTTTTATTTTTTTGTCCAACATGTGACCTAATGTTGCTGCCAACAATAACTCATTTTACAAAGAAGCCAATAAAGCGTACACGGCTGTACAGCAGCCTGAAGTCACCATGTAAACCTTTCCACAAAGAGCCTACATGAGATTTTCTGACCTTCATAGCTCACACAGCCCAGCCTTCAGACACATCAAATCCACTGGACCGACCTCTGAGAAAACAGAATAATATCAAAGTCTGGGACCATGTCAGGGCTACTCTTGCTGGATATATTTTTAATATTTATGCAGACACTAGCAAAAAATGTAATAAACTAAAACAACAAGTGAATTAGGCATGAAACACAACAGGATATTGCAGAGAGATTATGTTGTTTCCTTTATGCCTGTGTCCCTCAGCACTTGCTTGCCCTACACAACAGCCCAGGGCCAGTTTTAATTGGAAAGGGAACCAAACATTCATATAAATAACTTTTAAGGAACATCAAACCGAAACATTCACATGTGTACAATCAACTGCCTTTTTAAAGTGATGTATTTCTTGAAATATTAGCCAGTGACAGGCTCATGCAGCGGCCCGAGTAACTTCTTTGTTGTGATAATGACTTTTTCCTGCCAAGACGCAGCATGAAGCAAATATTGGGCAGCTGTATAAAAAATATATAAACTATCAAATAGATGTAGAGAGAGGAGGCGAGAGACAGGCAAGACGTGTTATGTTTGGAATAAGGAAAGTTATGCTTCATGAGCGGCCGATGGAATCTGCTGCTGGAAAGATAATAAAAAGATTAGTCCTGGTTATTCTGCAGCACTTGGTTCTGTCTCATTGGTTTCCTCCATATGAATTGCTCAAATTCTTGAATGTCTTTAGCTATTGCAAGAGTGCAACATACACAAGAGGAAAAAAGAAACTTAAAAAAATGAAATAAAAAAGACAAGGTTGGAGATTAATAAAGTTCTTTAGCAACAAACTCTACGTACAGACACATTGGGGATACATTGCTTATGCAAAACTATAATAAAATCAAACAAAAAATCACACAAATAAATGCACGGACTTGGAGTGAGTTTATTTTTTCAATCCTTCCAAGTTTATCTTCTGAATTCCCGTATCAACACAAGTCAATCCCTGCTGATTGTAAGTGTTGATTCAAGCCTAAAAACATTTCACATTTTTGTTTACGTTCTGTCGGACGAGGAACTGTGCAACCTAACATACAGTACTGTGAATCAATAGCTTCTATTGTACGCCTCATGGAAACAATACTGCAATTATTTTCTGTACGTGTGTCTAAAATCAGGGTGATAGGAGGTTAGAGAGTGTTAAACGTGTTTTTAACTGGGCCTCCCGTCCGCAGACAGAGTCCAGTGGTGCGTCCACACTGAGCCCAAATTGTTCCAGAGCTCACATATGGTAAACATCTCCAAAACACACAAAAACCTAACAATAACACATTCATGCACCTACAGCAAACCACATACAACTATAGATAAACACACCATTCAGTGTTTTTGACATCATGATTCAACAGCGCAACACTACAGTCAGCCAAATACAAAACCGTTCATTAATCACTGAGCAGAGAAAGGTTTATGGTTTGTTTAAGCAAGAAGGTCAACACAATGTTCAGTCAAGGTCTGCTGTAACAAAGCATCTTATCCATCTCTGCTCCATCAGTATTCATATCAGCAGAAAACCAAACAACTCTAACTTAAGGAAAAACACACTGAGCTAAAACAGGTGCTGCGGGACTATTGCTGACTCAGTTTTTTGATAATTAGGATTTGAATTGGTTCCTGAAATTGAAGCACACTGCTTCTGACAGGAGCTTTTGGTAAAACTGTGAATTGAGCAAGACTAGCGAATGTTGCCGACTATTCCTCTGTGGCTCCGTTCTCCAGACTACTACATTTCTCCTTGTGTTTGGCTTGGATATGAAGCCAATTCACTTAATACTTGTGGGACAGCTAAACATTTAAAGCTCCCATTTAAAAGGAATCGAGTGTAGGCATTGTTTGGTTACTTTAACCGTGTGTGTTGATTTTCATGATCTGAATCCCCTCTCAAAAAACAGAGCGCTCATGAAAATAAACATGGCTTCACCCTACACAAATTGTGGACTAATTGTGTATTTGGACTAAATCGTTCTTGATGTTAGAGGGCTTTTTCCATTTGCTAAAGGACGCAGGGGAGTGACAGTTTGACATTGATTACTATGTTGACTTGTGGAATTGGAGCCTTACCTGTAAAGAATACAACCACAAATGTATTTATACTGACGTGGTAGCACTAGTCTAAAGGCAGCTCACATCTTTAGAGCACTTTTTCCACTAAAAACCAAAAACAACCATCATAACAGCAAAGTAAATTAAGATATTCAGTTGAAATATAATCAGCAATGAAGCATGGCCTGTTTTAGTAGACGTGTATCTTTTGAGTGAATTAATATCAGTGAGTTTATTATTTTATAAATGTAAATACCATTATTTGAAATTAAATAAATCAAATCAAATCATTGATCTGCTTTAAGCATTAATACTGTTTAATGCACTGTACAGATGTTTTAGATGCAAATTGTCAGGTGTTAATGCCTTGGCTCCTAATGACTTACCATACACTTGTTGGGTTTCTCTCCAGAGTGGACCCTCATGTGAATGAGCAGTTTGTAGCGGGCATTGAAGGGTTTGTAGCGGCGAATGCAGCCGGCCCAGAAACAGGTGAAGTCCTCGCCTTTCCTTTGATCGATGTGCACTTTCTCAATGTGCCTGACAAGCTCCTCCTGTTGCTCATAAGAAGCACTGCAATCAATCCAACGACACACCTGCTTGTCGCTAAGCACTCCCGCTCCTATGTCTTCGCGCTCTGCAGCTCTGTGGGACACAGGAGGGCCTCCAGGGGCTGCTTTAAGTCCTATGGAGGAGGCTGGTGCTGTTTGTTGGCTCTGATGGTGCATGAGGCCCCCCGGGTTGGGCCCCACGTATTGGTGCAGGTGGTATGGTGGAGGCATGGCAGGTCGAGGGGGGTGGTGGTGATGAAGGTGCCCACTACGACCACTTAATTGATGATGATAGTGGTGCTGAAAGAGTTCATCTTCACTTGGAGAGAAGTCATCCAGTGGCTCCTGCTTTAGGCAGGCCTTGATCGCTGAGACACTTCCAACAGGCCCTCACTTTCATTTCCAGAATGTAGTGTGCCAGGCATCACCGAGCCATCAATGAGTAGCCCCAGCCCGTCAGCACCTCCATCCACCACTCCACCTGCAGCCCCAGCCCCGCGGCCCAACTGCATGGAGCTCTGCTCCTCACACAGCGACTGGCTCTGCTCGAGCTCCACTGACGACACTGAAGAAGAGGAGGAGGACAGAGACAGCAGACAGGTGGCAGGTGAGGACAGTTGGCACCTGTCCTGTAACGGTCCAGGCTGGGGGCTGCACTGAGGTGGGGCCTTGTAGGGGGCTTCCCGAGAGCACGATGTAGTGGGTGGGGATGTGGACGAGGATGAGGAGGAGGAGAAGCCGGTGCTGCTGTTGTGGCGTGGAGAGACGTTGTTGTGGAACCCGTTGCAGGAGACCATCGACATTTGTGAGGAAGAGCAGATGATGATATTGGTGTCTTCTAAAACCGTGGCAGCAGCTGAAGGAGACGCTGCGACGGTGGCACTGCCGTTGCCAGTAGCAGCAGAGGACTGCGAGGCCAGGGGCAGGCAGTGCCTCTTCAGCCTGTTAGCACCGAGCAGCCGCGCTGAATGATGGGAGCCCTTTGGGGACAAAGCCAGCGGGGAGGAGCCATCTTCATTATTAAAGGGTTGTGATGCGTCCGCTGACATCGTGCTGCTGACGCCGTTTACTGTACATATGCTGCTAGCACTACTGCTAACCATTTTGTCCCTTGTTGTCCCTAAAAAGATTTCCTCCTTTAGGTTTTGATATCCAGCCTGGGACCCATTATGAGCACCAAGCCCCATGCTGTGGATCTTGTAGCCCATTGAACTCTCTTGTTTGATTTGGTAAGCGAGCAGGGAGTGAACCCCATTAGCACTGCACAAGCTGGGTGATGCCACCGGCAAGGTCCTGGAGAAGTCCGAGGACGATCTGTTCAGAAAGACAGAGCAATATGAGCACCATTAGCTCGGAGCCTGATGACAGACAGGACAGTCACGTCCTTCCCACCCGTAGCAGGATCTGCTGCTCTCCTCCCCCCCGACTCACAACAAAAAATCCTGTGATTATAAATGATTCCCATAGACCTAACCTAAACTCTATCTTCCTATTCTGAAGTGCACACAGATAAATCATTTGTTGGATAAATTCAGAATATACACAAAATTTCACACTGATTATGTTGGATGGGTAACATTAAATAGCATCCAGATGCTCCAAAATGTTTTAATGATTATAAGAAACAGGATCTATTGGTATAGCTAGCTGATGTGAATGGGTATTTATGTCTAAGAATAGGGAGAGGGTAGAGGAGTATGGCCAGTCAGACCGAGAGGCCACTGCCTAGTGTGTCTCACTGACAGGCTTTGATGACACAAAAGGGTTAAACCCAACCCAACGGGGGAAAAAATAGCGACTCACCTGTTTTGGTGCCATAATTGCAGACTATGAAGGGGTCACCATTTACAATACTGTGTATTATGGTGGGAATCTTTGCCCTGCTGAATGGAGACCCCAGGTCAGATTTCCCCATGCGTTGCTGTGATCTCAAACATAATCATTCCTGTCAGTTGGCTCATTATGGATTTTGTCCAAAGCCCCTGAGTGATGTGAGAAGAGCTCTCTTTTCTCTGCTCTGTCTCATGAAGGATAAGTCTTTGTCTCTTCCCTGAGCACACCAGGGAAAAAGCAGGGCTAAACCTAGCTATGACTGGAGAAAGCCACTGGCAGACTTTGTCTTCACTGTAAATAACGACTTGACCCTCCATTTCCCTCCGTTACAGAGCACCATTTCCTGATTGGCTACAAGAATACTAAGACAATATGGTAGAAGTACATGTCTGCCTAGAAGCACATTCATTGAAGGACAGAAAGAAAAGGGATTAAAAAAGGGGGGAATTGGACACAAAGACAAAGTTTACAGGAAATTCCTTTTGACGTGACCAACAGTAGTCAAAGACTGCACAACAGAAGAACCGCATTAGTGGAACATAAATGCTGTCCTCTAGACTGCTCTGCTGTGTTTTATGAGAGTGGGCAAAGCTTTCCAGCTCCATATTGTATATGTTCATCTGTTTCAGAACAGCAAAGATAATGAAATCCACATTACACCTGCATATTGTTTGTAATCCTATATCCTTTAAAAGTGAAACAAGAGCTAAATTATAATAGCTCTGCAGTAAAAGTGACAGTTTACCTTGTGTCTTGGTGAGGACTGTCCTGCAGGAGGTCGGGCAAGGGTCTCTCACAGTGCAGGCTTTGGGGGTACAGACCGCTTGAATGAACTCCCGCTGATAAATTCTGGCCACACTGCAGTGAGGTGCCCAGACCGTCACCCAAAGCCCCACCAGCCTCCTTCTCAGAGCAGTACGCACCATTGACTAGAACAGAGGGACAACAATACTTTTTAAGGCTACTCATCAGAATACACATGTTTTTACATTAATTACCACACCTATTCATTTTTATTCCAAATAATTTAATAATGTCAAACAACGCTTAACTGTTGTGCAAAATGTCTTGTATGAAGTACTAACAGCATATTCAGTGTAACAAGTAAAGACATTTGTTTTTATAATTCAGGCCCCAGTATTTAATAATAGTTGCATCAATGAATTGTGAAGAGTGAGTTGCAAATAATAGACGGGGGGCCTTGGTGGATGAGGAAAGATTTGCTCAGGGTAAGATGATATCCCAAACATGTCCCAAGCTCCAAATTTAACTCAATTTCTGAGATTCAATTTTCCTCTAATGATGTTATTGACAATGTTATCACACTACACAAAAAAGAAAGCACAAGGAAAAAGGTACAGACACACAGGGACAGAAAACAGGGCTAAAGCAAATCGACAGGGCACAATTAAAGTGTTATTGTAAATGGGGAAAAAAGTTACTAAAAAGAACAATGCACACAAGAACTGCAGGAGCCAATATAGTCCCCCCCCTTGAATATCTCCTCTTAAGCTTATTTGTCCACTCTTGTCTTGTTGTGGGTCACAGAAAACACAAAGGCGTAGCAAAATGTGGGTGAGGCAGAGTGCAGAGTTGTCAGTTGAGGGAAAATGCTGGTTTTGCTCAAAGCCATTAGCAGAGTGCAACATGATATTCATTTCTGATCTGTTTTCAATAACAACAACGTAGATAGGGCTTTGTCTTGCTCTAGTTTTAAGTGATTTTTGGCTTAAACTTGCTGAACAAATGTTTCTCTGCATGAATGTTTTAAGGCCAACTAATTTTCAGTGTGATCCCTTGCTTCTGGTCAAGTCTAATCTGTTGTGTGTGTCCAGAAATGACATGATGCAAGATGAAAAACTTTAGTGGCCTCTAAATTGGGCCTTAACTGTCCAAATGCAAACAAACTAATTAAGTAAGATTGAAAATTTTTTTGTCAAACCTAGCTTTTGGATAAATGACATGATGCACATAGTCTTTTTTTTCTGGCACATATCATTTGGTCATATATAGCTTTTTTGCACCCTTCTTGGGGTGCTTCCACTCACCCCATCCACACACATTCTCACCTAGGGCAGACAGAGATGGGGGCTGCCATACAAACGGCACTCACAGCCTTCTCCTACCACCACCAAACACACCTCTACAGTCACACACATTCATACACCAGTGCTACGGACACTGGAGGCAAGGTGGGTTAAGTGTCTTGCCCGAGGACACAACGACAGTATAAACAGGGGAGAGTGGGAATCGAACCGCCAACCTACTGGTTATAGGACGACTGCTCTACCACTACGCCCCCATTTGAGGTAACCCAGGTAAATCTTATCCCAATCATAAGACAATGCTCTATTGAAGCTCACTGCTCTGTTTCGAAATACTAGATGTCTGTTTGCCAGGAAAAATCTACATTGTCAATGAGGAAAAAAAGAAATAGTGAAGACAGAGACAATCCCAGAACACTGATTACACGCCTGCAACTGTAACAGAGCAATAATACAAGCATTGTTTCACAGCACAGCACAACATCTCCATTGCCACAAATAAATACATAAGAGATTAACTAAGGCGTGTTCCTGAGTAACACAGTCTTCCCTGCATTAACATTGAAACACCTCATGAGGAGTGTTAAATGAGTCCTTGATCCCTTTGCTGCACAAAGTTTGTGCTTGAGTGGTTTAGAGCGTACATTAACAGAATCAGTCACGCTCCGCTCTGGGAAACGGCCTCCTTAACATATGGTGGCCTGGATGCGACCCAACAGTAAATTCAGTTTATATTGAATGTGTGCCATGGTAATTTAGCGTTGAACTTTTTATTGTGCGTTAGAGCCTCAGTTTGATCAAGACATAGAGGCCAGAGAGAGCATTTGGCGGGCGAAAGGGAAATGAAAGGCATCTAGAAAGAGTGGCAAAAACAACAAGAGATGATCATTCCCAGTGATTTATAGAGAGTGCTGATGAGCAAGATGATTCTGCATTCTTCTGATTGTTTGTCACAGATTTTGTTGCAAACTAAAAATACACAGCACCTGTCCACAATATGTCTGGGTAATTTAGGCAGGTGTGCAGTGAGCTAAAACCAAAATAAATCACGTACGATAAATTAAAAAAACTACAAACCTAACCTACAATTATTGATAGCTACTGTAGAGACAAATACAGCTCACCTGACGCTTCACCACTGTTTGAACCATCATAATTCAAAAATGTATTCTCCATTTGTCATTGAGCAGTCGCACTGACACACCCACATCCCTGACTACTCTATAACAGGAACGGCTGTTAGTTCTCTCTACCTGTTGGGTATTTTGAAGGCATTTAACTTACAAGTGAACTATTGTGTCCACTTCCAGTAAGTACCTCAGAGCGAGCAGGGTGGCATGCTGCATTTATATTCACAGATGTAAGTGCTCATTTCCAATTAGGCATGCCAATGTAAGGGCATCGGCGCAGGTATGCAGGGGCAAAGAGGTGACAGTGCCAGAAAAGCCACGGGCTGAGGGCTGACCAGATACAGATGTGCTGGCTCATCCTCACAGACAGACACTGAGGTAAGCAGAGCCATTAGCGGACAGAGACCTAAATAAGGACTCTATTGTTATCTGCCTCTTAAAATTCTTGCACGCCAAACCTTCACAGTGTCTGATAATATGTTAGCCCAAAAGTGGTATCTTCCTTTCTATAAATGTCCTCATATGGGATTTATTGCTCATCCTTTCTCATCTGCTTCCTAATCACAGAAGCACTTTCTTTTAAGTAAACACCACTGTATTGGTTTTAAGGCATAAAAGTTTGTCAGAACTTACTTGGATGGATTACGTCGAATATTGAACATCTAGTAGTCTATTTATCGGACACCGTAATAAACTCTGAATCCTAAAGTGGGATTTAAACTGAATCCATGAGACAGTGGCTCAATAGATGTATAAGCAATGGTGATTAAAAAGGTACTTTGTCACTTTGTACGCTTTATTGCACTTGAGTTGAAAAACTAATTCCTCAAACAAGATTGCAATTATAAAGGGATAAACATAGTTATTTGAGAACTTGTTTTTGGACATGTATGATTAGTTTTTGGCTGTGGTTGTGAAAGGTTCCAATCACCCTGCAATAATGCTGCCTCTGACGTCATCCATTTGTCATACTTTCTTCTTGTTGAAATCCTTCAGGAACGCAGTGTGCAGAGCCATAAACTCAGATGCATCACGATCGTGAGTGGAAACCTTTTCCCTCCACTGATTAATGCTGCTACAGTGACGATGAAGGCTGAGCATTAGACAATAGACAGAGACAATGAACAACTGCAGACTCGATAATTGTGTTAATTAGAGCCGGGCCGACTATTTAGTGAACGGTCGTAGCCGCTGTGACGGTGATTATATTGATTCGTTGGCTGACTTTCCCGTTGGGGATCATGAGCCAGTTAGGGTGCAGTTGTAATCGTACACCTATTGGAGCTGCCTGAGGGGCTGATGATGAGAGTCATGTTCAAGTTCAATGTTGTGCTTTGGCTTAAAAACTCTCCCCTGACCTCAGTGACTAATAAATGACTAATAAAGCTGAGCAGACACATGTCTCCAATCTATCAGGACTCAACTCCTTTGAAACAACGTGGCGATTATCCCAAGATATGGTTATGAGTGTGTTACCATACAAAACACCACAGAAAAAAGATCAAACCACATTGACACATAGTTAAAAGTCAATCTTGCTGTCTGTCTCAATGAATCACACTTCTCATTCTCCGCGGTATCATTATTTATCCACAGACAATAGCAGCTCTCCATCTGATCCGCAGATGGGCCGGAGAGCATTATTAAGTGTAATTGGTGGTAATCTGAGGCGATTTTTTATTTCTGTGACACTTCATTTTCTATAATTCTCGCCTCTCCCTTTTAAGTCACCTAAGCGTTGTGTTAAGTGCCAGAGTGAGACTTGCGCTTGTGCCAGTGTTTAATGTGTTCAAGTCTTCGGAGACGTTCAGGCCTCAATGAAAAGCAGATGTTTAGATGGATAGACGGTTTAAGGAGAGGAAAGGGGAAGCGATCAGAGGTGTACTGTACTTAAAGCGGCTGTAAAAAGGGAGGGGGGAGATGTCAGGAGTGTGATGCAAACATCTGAACCCAAGGTACAACAAGCTGCCAAAACCACAAGACAGATGCCTCTGGAAATCCAACATGACACCTCAACCGGCCTCACTTTGGCTCCATAAATCTAAGCATTCAGCACTTAAACAGTTAATAATGATCATTTTATTCCTGTCTGCCCACACCCACCTGCTACGGTTTCCACTCTTTAGTTTCTCCTTTGACATGAGACAGGTCAACACATTCGAGAGTGCGACAATAGCAAGCTGCAGGACTGGGATGCTCCAGTCCTGTCTGGGGCAGATGTTGTGTATTAGCGTCCAAAGCCTTTCCCGGCTTCTCTGAATCTCATAACTCATGTCTATATTTGTGTCTGGTGCATAGGTCCGGAACATATTTGTTTGCTTAGTGATGGATGTATGATTGAAAACCTAGGGGCACAAGTAAATGAAAAATAACATGTCTCGGGAGAGAGAGCTCGTCTTGAAGCAGGTGTGGAGCTAAGGAACGGGAGAAACTATGAAACTACAGACAGAAATGTCAGAACATGAAAGATTTTTATTAGGGAAAAATCTATTTGTTTGGATGTATGTAGGTGTTGACTTTTGTTTTTCACATCAAGAAAGTCACACAACTGCATATAAGCTGTAATAAAAGTGGCATACAGTTCATGAAATTTAGATTTAAGTGGGACTGAGGTGGCACAACATATTTCATTTGAACAGTCTGAGCCTAGTAACAAAATACAAACCTCTTTGGGGCAAAACGTCTGTCTGTGACAGTGCTAAGCAACTTCATGAAAGAAGAGGGCAAATGCTGCAGGAAGCTCGCAAATGGAGCAGAGGTAACAGACATAGACACAAACAAATACTTGGCAGTAAACTACAACTCCACCTCTGGTTCAAGTATATAGTACCAGAAACCAACCCACCAATCAGGTACACCCCAAAGAAGAAAAATCTGTAGAGTCCAAACAACCTAGGGTTTCAGTTTCCTATGTGTTTTCCTCACATTAAGAAACACACAAATTTGTCACACACTTAAAAAGAAAGATCCTGATTAACATAATTAAGACTTTTCACTTGTATCTTACTCCCCCTGCTGGTAGTACATGGAAATGGTGGATACACAAAATCAAATGTCGATGCCAAAATGCCAAACCAAAGCCTATTCATTTGTTATTGATCTTGATGTTTATTTAACAATTTTTAAAACTATATTTAAAAAATACTTAAGAAGAAAACAATCCTGTAATGGTTTGTAAAGTCAGCTTTAAAAAGGATGGTAATACGCAGATGTCCAATCAAGTCAACACCCTTCTTTTAACAAAACAAAAATGTATACAGTCGACAAACCACTATAAAAGCCACATCTGAATCCTGACAATCACTTTCATGACAAGACCATGCCCACAACTCTGTGAGCTGCCATCATTAATCACACACAATCAAAAGTTTTATACAAACTCCTTGTCGAAACCACATCCTCTGATCTCACAGTAAAGCCACATTGTTATGAAAACTGACAGTGAGGCCCAACAGACAAGACATGATGCACTTGGCTGGAGCAGTCAGAGCCACACGTCTGGAGCCCTGACTGACACCTTTATAGCGCAGGTGAAGGAGCCAAGCCAATAGCGCTACTCGGGATCACAAGAGGCTGCTCTGTTTAGTGACATGGCAGTAAAAACATTTCACAGTTTTTCACAGGGAGTCAGAGAAAGTGTTAAATGGGAGGGGGGTTCACTTCGCTGCAGACTTTAGCACAGAAAACCGTCACAAAAACGAACGCGCACTTCAGCTTTGAGTCTCATAATCATCAAAGAAAAGCGTCAAGTGTTCAGTTTTTAGTTTATCTCCTGCTAATGATGCGTTGTTGGTATATTTCTGACAGTGTCTGTTCAAATGGTTTGGTCCATAACACTGCGGGCCCTCTGTTAGTCCACTACAGCCAGTTCCCAATATTTACAAGCAAGTCTAATTTAGAGAATTTGATTGAACACAGATGGCAGGAAATTCTTTAGAAATAACAGTGGCCAAACTCGACCACAGAGCATAGGAGTATCTTCATGTAGCAGACAACACTCGGTCTTCTTTTGGCCCAGCATTGCCTCCATTGCATTGATTCTGATATGACAGGAGTGGAGATTTATAGGACTTCTGTAAAACAAGCGATCAATTTGAAGCAATTACTGTATATTTTAATGGTTAGAGACAGCAGTGGGGGGAGAAATAAATGGAGAGTTAGGACGTCTGGCGGAAAACCCCCGTGATGGTCGGTGGTCCAACAGAGAGGTTGAATTTAAGTGTTCATAATTAGATCACATTTGAACAGGGCAACATTTGAAAATGATTATTTTGTTACCTACACACAATCTCTGTTTTTCTCAGAGGAAACGTTAGCTGTTTGAAAGGACTGCCAAACCAGATGTTTTGAGAACACAAGGGGAATCTTATTTCACTTCCTACATTTTCTTCTATTGTTGTTTTAGAGCAGGGGGATTAAGAGAATGCTACTTTGTGAGTGATATTTCTTAAAGCATGTAAGTAGTAGTAACTCTGATTGTTGTTCTATCGTGTCATCAGCACAAAGCCGTAAACGACACATAAAAGACCCATCAAACATGATTCAGAAACAATACAAATGGAAGACTGATTATTCTGCAGCCACCAAAAGCCATTTGTATCTAAAAATACATTCACTCAAGACACCACACTAGGGTTTTCATAAATATACAAAATAACTAGGAGCTGGCCCCCGGTTTTCCACTGAGCAAACCTGTGTTGAGTTTCAAACCACACATACCTAAGGAAGTCAGCAATAGGACTCTTTTATTGTGTGGGGAGTCCTCATTCAGCAAAGGCTCGGGTCTGAAGGACCACCCTCACGTACACAGCCGGTAACCTGAGATGGACAGTCCATCAGACACTATACATCACTGCATATATAACGCTGCTGTGAGACGAATATGGAGAAGACACCCTTCTTCTCTCTAATACGGCCAGAAGAGCTCACTGTGTCGATGACAGTGTGACTCCTGAGCCCACATAGTTTCAGGGACGGACTCACAGAGTGGGGCCTGTAAAAGTAATGACAAATGGTACCCAATGACACCTATGGAAACACATTCAATCTTGTGTGGTAGAAGGCCAGTGCGCAGCTATTTACACAGACAGCAGCTATGAAAGTTGAAACGGCAAGGCCACCATCAAAGAGCTTTATGAGCAAATATATTCTCACAGCATAAGCATTTTAGATGTCCTGGCATTATAGCCGTCTTGTGTTTTTCCTTCTGTCTGTTTTTAAAGACTGTAATAAGATTCCATTTATTATGATTTTTGGCTCTTTGGGCTCCATTGTGAGTCAGTTGGCTACTTATAGATGTAGATTTAGATTTACAATCAGTTTCAAACTATTTTGAGTCACACCGTTACAAGTACTGTAGCAATAATCGAAAAATTGTTTTAATAAAAAATACAGAATAGTACAAAGAAATGCATTTTAAATTAGTCTTTTCACATCAAACAAAATCCCATTTACAACAAAAGGTTATGAAAAAGGGCAATAAACCATAACATTAAAAGACATTATTTGACACATATTTTATAAATATACGCCATAATAATAAAGCACTCTCAAAAAAAGGTTTCATTGCATTTGAAAAAGAAAAGCAACAGGAATGACATAATAGGTGCCGTGTCTGTGCGATAGCATTAGAAGCGAAGGTTGCGGTTGTTGAGAGATTTCTGGACAACTTTGAGGTGAGAAGGCGCCTAATCAGACAATAATAAACTTTATTTGGATAGTTTGGCCTTTTAAATGTGCTGCTCTTGGAAGGAGAGCTCAAGAAAGAGATCTCAAAAGGCTCTGGTCTGTGCCATGCATCAAGTCTTTCACCTAACCTGGCAATCATTATGAAGCTCTTTGACAAAACATAAAAAATACTCATCTCGCCCATGACCTGTTTTCCAATAGAGTCTCCAAACCTATTAAAGGGTTTGCTTTTCATTTACTTTTATTTGTAAAACTTTGAAATGCAAATGTTTGTTTCCTAGCAAATTAAAATTGAGAGTAGCCATCTTAAAGAAAAATTCAATGTGAAATATAAATTCTGGCCATTTTACATCATCCCTAAGATAAACATGTGGGTTCTCGGTGCAAGGCTTTTTGTGCTGTTAAATGAGTGTACTTTGGCAAGCGGCAGTGTACATATACTGATGCTTTGCCTCTCGCTGGACTCCTTCATGGCTCAGAGCTCTCGAGGTTTGTAGACGACTGGCATCTTTACAGTGGCCCAGAATTGGTCATATTTTTGAGTCAAATGACAGGTCTGGCCTTGTAAAAGTGAGCGCTGTGGTAAACGTTGCATTTACATTTACAGCTAAAGCAATCAAGGACATGCTAACAAGTCCTATTGACTTTAGTTGGAAAGTACTATACCTTTAATAGTTTTTACATTTCATCCGAATTTGGATTATAAACCACTGTGTCTTAGGTAAACGTACCAAAACTGTACCAACAAAGTCAGTTACAACAAAAAGAAACAATCAGGGCATCATTAACACTCATACCTTCTCTTAAGAAAACATTGTGGTTGTAATAAAAGACACTTAACACTGGATGTGAACAGTGCACAAAAAACACCATGCAACATGCTGTGTATCTTCTTAACTAACAAACCCTGAACAGCCTGTAACACAGTAGGTCTGTGTTCCTACACAGAACAGCAAACACACTGTCAAACTTCATGGAGCACTGCGGAGGCACTGGCCTGCGTAATGCTGTGGAGCAAGCAGCAGGTATTTGTTAGTTAATCAGCGTTTGAATTAAGGTAGGAGCAGCGGGGCTGTTTTGACTAAGCCATCTCAGTCAGTGCTGGTCATGGAGACTCCCAGCATTTGTAAAAGATTAGCAGCCCAGGTCCTGATTCACTGAGCTCAGGTCAGACAAAGTGCATGGCTCGGACGCAATACGAGTCTCATTGTATCTGTCCAATCTGCAGATCTCACACAGCAGTTCTGCTGGTCCCACTACATGAGACACACTGAATAATGTGATTAAAGGTTTAGGAGCAACCTCTGGAGTTTATTGAGGGGAAGGTTACTCAGGTTTTATTACTCAGATAGCAAAAATACTTTTAAAGACAGTTTATAGTCATGTCTCAAACTTATGAATAACATACAGCAAAAGACACTATCAAACTGTGGGTAACCTACATGTTTGAAAAAAAAAAAAACACCATCACTATACAAACAACTATCAGTGTATCAATGCTAAAAATAGTCCTCATGCTCAGAGCCAATCATTATCCAAAGACTAAAGGAGAACCTAGTGTAACAGAACAATAAAATCATTTGTCAACAGAGAAGGGTGCAGATAAATTATGCAAAGTATTTTCCAAAGGCTGAGCAGTGGACCAAGTGCATAGCACCTGGTTTTCATAGCTCTGATGCTACTCATTTCATTAAATACAAGAAAACATATGCCTCAATTACTGCAAAAGAGAAAAGTGTCTCGGTTTTTATATGCTCTTATCAGCATGTGCTGTATGCTTAAGTTTTCAAATCTACAAACCAAAAAGAGAGAAGACATTTTATTCTAAATGTATGACTCAGCTCCCATGAGTGTGTACTGGGAAAAAGCCAAGTAGTTGTCCTAAATATTCTTGTCAGAAACTTCTAATAATATAACAGACATTTCCTGTTCCGGGAAACTTTATTGGTTATTGAAGCCGTGTGAACCCATGTGTCTTGTCTTTGTGGATCCACGACTCTCAGCATATCAACTTTAAGGTGAGTAAAGCTCCTCTTTATAGGTTCTGGCTTTGTTACAAAAGCTGAATGCAGAGCTGGAAAAAAGGCAGTAAATGACTGGAAACATAGGACACTCACTCACTCTTGGTTTCTTTTAGTCCAACTTTAACTTGATGACAAATGAAATAAAAGTAAATAAAGCACCTGAAAGCACACAGACAATAGGATGGATATTACTCACACAGTAAACCAGTGACCAAACATTAGGCGCTGACCCTGCCACGTGCACACATGGCTCCTATCATACACCTTTCTAGTGCTACAGAGGCTTCGTGAAATAAGGAACAACAGGATCATTTCCACAGGTAATGAAACCACTATTAATGGCAAACAGACAACGACTGGCTTTTGAGGGTTTCAATGTTATCCAATGAATACAAATATATAAAAATGACACCACAACCTAAATTTGACCTATTACCTAAAACATTCTCATGGTCTTATGCTCATTTCTTCACACTGTAGTTGAAACTCTATTTGGTTTAAAAGGCTTCCTGCTCAAACTATCAATAACACACCACAAGATTTTAAGTGTGTAATATTTTCTTTGTGCTTTGCAGTGTATTATAAAAGCTGGTGTGGATCTTTGGGGGTAATGTTAAGTATGTTAATGAAGAGTGCATACTGTAGCAATTACTATGTGTAATATGGATTCATTTAAAAAAACTTCCTGTGCAGCACAGTTAAAAAAAAAGAAAGGGGGTTTTACATTTGTTCTTGGTAATTGATTTAGTTTAGGACGGTGAATATAATGTTCTTTTATGATATGCATTTACTCACAAAGAGAACAGCCACAGGGGGCTTTTTTTTAACTAAATGAAGTAGAACAAGAAAACAGATTTATTTATTGTTCTCAGTGGAAGCTTCAGAGAAGTTCAGGCAAATTGTGCTTGTCATTAGTACAGGAACTATGACTCCATATGATTTTTCTTAGGTGCCTGTTTGGCCGCCAGAAATCATATAGAAATAGAAAAATCCTTTACAAAACTACAAATAAAATACAGTAAAATGACTATGTGTGGTTCTTGTTTGAGAACTGCAGTTTTATACTGAAACGTTTCTGACGTGATAAACTCCACATACATCACATGATGGGAAATGACATGTAGCCTATTTGCTTATCACATACAATCTGCTTGGTAATATTAGGCATCTGAAAATAGCCATCACTTTCAAATATAAATGTCTGTAAGAAGTCTGTATAAATAACTCTAAGCATTGCAGATCACAGCGCTGGCAAAGAGCCTCCAAATTTGTTAACGTCCAATGTTGGCCTGGCTTTTCTCCCAGCTCCCAGCAAAGAGAGCTTCCAAACATGAACCTGAACATGGCACAGACTCACTTTCCCAAATCCTTTACTTCCTCCCATCAAGTAACATTTTACTTTTCAGTTTTGCTTCATGAGAACCAGAAAAGAACAAGTCCACCTGTTTTATCCAGTGATATCCAGTGATATCCAGTGATATCCAGTGATATCCAGTGATATCCTGTGATATCCAGTGATATCCAGTGATATCCAGTGATATCCAGTGATATCCAGTGATATCCAGTGATATCCAGTGATATCCAGTGATATCCAGTGATATCCAGTGATATCCAGTGATATCCAGTATGGTGTCACTCAGGAGTGAAGGCTATGACTTTAACTAATAAAAAAAAAATAATACCTCTTGTTTCTTTTCTTTTTTTCAAAATAGCCTATCTATTCTGTATGCATAATTATGTCTGCCAAGAAGAGGATAATTAACTGCAAAATAATACGTACATCCATATCTTAGATTTATCACAAAGGCGAGTCACCTTTCCAAATATAATTAAGATAGCACACATAATTTAAAGACAGCTGAGAGCAGTAGCCTTTTCTTCAGCATTTGTGTTGTGCACCTATTAGTTATAAGTGAGTTAATATCCATAGGCCAGCAGCTGGTTTCCATTTAACAGGACTAGAGAATAAATAATTCTGCCAGAGCACTGGGATTCTATTAACAAGCACTAATAAAATATATAAACTGCACTATTAGACTTTATAATGTCTTTCATAGTCCTCTGGGAGAGCGCCAGCCAATAGTGGGCTGAGCTGACTGGGCACTACCCCATTGGCAGCCTCCTGGCAGAGAGACGTGAACAAGGGAAAGGATAAACCTTTTTGGCTTTTTGGCTGCTCTCTCCTCCACTCTAATGAAGGCTTTAAAACTCACTCGCATCATGTTTGCCCGTTTGTTTTTGCCCACTCAGTTGAGGCCAATGTCTGATTGGCTGTATGATTACCAGCCTTGTAAAAATGCAGTGTAAGAAACAACTTATACTGTATGTTGAACATTTACTTTAAACTAATGTTGTGTCCATGGGGGCAGTTACTGTGTTTTACTGCCCATCACATGCTTGTTATGTTACTCACTTTTGATAACATACTCACTACTGACTCTAGCACAACTGTGCTTTTGGCATTATTAGGGAATGCCATTAAAGCCCTGATCCTAGAGGCCACATGTCTGTCCTACCATGTCACTCCATGTCTGCCTCTCCCTCCAGCTGACAGCTGCATCAGCAGCAGCAGACCCCAGTCAGCTTTCAGCTCTGGCAGAGGCAGCACAGCGGCGGACGGCTGCCTTAACTCCTCTAGTCAGAGTGGAGCAAATTTTTCTTTGATGAAGCACATCTGAGTCAAGCCAAGAACAGCAAGTGGCACAGCCGAGATGTAAATCAAAAACCCACCCGTGTGCTAAGTCATACACAAAGGGTCTGAGAGAGGTGTTGCTGCTGTCTAAATGCATGAGTAATATAGACTCTATAGACATGTGGTCAGTTGCTCCAAGAGATAAAAAAAAAAAAAAAAGACGGTCTCTTTATCTTATTAATATAAATATTGTTAATTGTACAGGCTAACTCACTTTCATATTCCTTCAAGAGAAGGATAGATTAAAAATAATTTTTTATCTCAATGTGTCTTCGCCAACTCTGAGCTATTACTTCATAAAACTGAGGCCTAGGGCACATTTGCTCTGGTATTCCAAAGCTATTTCAACACTTACTCAAACCCGATAATATTTATTTTGCTGTGACTGTTGAATTTCTTGGCAGAAGATCTTCAAAGTCAGCATGCCTTTGATTACAGTGAAATGCTGTTTTCATACCACACTTGTCACACAAGAAACTATTTGTCCAGATTGACATTCAGGGAAGACCAGAGCTCAAATTAACTGATTTACTAACTCATTTTACAATATTTTTAAACTTCCAAAGAATACCTCCCAGCTTGTTCCTCCAGCACTTATCTTGTTCCTACACGTCATGTGAACGCAGCCCAGTTTGACTAAAGGTGATTCAGCCAGATACCAGACCAAGGGGGCTCTTTCTTGCATCAGAAAATAGGCTCATTACTATTACCCAGCATCCCTCCCCAGCCTGTAAACCAGACAAGCATTTTTGAGAACACCGCTTCACAATCATCACCAGGCCTCAGCTTTATGAATCAATGGAACATGCCGCAAACATTACACCCGGTAACACCCCTCTCAGGAGCACCCAGCTGCAGCAGCTAGCCATTACGCACTACTGAGCTCACACAAGAGCACGAGAACACGTAGCTTAAGTCTCTGTGGGAATGAAGTCCTGATCTTTGTAATACTGGAAAAGATCAATTATCAATTAATGTTCCTACAACTGAGTCCCAGGACTGAGTGAATCACACTGTAAATCAGTAAAGCTAGTATTGTTAACAGTGACAGGGAAATATTTTAACTGTAACTGCAGCAGCCTTGAACAACATCTGGTACCAAGAGCTGCTCCGATAGAACTTTTGTGCCGAGGATATTAGGACATCACTGTGTAAAACCTTTATTTGCTAATTACAAAATATCCTTCTTTCTTAAGAGTTGTTGTTGGCAGAATGTCGTCAACAGAGTATCATTACTCAAAAATGCTTTTTTACTCAAATTCTTCTTTGCCAAACCAACATTAAAGAAGAACATAGTGGTGCTTTTACTTAATCCCTCGAGGTTTGACTCATTAAATGTGCAAACACTTATGATGGGCTGATTAATGCTTAATGCTAAGAAACTCCAGTTTCTCATAGCACGGTTAAATAGCTTGATTTATAGTCATCAATTAAAACTTCAAATTAAATGAATGAGACTTTTTTATCTTTTATTATAAATGTACAAATGGTTTGTCAGGCACTGATCAAACCTGTAATAAGTTTTTTTTTGTCATAACAGATAATCAATTCATGTCTAAATGCTCCAAAGGAACACATTAAAGTTGTATATATTTCATGTGTTGATATAGTTTAAGGGATTCATGCTGGAATGTGTCAAACTGAGACTGAAATACAACATATCTCAAAGATGTTGCCATCAATTCAAAGAAAATAGCCACAGAAATGTACTAACAATGTTCAAAAGCATTACTCAGCATTTTAAAAGTTGAATCACCAGAGAAGGTCCTGAATTGATCAGTGTGAGCGACCACACTGCTCAGACTTAAACATTCACAACAAGCACACCGACAAGGCAGCATCGCTCTGGCCACAAAGAAATTTAGTACGGTTCCATTTGATGCTGGACTACATACATTTCTTTTTCAAAAGAAGTGTTTTCTTTGCAAGTCACATTCCAGTCCTACAGACAGCTGCCACACATGGTTTTAAACTAAGCACTGACTGTGACACTGAGATTTGTGCCGCAGAAAACCAAATATTCACAGCTACAGCGATGAGTAATATGACATATACAAAAACATCTGCTAATTTACATTTACATCCAACTGCAAATATTTGTATAGGATTTAAAAAGAATCAAATATTTGTACATACAACATAACTGAAAATATTGACATAATTAGAGTGACGTTTGCTAGATGGCAGGTTATTTTGCTTTTCTGTGTACTGTGCGGCTATTTAATTCATAACCCTCAAGGCATAACAAATAAAAACAAATAATCTATTACTCATATGCCCCATATCACTATAGGACAAGGCAGGCATATACTGTTTGTCTGTGTCATATTTCATATTCCCTGAATACAAACAAATAAAACCTCTCAGATCCTGCTATTTACAGAAAAGCAAGTTCAAAAGCCTGATGAAGACAATGAGACGATTCATTCTGCTGGAGATGCAGGGCTGGGGGCACGACTGCTCTAAGAGGACTCATAAATGTTGAGACACTTTCAGCAAACATATGGTTTGTGTTTAGCGAGCAGAAACAATAATCAAAACCGTTGATCTTCTTCTTGCTGCAAGGATGATTGTTAATATAAAAGTCTGTTCTGACTAATCATGATTTAGGATGGCTCTGTAATTACCACAAGCCTCTCACAACATCAGTCTAAACAGAAATGTGCAGCCATTGTCTAATACAGAGGACACTTTCCATTAAGTTTATTCTACAGGCAGCGCTAAGCTGTATGGTTTATTTTTGTCTTGGGTGAATGCATGTTCTAAAACCTAAACATCACAGAAATGAGGCAAACAAATATGCCATGTTTTATGATTTTACCACATGGCTTTGTTTGAATAAAATCAAGAGGAGAGGAATAAAAGCAGCTCTATTAACTCTTAAGTCTTGTTCATAGACATTGATTCTGTTATTATGACTTAATTATAATTTTTAATAGTAATGTGAAAGTTACAAGAGCAGTAACTGCAAAAAGGCAGAAATAAAGCTGCATCAAATGCTGATCCGTATAATTGTTTGGAAACAGTATTTAAGATTAAATGCTTAAATTAGCAGTCATTGGTCAAAGGTAATCCATGCTCCTACTTTGAACTACTTATCAAATATAAAAGTACCTATGCCCTGTGAATACATGGTTCTTACCTTGAAGCGGTAGTAGAGAAAAGCAGGAGCGTGGAGTTTTGGCTGACTGATGCGCTTTTTCCTCGGAAGCGCTGAGATGCTTGGGGCCATTCATGCGAGTCGGGGTGTTAAGGGGGCTCCGACAAATCAAAGCACCGCCGGCAGATCTCCGTGCGCAGAGATCAGCTTTGCTGCTGTACATGGAGAGCGTCAAGTTGGTAAAGTCTGTAAAAGCTGGGGTCTGACAATGGCTCACCATCCCGAACAGCGCAGATGAGTCCTGTTGCGTGAAATGTGCGCCTGTTCTATGCCCCGTACACGGCTGCCCACATTACCTGCACAGAAAAATTACACTGAAAACCCCGTGCATTTTTGACAGACAAGATTCATCACTTTGGAAAAGGACGTTAAAATGAAGTTGACACCCACTTCAAACAATTAGTCTTTTCGCAGAGAAAACCTCCATTGGTGCTCTTTGACATGTTAATCAAGCTAACATGCATGGGTATGCCAGATCGCCAGCATCCTTCCAGTCATCAGCATCCCATGCGTCTCCTTCTCTCTCTCTCTGATTGGCACCAGTGACGTTGCAGCCCCACAGGCTCGCGGAGCACCAATGAGACTGGCCCAGTGTGTCAGGGGAGGATGTACAGTGAGTCCGTCAAGGCGGCGGGACGAATATATTGCTTAAGTTTGCAACAACGCGCGAGTGTCTGTTATGAGGTAATGTGCAACAGTGATGCTTAGAAGATGCCAAGCAAAATAATGTCCGCTGCTTTCTACAGGTTGACCACAGCACGTGTGACTGAGATGTGGAAAGCTGAAAAGAGAATATGAAATTAGAAATAAAGTTATGTGCGGCGTTTTTATGACATACTAGGCTCAAATTAAATGCTTAAGTGAGTCTTCCTTTTCGACACACAATTTATTTATAAACTAAATGAACAGTAGGCAATCATAAAATAGCCTACTGTCATACCTGATTGCTGGTGTTCTTTTTTATTTAATACAGAGTAACAACATTTGCTGAAAATGTTTTAGACTATAGGGTACAAATGCCTCATACCTAAAAAACTAGGTTGTTGCAGCTCCACCTGGCGGTTCAAAGGAGAATAAACAATAAACCCTGTGACACCGTCGGCGAGTAACAACAAACCCTTTCCTCTTTATTTTTATGGTGTAACACGTATTTAAGAGTGAGAGAACAATTAAAGACGAGGGGAAAATTTATTTTTGAAGAGCAGTCTGTAAAACTAGACTGTAAAATGCTTGTAAAAATGTGGATCTGAAGCGACGTAACTGGATCTGGCGCTGCCTTTAAGAGCTGTTGGGAGCGTGGAAGCAACGACAACAGCTTTAGAGAAAGAACAGTTAGCCTATATGGGATTGGGATAAATACTATATTTGACCTTTCAACTTACTTTTACACCGCTGACTAAGAATCATATATAGGCCTTCTACATTACACTATTATACAATCAACACGATTAAAAAAATTGTACCAAAAATATGATTAGGTCTGTGAATAACTGAGCAAATCTCTTTTTAGTTCATTATAAGATTCTGATTTTGTGTAAAAAAGCTACCAGTGTTAAGTATACCTGCATTTAGGTCTATATATTTTAATAATACTTGCACAATTGGCCTACCAATGGAAACTCTTTACAAAGTAAGACAAATATATTAATACAGCCATTGTTAGCCTAGTAATTTACTTACTTAAAAAAGAGGTGCATGTCGCTAGCCATGGACAAAAGCTAGTGCAAAGAATAGAAATAAAACAAAGGCGGATGCTTTTATTGTAATAATTTGTTAGCTCCATAGGCTTGCAGTAAGGAAGGATTAAAAATTAGATGCCAGCTAAATGCTAAGCTAGCACCAACACAGGTTACATTCTTAATATAGGCTACACGGCAAGTGAAAATAATATAACCAATTAGCTATTTAGTAAAATACTTCTAAGTAAGTAACAACCTGATGTCGTTGTTTTCAAATATGTAAACCTAGTATCCCAAAATCAAAACACATTTTAAGAAGAAATTATATAAGAGAGGAAATCTTTAACCCAACTTTACTGTCTGAATATGAAAGAGTACGAGCTATCAGAGGGTCCCTGAACGCAACGGTTACCAAACTTCGGTGGAGTGGGCGGCAGCGACATGTTTTTCTTGAGACAGATGACAGTTTATTAGTGACAGAAACTGAGAGCACGGTGATAACGCCACCAATAGCCATCATGTTGGTGCAAAAATTGGCGGTGTATTTATCGACGACATGCATGTTTTGCTACATAATATGGCTTAATATAACTCTGAGGATTGTGCATTTCATCTCACCAAACCTTGCGAAGAAAGTCATCCTCTCATTGAGCGAAAGTTCGACAATGACACAGAACCCTAGGTTCAGGTATGAAGACTGGGGTCTGACTTTCACGTCCATTTCTTTTATCAAAACAGCAACGATGCACATGTGGCTGTCTTTGTGGCAAGAAGCGTTTGAGGGAGGAGTAGCGCCGGATTCACCTGTGTTCACCATGGATGGACAACAGTCTAGTATCCACAAATTCATCAAAGGTCTGTCACTGAAAATATTAACGTGTATTTCATTTCATCATTTTAAATAATGGGCTCTTTTCTGTGCAGACAACAGGCCGCTGGTGTTGAGCTTTGGCAGCTGCACCTGACCCCCGTTTATGCACAAACTTGATGAGTTTAAAGAGCTCGTCAAGAACTTCAGCGAGGTGGCAGACTTCCTTGTGGTCTACATCGCAGAAGCACACTCATCAGGTGAGTCTGGCTTACATGGAAAAATAATCATTTACAACACTTCTTGACAAATTGCACCTTGCACATGGGCACTACTGTAATACTTGAATACATTTATATTACAGTTTGCCAAGAGCCACTACTACATTTATCAGTTTAAATCTTGAACATGTAAAGCTTTATAAAAAAAAACGTTAGTTAAGATATAATAAAACATTTAAATGCAAGCAGCAACAACAGGCTTTTGGCATTTAATCTCCAAATGTTTTTTTTTGGGGGGGGATTTTAATTTATTCCCATGTCCATTCTATGTTCCAGATGGTTGGGCCTTTAGCAACAATTACGACATAAACACGCATCAGAGCCTGGAAGACAGGCTGTCTGCAGCACGCATCCTGCTTCAAAATGACCCCCTGTGCCCAGTGGTTGTGGATGAAATGTCCAATCTCACTGCCATTAAATATGGGGCTTTGCCTGAGAGGTTATATGTTCTGCAGGCTGGGAAAGTTGTGTATAAGGTGAGATCTGCTTAACACATGAAGGTACTTATGCAATAACTTGTTGGTTCCTGACTGACTTTTTTGCAAGCATTGTGAAAAGTGAACTTTCCCACTCGCTCACTGTCCACAGTGTTTTTCTAATGCATTAGTGTGAGTAAAAGTAATATAGCATTATTAGTAATTGTCTTGTGCATTTAATCTCACAACATTTTTTTGTGGAGGAAACACTGCTGTTCTTGACATTGACATATTTGTGGGAGTTATGCCAGTAATATGACTCATTTTAAAAGGCCAATAAATACACATTTGTTTATTCTCATAATCAAATAGAAATGTCATTTGTCTTGCATAAAAATATGCCTCTCTTTGTTCACCAGGGAGGTGTGGGTCCGTGCGGCTATAATCCTCTGGAGGTGCATGCATTTCTGGAGAAGATGAAATAAGATCCCATCACACCAGTTCCATTTATCAATTTTGTGTGTGGGTGGTATATATATATATATATATATATATATATATATATATATATATATATATATATATATATATATATATATATATATATATATATATATATATATATATATATATATATATAAAAGCCATTTTTACTTAATAAAAAATACAATACCTTATTTACCAATGTTCATATTCTGACAGCATTCACTAAACTACCACCTCTGTAGTTTGTAAACTACAGCTAAGCTCGTAAGTCTTTGCACTATTTTTTAATTTGTGAATGAGACCTCAGCTGCCAACATCCGACTGACCTCCATGTGTTTCTTTGTGACGGCTACAGAATAAACCTCTGGCCTCTGCAGCTCGATGATGTGAAATGCATAAAGAGAGTTCAGTCAGTGTTAATGTTTGAGGTATTTAAGAATGTACAGAACATATTGTGTGCAACCAAGCGTTTGTATTTTTACACCAAGTTTGTAGTAACTTTAAAGTTAAAAAAAACAATCCCTTGTATGTAGCATTAAAAAAGAATATATATATATATATATATATATATATATATATATATATATATATATATATATATATATAATATCAACCACTGTGGCCTCCTTTTATAAATGCTCTAATCTTGTAATATTAAAGACTGCTTTTGCATGATGGTTACATTGTAAACCTCTTGGAATTGTAATCTGATGTTATTTGCTGTAAAGTATGTTTTTTTTTCTACATTAGATTGGAACATTTATCATTTAACAAGTTATAACCATCCAGCAAGGCAAATCTTTGAATATCTTTGTATAAGAATAAATGACATTTTCTTTACAAATTCTTTCTCATTGTGTTCATGATTTAAATATCTGATTGTAACCTAAATTAAAGGTTTATGCTCTGTGTCGAACATTTTAATAAAAAAATGGGTCTATGAGATGATTACAGATCAGACTTTACAGTATGTAACTGTCAGCGCACTCCCAGTTTGGAGAAGCAGACGGGAGCAATGATAAAGGTTTTGTTTGATGTATGGTTGCTTATGGGGCCAGTGAAAACACCTTTATATCAACCAACATGTCGTTTTAAACTTCAAAAATTAGAAGCAGTCTATGTATTCATGTGCAATCTTATGACTGCTTATTCTGTTCCTCATTTGCAAAACCCCCAAAACGTATTACCCCTCAGCACAATGTGGTTGTGAGAACTAACATTTTGGCCACTTCTCAGCAACATATATAACTAAACTCATATCTTATTAAATATAACTACATTTTAATGCAAAACGGAAAATATATTTGAAGTTATTGTTGATAATGTACAACATGCACCAGGTCTTAATTTGGGAAATTTCTGCCACATTTGTTTTAATGTAATCCCAATCCTTCCTGCGACACATGCCTCTCACTCAACAAACTCCTACTAGAAAGAACAAAACCACTTCATTTGAAAAAGTAGTCTGTGAAGTTGACTGCAGGGATTTGATGTTGAAGTACACATGAAAGTCTGCCTGTTGTTTGCTGTCTGGTCTGGAAATTATTCATGTTAAAAGGTAGTGTCAGTTGTGTAAGTCCTACAAATCCACTAACATGAATATATGAGTCATGGAGTGTGGCTTTCATGCCCGGAAATGAGTTAATATCTAACTGGCTTATCTCTGCATATTGATTGGAGTTGCGCTATAAAGTTAAGGCCAGTATAACATTACGTTTCTATTTACTGCATTTGTGGACCCTAAATCTGTAAAGGATGTGTTTATTTTAAAGTTTCAATACTAAAGATGCATCATGCATTTCTCTTGCAATGTAACAGACAGAAATATAATAATAATTTGGTAAAGTTTAAGTCATTATAAAATGTAGGTTACTGTGGAAAACAAAGCTGTTTTTACTTTAAGCTGACGTGGAGGTTTGGCTCCAGCCCAGCCAGTCCACATCCTGTGGAGCACTCAGCACCCTCAGCCTAGTTTTGTATTAGACAGGTACTAGCAATAGTTGCATCCACCCCCAGCCATGAACCAAGACGTAAGCCACAAGTTCAACAGGTACAGTGTGCCCAACCCCTTTTACAGGTGATTCGGAGCTGAATGTTAAGAGGAAAGATGACCTTGTGGCCAGCAGAGGGCAATGTACTCATTTCCATAGGCAAAGAATACAGAATTGTTGGGCAACTGGAAAATTCATGCATTACTTAAGATGCATAAAAATAAAGTTATAAATTATAAAATCCAAACTTATTTCCATGTTTACAAGTCTACAACTATAATCTGCTTTAACAAAAGTTGGTCCACAACATTGATTTTGTTGCGACTTATCAAGGTGGCCTTGAGATGAAGTCAGTCACACTCCAGGTCTACGCAGAAGAAAGTAGTTTTGGAGTAAAAAATTTAATAGAATTCTGGTCATATGGGATGGCATATTAAACTCCAAATATATTAAAGGATAGCTATTGTGACATTTGGAAAAATAATTTGAGAAGTTCTTTCATTTTGGTTAATTTTCTCTTTTCAAAACAAGACACACACAACTGGTTAAGTTATTGTAAAATTATATTAACAAGCAATCTTTCCTCAATTTGAAATAAAAAAAAAATATCAGCAAAAAAAGGCAACATAGATGTGTATAATGCATAATGTTCACAGGAAAATAATGAAACAAATTATCACATTTACAAGACTGCTGCTAATTTTATTATGATGCCTACTAGAATCAGTTTAGAAAGCTTTGACTATCTCTGAATAACTGGGGCAATATACGTAGTCAAAGATTGTATCAAAATATAAAAAATCTGTCGATGGGAAAGAAGGGGCAGGGCCTGGGGATCAATCAATGACGCAGGAAGGAGAGGTCAACAACCAATATGCATGATTTAAAATGGGCAGTTCATTCATAGCCATTTCAACATTATTAACCAAAGTGGAAAAAACACAGAAGGCTACGACAATGAAGAGCACAGAGCATTAAGCACAGGCAGATAAACCACATCTTTAAGCAGGTGTCCACACAGAAAGAGCAGCACTAGGTAGTATGTTGTACACAGATTCTCAGCATTCATGCACTCACGCCTTACGCCGAAGTCTGCTTTCCCTTGACAGAACTCAACAGCAGTCCAGATGTTACTATGAAACAGAGTGCAGCACTGCACCTGCTGACAACATTAAGGGACTGAAATTGATCAAATTAGATCAAGTAGACATTGTAGGAACCATCTGAGCACTGACACACAGAAAGATGTCAACAATAAAACAGTATTCTTTCACCTCTTTTTTTGCCGTTAAAAACCTGTCTAAATAGAAAGATAGGTTTTAGGAAGAATGTTATTCATAAAAGGTGGCCGCAGAGTAAAAGGCAAATTCAGAGTCCTATGTCGGCTGTTGTAATGGTGATAAGTAAAAATGACAAAGACGTTCCAAGCTCACAATGCATTTGCACACCCTCCAGTGTTTTAAATGACAAAAGCAGAGACATTTCCTGCACATCTTGCACCACAAAGCAATAATTAAAAAGTACAAGAGGTAAACGTCAACCTTTTTTCTCCTCACTCTGAGGAGCTGAGGAGGTTGGATGGGCAAAGGAAGGGTCGGGACCCTGCTAAGAAGAAAAAGAAAACGTGTCACGTATGCATTTCAGTAGCTGGTTGTCGTCACACTTTGGGGGTTGTGATTAATGGAGAAATTGTCCTTCATTTAGAGCAAGGAGTAGTGGTTGCCAGCCATTTTGGTTTTCCCCGAACAGCCTTCTGGTGTTATCGTGGATCCAAAAAAGGCGCCTGTCTGTCCCCAATTTGGTGCTGATGTGTTTGGCTGTGTCCTTGTGTGACTTTTGATCCTCGGAATGATGGCAAACAATGTTGGGCGGCTGGAACTGTGTCACACACTCATCGTCATGGTTGGAGAGTACTAAAAACGCAGAAGAGCCAAGGTGGTTAGTACACTGTGTGCACAACTATTAGGCAAGTTGTATTTTTGAGGATTTATTTTGTTATTGTACAAATACAGTGCTCTTGGTCAATCCAACATGTTAACAAACCCTCAAACCTGAACATTTAAGTAGTAAAAGTGAAGTTTTGGCTTTCTTAAGAGAATATCTACAACTAAATGAAAAAACAAAGATTTTCCCATCTCACTTGTTTATTTTCTGTTATTTTCACAGGTTAAAGTGAGAATAAACAAACTTACAAATAAACATTTCTAAAAAAATAAATAAATTGATAAACACAATATAGCCACCCTACTTTTCGATAACAGTCAAAGCCTTCCATTCACGGAGTCAGTCAGTTTCTTGATCTGGTCAGAATTTACTTTTTGTGCAGCTGCAACCACAGCCTTCCAGACACTGTTCAGAGATGTGTACTGTTTACCTTCACTGTAAATTTTCTGCTTAAGGAGGGCCCAAAAGTTCTCAATAGGGTTTAAGTCAGGTGAAGAAGGGGGCCATGTCATTAGTTTTTCATCTTTAGGGCCTTTACTGGCCAGCCACGCACTGGAGAACTTGTGTTACAGTCTGTAACATTACAGTGTGATAATAAAAATAACCTTCACCAGCTGCCCAAGAGGAAATAAGTAAAAAACACTTACGTTCTCACTCTGAAAAGAGTGAAGGAAGTTTCCACTGAGCTCCCCATCGTCCCTTGGCGTTCCAGGAGGATTGCTGATGCCACTTAAATTGTTTGGGGAATTCTGAAAATGGCCAATGTTTTGAGTATGTGTATATGTCATATAGCATAATGGAGTACACACAATATGTATTTTTACTGGGTTTACCTTGTTCAATCCATCCATATCACCAGAGCCTAAGAATAAAAGTATTGATTATATTAACTATTGTTTGACCGTATTCTCTGACATTTAAAACATTTAAATTAAATTGGTAAATATGTGGCATTTTCAAACATAGAACACATATAGAGTGGTGTTACCTAGTGACCCGTTCATGTGATGTGGTTCCATCCCAGCCATGGCTCCCAGGGGTCCATCAGAGCCAGGGCCCATAGGGAACTGAAGTACAAACAAGATTATGGACACAGCTTATACCTCAACAGCACAACTCAAAGTGTCAGCACTAGACTTAGATATTTCACGTAAGGTTCATGGTGGTATTATGTTTTGTGTCACAACAAAATAAAGAGTTAAATGCACAACAGTGGGGTCTCAGCTTTTGTTTGCACTTATATTATTTATTATATCAATAATAGTACATCACTACTCACATTATTTCGGTTGCCAGGTCCAGTGTTGATCATGGTATACAAATTGTCACCAGAGTTATTCGAGTCTGTCAAAGAAGTTGGTCAAATTAGTCAAAGAAGTTTGTTTGGACAGGTGAAAATGAAGGTTCGACCTAGTTAGAGCAAACCTGCAGGGCTGGGCATGATAGGAGTTCCTGGAGGTCCACCCCACCAGATGCCCCCTTTGGAAAAAAATTTAAATTATTGCAAAAGCCATATTTAATATAAATATGGAATAATTCCTGTGCTAAAATCCATATATGTCAACATTTAGCAGTCAGGAAGTTCTCACCCCATATGCGCCTGGAGAAGGTGATGAGTAAGGCATCTGAAAGCAGAAACACAAACATTATGGAGCAGAAATGTCATCATTTATCATTTGCTCTTCCTAACTCCATTATAGCTGTCTGTGGAAACCATGATACATAATACTACAATTACATCCCAGACTTGAACTTGGGGAGCATTATACCTCCACAGCTTTGAGAGAATGGACTGGAATCTGAACCAGCAATTCACTGAGTGTGCACATTAATACTCACAGAGTTTGCATTGTTGGGATTGGGCCATGGTCGACCAGTCCCCGGCCCCCTGTATTTAAAAATAAAATAAATCAATAACTATAATATTGTGTTTAAATAAGATGCAGTTTGAACAAGTCTTAGAAAGCTTACATGTTCACCCCTGGCATTCCAGGACCCATGGCATTATGGGGAGGCCTCATCCCACCACCAAAATTCTGAGGAAGTTAACAAAAATGATTAAGTTATTAGTGATCATTCATTTAATATTAACATTATCTTTGTTTACCATGTTTATTTGACTTAACAATGACACAAACTTTTAGTCACCAACAATAAGTAGCCTATCTATTTATGTCAAATAATTAAAAGCTTAATTAGTTAATTGTGATGTTGCAGCTTACCTGAGGGCCAGGCCCCATTGGCCCCATGCCTCGAGGGCCACTCATTCTCTGCATTGGGCCCAGGTTAGGATGGCCTAAGATGAAAACAATTTACAGTAAGTGTAGAAAAAAAAAAAAGGAAATCATTACAAAAATGTATTGCTCAGATCCCCACCTTGTGGCCGAGTGGGGTCCATATTGGGCAGCATGGGATGAGGACCTGGCCCACCACCTGGTGGCTACAGAGGAAAAAAAATACATCAAAACAAATATTAGCACAACCAACCACAGTGGTATTTGCAATATGGAGTGTCTTGTGTTGGTTACCTGGTTGCCAAGCCTTATGGGAGGACCTCTTGGGCCACCAGCAAACCGAGGGGACATAAAGGACTAGAAAAAGGCAGAAACACATTCCATTGGCTGTGCATGGCATAAGTGGTATCTCAAAATTAAATAAATTAGTATTATTGTATTGTTAGCATTTGCACATTTGAGTGGATACTGTAGGCAGCAGGAAGCATTAAGCTGAGACGTATGCCATAGCATGAAGCATCAGCACTGAGAACCAATGTTCCCAAATGACAGCATCCAGACAGAAAGAGACAAAAAAAAAAAAAGAGGGTGAGGGAGTGTTACCTGACTGTGAGGTCCCATCATACTGTTAGGGGGAGGAGGCTGAGGGTGAGGAGAGCCCTGGGGACCCGGAGGACCCTGCGGCATTGCAAAAATTAAGAAGCAGGAGGAAGATTGAGGAGGGAGAGGAGGCAGTGAGACAAAGAGGGAGGGAGACAGAAAAAGGTGTGACAGAAGAGGGCCAGAGAGAGAAGCGGGGTTACTTATGGGCAGAGGACAGTTGGAGTGCCAAGAACCAAAGTGTGGCATAAAAATGTACAAAATTAAGATGCTTACTTTAATGTCTCAAACACAGTAAGAAAAGCAAAGAAAAGCAAGCAAATGACTCAAATGGGAGAAGAGACTAGGAGGTTGAGTGGATGTGTGCTCTTTTGCCTGTCAGTCAAGACATTAAGAAGCTGGCTGCATGCAGCATGTTATCAGAGCTAATTTTTCCTGAATTAACAGCATCAATTAAGCTCTATGCAATTAGCTTTATAACAACCCTAAACACCGGCACTGTGTTGCTAATGTTACAGTTCTGACAGAGAGAAGAGCCTGATTGAGCATCATCATGCATTCTGGTATGACAGTGTATGCGCTCATATCAATGTCAAAAGTTATTTGTGAGCCTGCTGGTCTCTATGATGAGGGTCAAAAATAGGCAGCGCAACAGCAAAACTAGTAATCTCTGAGCAGAGCCTCTTGGAGGTAGCCACAAACGGCAAACTGCCAATTGTGTATAATCTTATGCGATATGGATTTACAGTAGGTGCTGCACCTTTCGATTTCTCCATTAGAGAAAATAGCCGGGCCACGCCTGCCTGTTTACAGTGTTGGTGGAGCCCAGGCAGACTCAACTATAATGCTTACTACATATTCACTAAGCAAAGCCAAGCAGAACAAACCACATCGCAAGACAGACGGTTCCAGATGGTATAGACTATAACAATTTGTGTAAGATTTTGAGTAAAATTTTTAACATTTAATTTTTTACTTTTTTCTTTGTGTTTTAGAGAATTGCCAGTGTTAGACTAACCTGGAAAAAGCCAGGTGGCATGGGCCCTCCCGGCATGCCCTCCCCTGGGGGCATCCCCCCCATTACAGGACTTGGGGCTGCTGCTGCACTCTGGCAAAAAGAGACAAAAACATTACCACCAGCAACTTTTTAAAATAAACCATGGATACAGTATATGAAAAATTAAGTTAAAGAAATGTTTTGACCATCAAGAACAACCATCATCTCAAACAAAGAAGACTGAGGAATTGTACATTTATCAACATTTGTATTCAGTGGCCAATAAAAGGTGTTTGTAAGCCCAACTGATCAAGGGTCCAATAGCTCAGATAAACAGCAGTGGGATTCACTGAGTCAGTGGCACTAAAGTGCTGCTGCACAGCAGGGGCTTGCTGGGCCGATTTCCTGCTCAAACCGCAGCCCTAATTCACTAATGTGCCATTTGCTTCGGTCACACACTCCTAATTGACTCAGTTTTTCTTCCCTGTTGCTGGAGCGATCCAAGATGAGCTAATGTCTTTTAAGCTGTGGGGTTTATCTTTCAGCCAAAAGCTACAGAGAAAGCTCTATCAAATCAACCCACAACTCAGATGTTTGCATATTTGCCGTTGCATTTGCACACACTGCTTGTTTTAGTACAGAGACAGCTGTGGTCAATAGCCAACACACTGGTATTGACTTCACCTTCTCTAATTATATATCTGCTCCAGCTGCAAATGCAGGGCCACTGTGAAATACCTCAGCAGGGAGAGAAGTGAGGCCAGAAGGAAAAGTCACATCTCAAGGCCTAAACACCACTGGGACCCGGGCAGAAAGACATACGCAGTGGAAACATCAGATCTTTATAAGGCAACGTAAAACATGCTTGAGGAAAGTCAAAGATTTTGTCAAGCTCCAGAAAAACAAATAAATATTATTTTAAAATTTTTTTTAAAAAGGTACTTTTGCATTTTCTATATAAATATTATTTACACCTATTATAACTAAATAAAGCAGAACATTTTTGTGTGGCCACATGAAAGCACGTTTAAAACATATAACACAACCCTGAGCACATGTGCATACAAAAGGTGGTTGTGCAATGAAAATTTCTCTAACACAGAAACTTGATGCATGCATTAAGCTGTAGCAGTTACCACAGCATCAGTGATATTGTTCTTTACCAGACTGAAACATACATGTACGCCTTTATTCATTCCTTTTCATATCTCAGCTTGACATTTGGGAACATTCACAACAGCAGTCACATGACCAACAATCTCATGTGTTAGCACAATATCTTCAGTTGCATTAGTGTAATATTTAGTAAAAGCTGTGTTTAAAGTTGGGTACAGGGTGTAAGACCTGAACATCAATAAACAGACATGAAACACATACAGCCATATTTATCCTGGTTCATTCTAATGTCATATTTTAAAACACTAAAAAGAAAGAAATATACCCAACACTAAAAAAAAAAAAAAAAAAATGAAACCTGTTTTACCAGAAAAGAACTGCCCAGACAAGTCATTCAAATGTGAGGTAAATGAAAGTGAAGGCAAGAGCCCACCCTTCTTAACGTCATTATCATTAACCTAGGCACGCCTAACATTGGCTGAATTCTTAACCATTTGAATAACTTCTGTTTAATCTTGTCTTCAGATTATTTGATATATGTATGGTCTGTTGTAATGCCTTTTTGAAGTTGATCTCTGCATTTACCACAAATGCATCCACATCAAATGAAGCAATAAAGCCGTAAAACAACAACACTACACAGTTAACTACGTTATTAAAAATAAAATAAAATCGTTACTGTCCATTTCTGCACAGGCATCTTCTGGGTCAAACAAAAGTTACCAATAATCTGTAATAAGCACTGTTAGCTTTATACTATAAACCCAACTCTCCAGGTTTACATTTGAAAAAGAAGTCTTTCCTGATTTAATTATACACAGAAGTCAGTCAGTCAATCTGTAAAATCTTTATAGGGCCATTGCTTTTTGAAAAAAATAATACAAACACACTGTCTGGACTCTACCCTTACATGGAGCGTACAACTTAATAATGCCTAAGTGTTGTCCTCCGTGTTGAGAAATACACATCAACCTAGTTTTGTGGAACGCCGCCTGAAAAGTAACGTGCATGGAAGGCTTCACTGGTATGCTATGTGAGATCCTTATCCCATCTCTCACTAGAGCCCACAGCTGCGCTTGCAGGACTCCAGACTGACGCTACTCTAGATCCGAAAGAACCACATCTGTCCATTTACTGTGGTACAGGAAAGGGGCAGATGTCCCAGGCCTGCCCCGGGCTATGAGTTTCTTGTCTGGGTCCTTCCTTAAACTTCCCAGGGGACTTGCTTCAAGACAGACATCCTACCACCATCACTTTTAATCCCAACACCCACCCACCATGATTCAGCCTGTAAGTGTGCTGGTACCCTGAAGAGCACAGAAGAAATTCAAGACAAACAAATTTTCCCTGAATCCTCTCTGGAGGGGGTTACAAAAGGCCAAAGTGGTGGCAGATGTGCTTATGCTCCCTTTTAGAAAAAGAGAAGCTGAGAGTTGAAGAGGAAAGAAAAATACAGAAAAGAGCAAAGATGGCCATAAGGTTGACTGAGGTAAAAGTGAACATGGATAAGTCAGAAATGGAATGAGGGGGTTGGCCTGCACCAGAGACCACCCAACACTGAATCTTGACCTCGCCTGCCCTTAACAGTCTCACTTCTTCCACTGAAACCACGGCTCAAAAGAATCTGGTCCCTATGTTTGGCCTGTAAATGTTTAACCATCAAACAACATCATAAACTCACAGCGGCTCCTCCTGACTGGATGCTCCTTCTCCCTCTCACCACCCCCTCCCTTTTATTCCCTCTGCTCGCCTGATGTAGATGCTGGGCATATGCCACAGTGCCACTCCCCTTTCCTTTTCCAATCTGCCCTTCAGCTGCATGACACCCATCAATCAACCACAGACGCTATGGCGACGGGGCCCCTTGGGGAGCGTTCATCAGAGTCAGTGTGAACACGCCAGGGCTTTATGATCGCTTCCGGCTAACAGAGCAGCTCTCACCTCCCCCACACCTAGACAAAGGCTAGGGTCCAAGGACTAGTACTGTCCACACACATTCTCCTGACCCCATCCAGAAACAAACACAAGGAGAACCTTCGAAGCAGAGGGTAACCACAATAAGATGGCGAAAGTCAACCACATAACAACTATCCACTCCCCACAGCAGCACATGGATGTCTCCCTGCTCTCTCATTTGTTTAACACTTTGCATGTTATGAAAATTGTTGTAGTGAAGCTAAGGGGGGCAATTTAACTTGTAATTTTGTGTTGTTTATTCCATCACTCTAGTTTTGGGAAGCGTGCCTATTAAAATACAGTCAAGATTTTTCTACACATTAAAATGTTAAATTAAAATTGCCTCCAAACACTAGTAATGGCACCAAAGATGACAGATTACTATAACGTAAAGAAGAGTCATACAAAACACAAAGTCCTGCGTCTGTATATGGGAATGTAGGAAGGAAAATAAGTGTGATTATTGAAAGGGCAGAGCCACGTTGTAGCCTCTCTCCTGTATCCCGGGTCACCTGCCAGATCAGCAGGCCCGTTGCCCTGACAACCCTATCTGCCAAGAGCAAGACCAACGTCTCCATTTTAACCTCTTCCTGTTACAGTGGATTTTCTTACTGTGTTTAAATAACAGAAACAATATTTTATTATTTTTTTCCATCAAATGAGCTATTTTATGTGGCCTGAGAAACACTGCAGACAAAAGGTTTATACTTTTTCCATGCTCTTAAGACTGTTTGATGATCCCATTGATGACTCCCAGATGAAAATACACCACCTTGTAAAAATGGCATGTCCATATGAAAACAGATACGTCATTCATGTTTCAGTATAGAGTTAACCTATTCAAATTTAAAATCAAAGATCTTTTTGTCAGAAAAAGTGTTTGTGACTGAACACTGCAGGTCAATTTTAATCTTAGAGTGAAGGCAAAGTGGCCAAAGAGGGTGCAGAGGTCTGGCTTAAGAGAAGATGCAGACATCAGCATCTTTTCCCCAGAAGCTCATAAAGCGTATTGTTGGGTGCATCATTCGACCCACGTCAAGGGCAAGATGACCACTCATAAATTCAGGAGTAAGGAAAAAACAGATCTAAAACTGCTCTCGCTAGTTGAATAGATTCGCACACCAAAGATTGTCTATAAAAATTATTTTATCATAAAGAAAGCAATGTTTTTGATCCCATAAAACAATAAAGTTATCAAACGTCACTACTTTGTAATCACAATATTTTGACTAGCACGCACAGAAAGACAATTATGCCACTTCTTAGCCTTGATAGAAGATTGTGTGTCTTAATCAGCAGAAAACAGTTCATACTCACGTAATCATGGAAGGCTTTGGCTTCACTGGAGTGGTCACATGTCTCTCTCCTCTCTGGTGCTGCACAATACAAGTCCCAGAACACACTGTGGACAAGACAGGTCATGAAGCATGCACAAACACACAAACAACCTCTGGCCATCTTTACAGAGAGCAACATTATTACTTACCACCACCAGGAGTGTAGGAATCCAGGAGGTTCTCCGAGTGTTATGTTTTTTTCCCATCGTATCTATGAATAATATACAATTTAATAATTACAATCTAGCCTTAAAAAAGAAAAATGTTTTTTAAATAATTATAATTATAGTTTTATGCTTTAAATTCCACTTACCTCTGATAAAAAGGTCTGTGCAGACTTCTGTGCTCCTATGTGTAACAAATACTCATAGACATATAGAGCCAACCTGCATATACAAAAATCATTTATAGGTTAATAAAAATGACCAAACAATAAATGAGTGCAAGTAATTTCTTCTTAGGACACAGTAAATGACTGGAGTCGGGTACAGGCCCACAGAACAATGGCTGCCAGTAGCTTGTGCCAAAAAATTAAATGGGGAGTAGGTACCCAAGCCAAAGCCTGGTAAGAAAAAGATTATTAACAACACTAAGTGGTTTGGTAGGATACCGTCGAGATATATTGAACAAAATACGCACGGGGCTGCTTTGCATTAGCTAGGTACAGTATCCTGATGGCACTGATGGGGCTGTGAGAAATAAACGCAGCCTTTCCAGGGCGCAACAGAGAAAACAATATACTGTGGTAGCAAGGCGATGTTATTGTTTTCCTCTCACCGTGCTCTCCCCTGAATAACCAACTCTTTTAGCACAACCGACAGATAAAACAACGCAACGGCTCTCGAAAACAATGTGAAATATGTAAAGAAGCAACATAAAGCCAAAGGTAGCCGAAACACAGCGCAGGGGAGGAATGGCGAGCAGACAAGGCGGTTCATTCAATTCCTTCTTGGTGGAGGAAATCGCCTTCTGTTCGCCTGTCCAGCAAACAACAGAGAAGGAGGGAACAACTTACGATGTAGAAAACACACAAGAATAAATGTTTTAATGCTTACTTTTCTCGTGCTTGGCCGTCCGATGGCACCGGGGTGCCTTTGCCTTTGGGGAACATTGCTTAGTGTGGGAGGTCTTTCTCTTTTTCGCTATTTCATCTGTCAGATCATCGCGGCCGCACTCCAACCGCACTCCTCTTCAACTACGACTCAACCGAGCCTCGTCCGGGGAAGGGGCGGGGCCACGCTGATTGACTATCCAAGCAGCCAATCAGCGACCGCCAATTGTTTTAAGGTCTGCCTATTCATGCTTTCACTTTGCTGTTTTGACGCTGATTATTGAGACACTTAATGAGCATAATTTAGGGAAGGAATAGGCACAAACTGTAGAACTTGTTGAATGTGAGTCAGCTTTTTCTATTTGAGAAATTTATCACATCTGCAAATTTTATCACATTTGATTGCAATCTATCTGAATATAGATTATTAGTTTATTAGGCATAATGAATGTATAATTTGGCTATTATATAGTCGGTTTATTCAGTTGGGTAAGTGTAATTTGTTTAGTATATCACTCTGATCATATTAGAGACACAGAGAAAAACTTCTAAAAACTTTTTTTTTTAATCGCAGCCTCCATTTTTTTTTTTTTTTTTAATGTTTGAAAGAATAGAGTGTAGCTAAAGACATAAACTGTCTTGAAAACTTTAAAAAGGCGTCTCCGCATGAAGAGAAATTCCACCTTTAAACTGTAAACGTAGCAGGGGTCGCCCTCCCCCGCCCCCCACTCCTCCGGCTCCAGTGTGAAGCTCATACAGTTGGGAGATTGTAATGTGCGTGAGTGTTGTTGAGGTATGGGTGAAAAGCTTAGAGGCACTGACCGAGCTGCAGGCTGCCATTTCTCTTTCTCGTTTCAGATTTTGTAACCGACTTTTTTAACAAACTCATCTCAGTTTCCTCTCTGCTGCAACTTTTGACAGGGTAAGAGTAAGCACTGTGTTTGTGTCCAGTGTTTGTACGTGTTTATTCCTGACCTTAGTTAACAGGAGGCCTAATGGTTACTCTTGGACTGATTTGAACATTTAAGCAAACGAACTATGGTATTTTCCTCATGATGTCCATTTGAGGGTCACTAGAGCTGTCATCAGGAAAAACAATTGATCTGTCAAAAAGAGAAGAGGCTCTCATGAACTACATGTTCATGTCAGTTATGGGCAAACACTTGAGTTCCCAACGAATAGTCTCCTCTAAAACCTGCCTGGTGTCTGTTAGTCTTAAAATACTTTGTGCCATGAAAAGTGTCAGCGCCAGCTCTGAAAAGAAAGATTAGAGATCATTATTCAAAAATTGCTATGTTATACAGAATAACAAACATTTCTTATTCCATGGGCTTGACGTGACGCTTTCTTTAGAAATTCAGCTAAACTGAGAGCAGCTTATTTAAAAAGTCTAAAGCCACACTTAACCATTGCAGGGACAAGAAGCAGTGTTATAACATTATCTTTGTTATGTATGTGTTATGTATTTAAGGTATAGAGAGTGTCTTTAACTCATTTCCTCGACATAATATCAGAAAACTACAAACAATAGATAAATCTAACCTCATTTTCTAACCTTTTTGTTTTTAGAATTCTACTTTTGTCAGTAGTCGTGATGTCAGGAGAGGAGGATGCCAACAGCAGACAGGACCCTCCAGTGAGTGGTGAAGTATACAGAAACCCCACTGAAGTCAAGATGAGCCAGATTGTACTGCCTTGCCATGCGAACCACCGTGGAGAGCTGAGTGTTGGACAGTTGTTGAAGTGGATGGACTCCACTGCCTGTCTGTCAGGTAAGCGCTGATCCTAAAACATTTGCAGTTACAGGACTAGTGTCTAGTGATTTATTTTAGTTTTAAAAGAAGGGTTTATTAGTGGCATTTCAGGTGTGTTTGGTGTAACTGCAATTTGCTTGTTAGTTGTGTTTTAATTTTTTTGTGCCCCGTGCAAATAAATGTTTAATTTCCTGTCACGCAGCTGAAAGACATGCAGGTTGTTCGTGTATCACTGCCTCTGTGGATGATATCCATTTTGAACACACCATTGGGTAAAGTATTAATGTTGTGCTGATATTATAATAATGGTATTGATTTATGTACAGAACATATTTTTCATGCTGTGTCACAAAAAACTAAAATATGAATTTGCCTGTGTTGCTAGTATAACCATAGCCTATGTTGACATTAAAGACATGGTTCTGTGTTTGTTGCCCTTAGTGTTGGAAAAGTTGTCAATATTATAGCAAAAGTCAACAGAGCCTTCACATCCAGTATGGAGGTTAGTGGATAATTCTGCCTATACAGTACCTTAATTGATTTTTTTTTACCTTAATTGAGATTATTATTATATTGTACTTGTTGGTTGTGTAGGTTGGCATATTGGTGAACTGTGAAGACCTATACACAGTCAAGCAGTGGAAGATATGCCACGCCTTTGCCACTTTTGTTGCCAGGCGAACTGAAGCTGGAAAGGTAAAAGCATGAATGAGATCTAGTTTGTACAGAATGCCATTTGCAAAGCCTTTTCAACATCTGTTGGGTGTGTTTACCCAGGTACAGCTGAAGCAGGTGACTCCACACACACAAATGGAGCAGATGGAGTACAGCCTCGCAGCAGAGCGGAGGAGGATGAGGCTCATACATGCTGAGATCATTACAGACCTACTGAGCAGCAGCACCGCTCAGCTGGGTACAAGCTGTTGACATTAGGCTTCATAACCCAGCATCTGACTCGCTATTGCACCATTTCAAATCTGATTGATTTAAGCTCCTTGTTTTTTTTCTTTATCTCACCAGGAGAATGCCAGGAGTATGAGGACGCTGTGCCGGCAGAGAGGACACGAGTGGAGAGTGTGGAGCTGGTGCTGCCTCCTCATGCAAACCACCAAGTCAGCACCTTTGGGGGCCAGATTATGGCTTGGATGGAGAATGTGGCCACCATTGCAGCAAGGTGTTCATCCAGCAATTTACTTGTCACACTTGTCTGATTATATATATGTAGTAGGTAATGTCCCTCATTTTTCTCTTGTCTTACTCAAGCCGCTTATGCACTGCTCACCCAACTCTGAGGACCATAGATATGTTTCACTTTCGGGGCCCATCACACATTGGTGACCGATTGGTACTCAAAGCAATAGTAAATAATTCCTTCAAACACAGGTAAATTTGACATCTGCTAATCTGCCAAACCTTTACATAACTTTGTAACAAACAGACACATATAAACTTTGCTATATTGCAGTGTGGAGGTGGGAGTATGTGCAGAGGCCTATCAGGGTGGGGAACCTTTGCGTCATATAAATAGTGCCTTCATGACCTTTGAGGTGCTGGACAATAATCAAAAACCGTGCACTATACCACGAATACGGCCTGAACCTGTGGTAAGTTTGGTGAAAGGCTTCTCAAATTGTTCTTAATCTAAACTCACAATTGTGTTTCTGATAGAAATACTTTAATTTTTTGGTTCTGTTTTAATAGGATGGGAAGAGACGTTATCAAGAAGCTATTGCTAGAAAAAAGATTCGGCTTGACAGGTGACCCTCGCCTCTTAAAATTCAGCGCTTACTATACAGTACATTTTAATTCCTGTTAAAAACCTACATGCCATTCTTAAGTATTAGTGTTGTGCCCTGTATTTATTTTTCTGCAACAAAATTGTGATATGATGTTGCACATAACTCTCTAGCTTATTTTGAACCACATACTTGATAATCGGACATGATAAACTGCCTTACTGTCTCGTTCTGCATATGTTGTGTCATCGTGGTTTGTTTACAGGAAATATATTATCTCCTGCAAGCAAAATGAAGTTCCCCTGTCTGTCCCCTGGGATCCAAGTAACCAGGTATTTGTGATTATTTCAAGTCTAGGTTGCCCCCGTTTTTAAGTTTGGTGACAATTTCTGTTCTTTAGATGTACCTGAGCTACAATAACGTATCAGCGCTGAAACTAATGGACGCAAGAAACAGCTGGGTATTAACCTCTGAAAAAAAAAAGGTTAGTAGTGTCCAGCTCATATATTTAAATTTTATTTTAATCACACTCATGTTGTTTCATCAACACACAGAAGCTCTTTCTTTCTTTTGCTGTTGTCCTGTAGAGTTTACAGCGACACACTCTCTTGTGACCAATTAAAGTACCAGTTTAACCATAGTTAACCTGAAATTGATCAATGTGCGTCTTACTAGGTCAGACTGTACACACAGGAGGAAAACCAGATGCTCTGCTTCAAGGTAGAGATGCATGTGGAAGTCCCAGCTGAGCAGACGTTTCATCTACTGTCAGACCTGCGCAGGAGAAAACAGTGGGACCAACATTATGAGTATGTGATCTTAATACATTTTCTGCATAACAAATGAATCTGAATCTATTTAACCAGAAAGATGATAAATGGTAATGTATTTGTCCATCTACCGTCACTACAGGGCCTGTGAGGTGATCATGCAGGCAGATGAAGATGACACTATCTACTGTGTAACAACTCCGTCCGCCAGTAAACGCGACAAAGGCATGGAATTTATCTTGCTGGCATCTCGGAGGAAGCCTTGTGATGCCAGGTGCTGTATCAATCACTGCATAGTTAAAACTAAAAACAATTCTCTGCATGATTTAACTTTTAATGTATTTATTACTGCTTTGTGTTCTAGTGGCTGTACTGTATTTCTTTATCTTTCTTTTCCAATTTTTTCAACTTCATATGATCATTTTTTCATCTGAGGCTATTGGATTATTGCTCTTTCATAATATCTAAAGATTCTATCCTCATTTGTCCCTCTCAGGGACCCCTATCTGATCGCATTGCGTTCTGTCACTTTGCCCACTCACCCTCCCACTGAGGACTATACCAGGGGAGAGGTACTCTGTGCTGGCTTTACAATCTGGGAAGAATCCAATACTGTCACCAAGGTTGGCCACAGCATGCACATCGTCTCCTTTCTTTTAACCACTTTAATACAGGGCATTTTATTACTGCAAAAGAAAGTGATACATTGAGCGGACCTTTTGTGTTTTGTTTCAGATTACGTACTACAACCAGGCCACACCGGGTGTCCTCCCCTACATCTCCACAGACATTGCAGGTCTCTCCTCCAGCTTTTACAGTGTTTTTTCTGCTTGTAGTCTTTTCCTGGAGGCCAACAAACACAGCCTGGCTGCTTTATCACCCTCTGGACAGCAACATGAAAGCTGCGTCTCAACCCCATTCTCTGTACAAGAAGATCAGGTGCAACAGTAAATTTGGCACCCTGAGATTACAAACCCGTTTGAGTGTCAGAACCTTTTAGAACCAAAAATGTAAGTAGTCCCATAACACACTTGCATTTTATGCAAGAGTGAGAGGTATGAAGCAATAGAGAACTTTGTAAAACTCTTTCATTGATTTAAGCTTCTTAGGATTTTGCTTGAACTGTTAACCTTATGTGCAATACTAATTTATACATAATATTTTTGTATGATCTCATCGATTAAGTCCAGAACCAGTGTTCATTTTGACTTTTAAAATAAATGTTGGAGTGGTTTTCTACCTCTTTGTGGTTTTAAAATGTAAGTAAAGCAATGCATTTCATTGCTATCTTTTCCTTGATAAATTGTATAGTTTTATCTTATAGTGTAATATAATTAAATCCAACTGCCAAGCCTTTCATGTGTCAAGCTGTCTTAAATGAACTTACAACAATAAACACAATAGGCCAGCAGATAATCTTTATTTGAGATGCTGTCTCAGAATTAAACCCCTCCCTTTAGAATTTTTGCCATTCCTTAACTTTTTTTTCTGAGAAAAGACAAACACAGCTTGTAGTTGTACTCTGCTATAGCTTGTGACTGGAGTGTTGTAACAGGTGCTGACCCTTGGAGGGATATAATGTCTGAGTAAAATAGTTAGCTCTAAGACTTTTCTGGCTGCCAGCAAGACACTGAGCGCTGTGAATACCTACTGTGTGTGTATTTTATGGTCTGGTCTATATACCACTGTGCATGTCACTGCAGAGCATCTGATGTGTGCTATTTTCAATAAGGTTTCAGTCAGGAAGAGAAGTTGTCCACATCAGTTGCCAAACCATACACCTCAATTTAAAACAAAAAATACATGGCTATGTGTGGCAAATTCTTTATTTATTTTTTAGAGCGGACTCCACATGTGCTCTTCATAACTGTATAAAGTCTCTAATGTGTGTCATACATAAAAACCTCTTGGCCGGATGATTTTTAGGCCTCAGAATTTCCTAGTGTATATTTCTTATTTATTTATTTTACAGAACAGAAAAAGACAATATTGTTTTTAACCCTATAGAGATTAAACTTAGTTTTAACACTAAACTAAGTACAATTTGTCATACTATTCCAAAAAGTTTAAGTGGAGGGACAAACAATATGCTATTTATACTTCAGTTTAGTGTTAAACTAAAGAAAAATTTAATATTTTTAAAAAGAATTGAAGAGAGTAAAAGTTATGCAATTTATTTTTAATACATTTTGTTACGGATTCAGAATTGAGAGGTGCATTGCCAAGCTACTAGTTATTTGAACTCCAAAAGCATTTCCCTGTGGGAGCAACTTCCAAACTTCTTGACGTCACTATATTGCAAACCAATGGTTAGGAGCTGGGCTATCCACGTGACAAGACCCGGAAATAGACAATGACAGTCGCCTTAAACCTATGCCTTAAACCCCAAATGTTTTGAATGAGTAGATAAACTGACTCCTTTATTGCTCTTATTTGAAAGAAGCAATATGAATGAGGAATATACCAAGAAGTTAAAATTCGCAACACACGAGAAGCTGCATAAATTTCAAGTTATGCGAGGTAAGTCATCAATGTAATATAACTAGATAGAAAGTGAAACGACAATTTTATAATAGATAGCTTTTTGATTTAAGGACGTGAGGTGAAGCCTGGTGAGTTTTGGGATGTGGTCGTCGTGACCTCTATTGACGAAAACCAAAGGCACGCGTATGAGCTTCAAATCAGTGAGAAAATCGAGAGAAAAGAACTTCCCCTCGGCATTGACTACAAGGTTTTTTCAGATCCGCCTGGCTCTAAAATCGGTAAGTGACTCTGACAGCACTCCCCATTTGTGTTTCAATGCTCTTGTCATTGCTGATGTATTATATATATTATGTTATATGTGTATTGTTTTAAGGGAATGGCGGCTCTACTCTGTATACATTACAGCATCTCTTCGACATCTATGGGAAAGCTCTGAGCAGACTGAGAGTCCTCCTTGTTCATGCAGGTTAGAAACTCTTTAAACTGCAATACATTACTATTTGGTTTTTATTGATTGCATACAGAGTGAATACAAGCATGTCCTCTTTTAATCTACAGTATGTATAGTCACAATGTTCTTTTTGTGACCTACAAAACTAAAGCTTTATATCATCATGCCAATAAAAAACATGTGCAATGTTTAACTCTGCTATGCTATATCATCAAAAATATATAACAATATTTCAAGTCTTTTTTTCTCTTCATAAGGATGGTATATTGATACATATTTCAATTACTAGGTGGTTTGAGTCAACGTTTGCCCAGTGCCAGTGCTCTGGGGAAGATCTTTACTGCTTTGCCCCTGGGTGACCCGCTGTACCAGATGCTCGAGCTCAAATTGGCCATGTATGTGGACTTCCCATCGCAGATGAAACCTGGCGTTCTGGTGACCTGTGCTGATGACATAGAGCTCTACAGTGTCGCAGATGATCAGTGTATTAGCTTTGACCAACCTGGCTTTACTGCTTTAGCCCACCCTTCCCCACTGTCTATAGGCACCACGCATGGGGTGTTTGTGTTGGATTCTCATGAAATGTCTTCCTACTCGGAAATGGACACCACTTCCTGCTTGCGTTTTCTGCACAAGCCAAGCATATTGAAAATGCGAGACACTGGAGCTGTTTATAAAAGTCAGAGTAACCCTGACAGAGAGTTTGTTTACACAGACAGTACTTATTATTTTGACTTCAAAACCTCACAGTCTCTTCTTAATCTGCTGAAAGAAGTTGGGCCTCTAGATTGTGAGATTGATGCATATGGGGATTTTCTACAAGCACTTGGCCCCAGAGCTTCTATAGACTACACCAGCAACACTGCTAATGTCTCCAAAGAAGAGGGCAGTTTAGTTGAAATACGCAAGAAGATATTCCGCCTTCTCAGAGGAACCCCTTTAAACGTCATCCTCCTGAACAACTCCAAGTTCTACCACATCGGCACCACGTCCGAATTTCTCTTCCACCTCACTGAAGATGCAGCTCTGAGAGATGAGCTGGGCCTCTTGTCTTCTGCCTTTAGCCTCCACCAAAGTGAAAACCCTAAGGACTCCACTTCCTGCTGCGTTATGCACAGCGTTGTTGAACCCAGTTGCTCTGTGGGAATAGGATCGGTTGTGGAGTACTCCAGACTGGAAATAGGAGTGTCTGTGGGCAGGGGATCTATAGTGAGTAGCTGCTGGGTCGGTCCTGGTCTTTCTGTCCCCGATGGAGTCTTCATTCATTCACTCTGTGTCAAGCAGCAGCACCACACTGGCTTTGTAACTGTTGTCTTTGGAATAAACGACAATCTAAAGCGCTCTGTGGACAATCCTGCTGATATCCGAGCCCTGCGACTTTTTGATATGAGCTTAACCGATTGTCTGTCCCACTGGGGGATGGAGAGTGAAATGCTAAGATTTTCTGGCGACATGTCCCGCTGCAGTCTGTGGAACACTTGTTTGTTTCCCATTTGCTCAGATCAGAAAAGCTCCTCTTCCATGTCTCTGGAGATGCTTCAAGCTGTTCTTGAGGGCACTACAGTTGCTTTACCCAAACACATAAAGCTGATGTCGATGCAAGAGGCTTTAGAAACCAAAAATCTGAAGGAGATGTTGAAGTTCAGAAAAGGACTATACAATAATATCACACAAACAAAATAGTGTTTAATCAAATCATGATTTGAATTTTAAAAAATGATTATGTTTTTATAGCCTAATCACTAAATTAATGTTTATTATTGAAATGTGCAAATTATGGTACCACAGTGTAATTTAGTCTTTGGTATAGCATTTGTATAATTCCTATATCTATGATTATTATTGTGTTTATAAAGATGACTAAAAGCAATGCTATGTAACTTTTTAACATAAAATACTTGCATCATTATCATTAAAACATGCAACCTGAAATAATTTAGGTGTGAAAGTGGAAAATGTGACTTTTAATTACCTGGAGGAAACAGGTCTTGGGTTTAAACAATTGGGTTCTTGCAATCTTATTTTGTGCATACATTTAGGGAAAAAATGTATACCCATATAGCTACAAAAAGTTAGCATTACATACAGTAGTTTGACAAATGTACTTTTTATATTGGACTCACATTACAGACATCAACCACATCCTTAGTTTTAGGGTATAAGTACATCCAAAAACACACTGTCACACTGATGCCCACTTTTGAAGGCAGATCAGTTGTCATAGTTGTTAAGCATTCCACACAAAGGAGTTTATTTTTAGCTCTCAGCCATGATCCCCCTTTATCTGGACCTGGAGCAATTGTGGAACAGTGACAGATTGCATTACAGCTTCACTGTATTTAAGCAAACTACAGGGAATACAGAAAGGAGACCCCTTGTAATGGGAAATTACAAATCAAGACCTTCTCAGACATGTACAGGTAAAGCTCTGATGGTTCATTTACAAGTGTCTTGTTTTCAGATGTATACACTTGGCTGTAAATAAGGTTTTCTCCAAAGCAATCAGTGCGTTTACATGCAGACCTTGTGATGCACGTGGGTGTGAATTTAAGACATGCTTGAAATGGCTTGCTTCTGTTTACACTAGGAAAGAGTTACTTAACCTCAATCAGAGACACTCATGCTTAAATATATGGCACTACTTATATATTTATGTGTAAAAGCAAATAAGTCATCAACTGTTATTTTCCCACCTGTTTAGATGAGTGGAAGAAGAAGGTGGGTGAATCTTACTCTGTGATCATAGAGAAGTTGGAGGATGACTTCCAGTTAAAAGACAGCCAGAAGGCAGATCTAAATCTTGCTTTCAGGTGACACAAGCATGTCTACATTTATTCTTAATGCATTTAATTTTAAAATAAACTGCTTAAATTATTTTTTGCTTTAATTTATTTTGCCTCCCAGCTCTGATGAGGCTTTTCAAAAGGTGAACTTGAGCTACCGAACAGACAAGGGTCTGTCCCTGCTGCATCTCTGCTGCGTTTGTGGAGGTATGCATGACTGGTAGACTATTAATAACTGCCCAACAAAATGGCCATGAAAAGAGGTGATTATCACAGAGTGACTGACAGAATTGTCTCTGGCATTTGATTATGTCCATATAAAAGTAAACAGTGGGTCACTGCAGTGAGTTTTAATATATTTAAAGAACAAATTTAATTGTAATGTTCTAGTTAGTTTTATATTAATCTTTCAAGAAAGAAGGTGAGAGAGTACTGTTATTTTTATTACATCCTTCTAAACAGGAACCAAGAGCCATATTCGCACCTCATTCTCAAAGGCCTGCGTCCATCCAGACTGTCCAGAAATGGATTCACTGCACTTCACTTGGCTGCTTACAAGGTTTTAAATATGTGTGTTGTGTTGTGTTGTGTGTGTATCCTGTTGGGTGTGATCTATTTTGTCCTCTGGGGTTTTTATTAGATGATTAAGGGATTTCTAATGTTTTACCACATGGTGGAGCCAACATGACAAGTTGCATGATTGAGCTGTTGTATTGTGATATAGTATTAGCATTATACTTTATAGTATTATTAGTATTATAGTTTATCATGGCTCACTGTTATTCTAGCTTTCTAGTGAAGAACACTAACTTGAGTATTTGGTGCTAATGTATTTGATTTTTGTTTGCCCTCCACAGGATAATGCTGAACAGCTGACAGCGCTGCTCCATGGAGGCTCAGACGTCCAACAGGTGGGCTGTGGTGCCCTCACTGCCCTGCATGTAGCCACATTGGCTGGACACCACGAGGTAGGACCAAAGCATACAGCATTCAATTTATTTTGATGTATTGTGATTAGTGAGTGTTATCTTCTTAAAGGCAGCTGACATACTTCTACAACATGGAGCATTTGTGAATGTCCAAGATGCTGTATTTTTTACTCCTCTGCATATTGCTTCTTACAACGGTCATGAGCAGGTGAATGCCTCCTGAACCAAATACTGTATATGATACCTGACTTCAGATTTTATTGTAATGGTTTTTATTGGTTAAGCAAAAACATATTTATATATATTATATATATATATATATTTTTTTTTTTTCATTTTGGCTTTAAGGTGGCAAAACTGTTGTTGAAGTATGGTGCTGATGTCAATACATCTGGTGAGGTTGGTGACCGACCTCTTCATCTTGCTGCAGCTAAGGGTTATCTCAGCATCTGCAAATTCATAATGGCGGAAGAAAGCAAGGCTAATGGTAATGCCTGTGACTAAGAGATGCAGTCCCAAATATTTATTTAAATTACTTGAATAGTTATCTTCTGTCCTCTCTTTTTATAGTCAATGCCCAGGACAATGAGGACCACGTTCCCCTTCACTTCTGTGCCAGATTTGGCCACTTAGAGATTGTCCGTTTCCTTCTGCAGGGAGGCTTTGATGTGCAGCCTCACTCTGTCAACATTTATGGAGACACTCCATTACACTTGTAAATGACTTATGCTTTAGTCTCAGTGTTTGATTCTTTTAGTTACTTAACAAGGTGTACTGAACAAGCTGTTTGAAATGTTGTGATTCACCAGGGCTTGCTATAATGGAAAGTTTGCAACAGTGAAGGAGCTCATGCAGCTTTCTGGCACAGACAGTATTTCAAAGGAGAACATTTTCAGCGAGACAGTGCTTCACAGGTACAATGTTTAACATTGCACTGGCATTTATTTAAACAGTTTATTATTCAGTTGAATTAACTTGTCTTGCAGTGCTTGTACTTATGGTAAAGACCTGGACATGGTAAAGTTTCTGTTGAGCCAGAATGCCATGAGCATTAACCACCAGGGCAGGGATGGACACACAGGTAGCAAAAACTAATGCTTCCAGTAATGATAAAATACAGTATTTTGTTGTTGTATCTAATGTACAAACAGTTCCTGTCTCTGTCTGTCATCTAGCACTACACAGTGCTTGTTTCCATGGTCACATCCGTCTGGTGCAGTTCCTATTAGACAATGGGGCGGACATGAACCTGGTTGCTTGCGACCCAAGCCGGTCCAGTGGGGAAAAGGATGAACAGACCTGTCTTATGTGGGCTTATGAAAAAGGTGCAATTGTCTGATTTATATTTATTATTGACCATAACTATTTAACTACGTATTTCTGAATTAATCTAATCTTAGGCCATGATGCCATTGTGACACTACTAAAACACTACAAACGCCCAGATGATTCCCCGTGCAATGAATACTCCCAGCCAGGAGGGGGTGAGTAGCCACATACATAGATAACTGAATAAAAATGACAATGAAAATCTGTATAACAGCCTGTATGTTGTGTTCCTCTTCCAGATGGCTCCTATGTCTCTGTGCCTTCTCCTTTGGGAAAGATCAAAAGCATGACTAAAGGTAGTGGAGTGGACCGGGGCACAGCATATCCCCACACTTGACTGTTAGCTGACATAATGGCACACTGTTGCTAAGTGAAGGGCCCTGTTTCTAACACTTAGTATATGTGACTTTTGTTCTCAGAAAAGGCAGAAGTTCTCCTGCTAAGAGCCACCCTCCCTTCTCATTTCCAACCTTCAGCTCTCTGAGTTGGAATTTAATGAAATTATTGGATCAGGTAACTTATATTTCTCCTGTTTCTCACCAATCTGCCCAAAATAATACCATAACTTGAGTCTGATTTGTTCCAGGATCCTTTGGAAGGGTTTACAAAGGCAAATGTAGAAACAAAATTGTCGCCATAAAACGGTACCTTCCCCTTTAACACATAACTAAAGATTTTGCTGCATTTGTCCATCTGACAATAGCACTCATGTCTTCCACTGTGCTCTGTGCAGCTACAGAGCCAACACCTACTGTTCTAAATCAGATGTGGATATGTTCTGCAGAGAAGTCTCCATACTGTGCCGCCTCAATCATCCCTGTATCATTCATTTCGTGGGAGCGTGTCTGGATGACCCCAGCCAGTTTGCTATTGTCACTCAGTACATTTCTGGAGGCTCACTCTTCTCACTGCTGCATGAGCAGAAGAGGTTGGTGCTGTTAAGTTTCTGATGTCTTAACCCTAAATATATTACCTGTTATTTTGGGAGGTTTATCTTGCTTTTCTTTGTTTTGTCTGTAAATAAAATTAATCTAAAGCCCTATTCAGTAAATGGTGTCAATGTCATTTGATTACCTTGACGGAACCTAAATGTTAACAGTGACATCCCAAACAACCTTAATGAGTTATTTGTGTCAGTGTTTATGTTAGCACAGAGGAGCAGTTGTCTCAGGTCACATTATCTACCTTAGAAGCGTCCTTTCCCCAATCACTTGCCCTGAGCCCGTCCCGTCATTGATCCAGATGAAGTGTTCTGCTAACTGTGTGCTCAGGTGCGGTCTTTAGAGACTGTCCTATTGATCCGTGTTAAGTGCTGTGTGTGATTGGCAGTGACCATCGATCTGGCTCTAAATTGGCTGCTATTTTAATGATGTGTCAATGGACAGGCTTATAGACTTGCAGTCCAAGCTCATCATTGCCATCGATGTGGCCAAGGGCATGGAGTACCTGCACAACCTCACCCAGCCGATCATTCACCGGGACCTCAACAGGTGGGTGACGGGCTAATTGCACACATGGGGGGAAATTACTGTTGTTATTGATATTTGTCTCTTTTTAGTCACAATATTCTGCTCTATGAGGATGGCCATGCTGTGGTAGCTGACTTTGGAGGTAAGGCTTCTGTGTCTTCATTACTTTTTTTTTTATTGCTAATTTAACCAAACTAACAAAACAGGCTTCTTGTACAGAAGGATTAATACATGAATTAGTATAAATGCATTCCTTTGTGCCACGTCTTATATACTCCTACATACATTTTTTCATTGCAGAATCTCGGTTTCTTCAGTCTGTGGATGAAGACAACATGACCAAGCAGCCAGGGGTCAGTGTTGTGTCCCCTTGATTTAGATCTGACAGCTTGTACTTATATATGAATGTAATGTCTCTTCGTAACTGATTGTGTGAGCCATTTGTTGGCGTTCAAGCTCGAGCCTCAGCAGGCACCTGCCATCAATTATCCAGCAGCTAAAAAACTGCCATCATGCAGATTTTGTGTTGACTCATCTTTATGCAGAGTGCTTGGACTGCAGTTTAGTGTTAAGTGTACTACATCTCTTGGGAGCCGCCTGTTGTGAGAAACCACTTGCCCTTGCTGGAACGCAGTGTTTAAGTAATTGGGCTTTATTTTGTGCGTGTATATGTGTTCCCTATGACGTCTTGAAATATAGCACAGGTCTAATATTCAGAAACAATGTTAAACCCAAAGTCTTTACAGGTTGTATCAATATTGTAATCAATCCTTCCTTTTAAATTTGTGCATTATTTTACAATAAATGTTGTATTTCTGTATAGAACCTGCGTTGGATGGCTCCTGAAGTGTTCACGCAGTGTACTAGATACTCTGTGAAGGCAGACATGTTCAGCTACGCCCTCTGTCTGTGGGAGCTGCTCACTGGAGAAATACCCTTTGCCCATCTAAAACCTGGTAACTTATCATTAGTCTCAAAGCAGAAAGTGTGTTGATTCGTATATATGTACAAATATACATTTTCTTTTTAGGCCCCCGTCTCTGTAGTTTCAGAAAATTAACCAAGGATGGTTGGCACTTTCTCTTATTAACACGTTTATAAAATGACACAATTATGAGCGCTACAGAGCCTCTGAGAGCGACTGGCACCACAGTTCCTCTCTCTTTGGCTTTCTGTTGAAAAAGACAAGTTACTATCCTTTGCTACATCAGTCACTGAGTGAGTTTAAAAGTCTAATTTGATTGGGGCTAATCACAATTATTCAGACCCTAGATCTTTAGGGGTTATTAGTGAATAATAACTGTATTAAAATAAATATTTTTATTTGATTAGCTGGTTTTAATGTGTATGTAATTGTCTGTAGCTGCAGCAGCTGCGGACATGGCCTATCATCACATACGGCCCCCGATTGGTTACTCCATCCCTAAACCCATCTCTGCACTTCTGATGAGAGGCTGGAACTCCAGCCCAGAGGTACAACATGATACTAAACTATGGTACAAAGCAAAGAAAATGCATTCTTTGTACTTTATTATACCGCCTTTCAAATGTATAATTTTATATTGAGACAAGCTGGCTTAGAGGCTGTCTCATTTTCAAATTGTGTGCATGTGTAGAAAAACTAAAAGGAACAATCATTTCCCCTGATAATGCATAAATGCCATAAAGTGACGTTCATAATCAGCCAGGAATTTTTCCTCAGCCTAATTAGCAGTAAAGACATCTGGTAACACACTTGTCCCACTGCTGCATTGTCAGGACAAAGAATAGGCATTCAAGTGCGTACTTCTCTTTGTTGCTGTAAACATGGGATTGAAGTGGGACATGCACATTTGTGTTTACATGTTTGTTAAAGTCTGTGAAATGGTGCAGTGTATTCAACTTATATATATGAATTTATTTGTTGTGGCATTTTCTAATGTTATTCTTTTTTGTGTGTTCTTTTTAAATCAGTGTGTATACTTGTTTTGTCCACTGTCCATGTGATGTATAATTGAACAACCGTGTGGTCAGCCGCTCTCTTTGTAGTTTTAGATTGTGAGAATACATCTAAGGGCTGCTTTTGAAACCTTTGCTTCTTGTGTGGGTAGGCTAAAATGAACTGACCACACAGCTGAACAGAGTACAGCTGTATTCAAAGAAAAATGTTCTGTTGTGTTCTTCAGGACAGGCCTGTGTTCTCTGAAGTTGTTTCCAACCTGGAGGAATGCCTTTCTAATATTGAGGTAGGAAATGGTTGTTTTTTTACAAAATATAAATTGAAGATGTAATTCATGGCATATGCAAGTAAATGGTCCATCTACTCAATACAGCTGATGTCTCCAGCATCCAGTAACAGCAGTGGCTCCTTGTCCCCCTCCTCATCCTCTGACAGTCTGCTTGCTCGAGGAGGACCTGGACGTAGCCATGTAGCCGCCCTGCGCTCTCGATTTGAGCTTGAGTATGCTCTAAATACCCGCGCATATGCCTTCTGGACGCAGAGGTAAGACCACTCAAGCTCTGCTTTGGTCAATGAGGAGTACTTCACATTACAGTGTCCTATTTCACTTGTGCTTGTTACTCTTATCACTTATTTGGATTTGTAAAAGGTTGGGTTATTTATTTGATAAAATACAGTATGAGGTCTAAATTTCTTGCCTGGGCTTCCCTCCTTTGATTGCTGTTCAATTAATATGCAAACCACTGGGATACCTTCTACAACAGGAGGAATATCAGAGTTGAAGGAAATCTGCCTCTCTCTTAAAGAAAGAAAGGCAATAAAACATGTATGCACAGAGGAAGTAAGACGACTGTGAGCTTCTGTATTGTGTGTGTCTGTGAGAGCACTTGGTAACAATCACTATGAAGCTAGTAGGTGTTATTAATCAAACATTAGCCACACTTTTCATGGTAAACATATTCAGTGTTTCTCGCAGCAGCAAATACTGTCCACCATGACTAAGATTCAGTTCAGTTTATGTGATAAATTAACCTTATTGTGGTTCTTTTGCATTAGAAGGATTATGTGGGTTTAGTCATTGAGGCATTTAGTGGAGTGTTTAATTATATGATTGGTCCAATAAGTTGTCTACCACCTTAACTGACAATTTTTTTGTGATATTGTTTTGTCATGCATTAATATTAAAAATGACATTAAACCATATATAAAGGACAGAGGTTTGTGGTTTGTCATAAATATTGCACACTGTTTACTCTTGCAGAGAAAGTGAGAGTGGCTCGGTATTGGGTCCACAATAACATCTCACATTACACTTGTATCTCGCTTCATCTCATCTTTCTTCCCACATGAAAAGAAACCACAGTATGTTTTTGGGCTTGTATTTTGTTCCTGCTGATGAAGGCATAATGATTGTTGTTGTTGCTGTTTTTCATTGCAGTGAGCGACGGCGTGCGTCTGGAGGCCTTACGCTGGAGGAGCTGAGAAGAAGCATGCAGTTTTCTCCCATTGATCGGAATGGTTTGTTTGCTGAGTCTGACACAATACTTATAAACTGACATACCTCCACGGTTATCATCATTTATATTTTCTTTTTTAGGATATGTGTCTGATCCCATGAGCACCATGCGATTTTGCTCTAACTCCAGCAACAATGGCAGCTTTGAGGACAGCAACTAAACTATTTTTATTTTTCTCATGTGATCAGTACTATATATTTTTTTTAAGATTGAGTCTTAGTATGGACAGTTGTGCTCATGAGTTGTCTGCCAGAATTTGTGATTTTTTTTTTTCAGAGAATATAAATGATAATACAAAAACCTTTTTTTCACTCAGAGTTAGTGGTTGGTTGAAGCCATTTATTGTCAAATAATTGTGTTTACTCTTTTTAAATCATAATGACAACAGAAACTATCCAAATGACCCTGACTGCTGCTTCTTCCTGCCATCAATTTTGAACAAGTTTCCTGGGGCCTCACACATCCCCAAAACATCAGTGATCCACCTCAATGTTTAACAGTAGGACTGTTGTATCTTTCATCATAGGCCTTGTTAACTCCTCTCCAAATGTAACGTTAATGGTTGTGGCCAAAAAGTTCAATTTTGGTCTCATCACTCCAAATGAAAAATATTTTTTTTGTGTTATTATTCATATTTTCTGAAAAATAGCCAAATAATCACACATTCTGGCAGGGTAAGTGTATAAACGTTCTAGAGATTTTAACATACTCATTGGATGTGAGTGAGAGTCTTGTTGCTTATGTAGTTGTGCTGTTAAAAACATTACGTAGATAGGGATTGTTGAATGAGCTTTCTGATTTGTTCTGTGTTGAATCTGTTTATAATAAAGAGGTTTTGTGGCAGTTCAACACAATATCGCGATATACACATTATTATCCAATGTGTAAAATTAAAAGTGAAGACCAAGTTGCTGTTTAAATTAACTTTTTATTGCTAAATCCCACATCACTGACTCCTAAGATATATAATATTTTGTAAGAGGTAGTGATAGCAGCAGATAATACACTGACTAAACGTTTGATGTCACCACAGTTCAGTCTTATATGTATTTTAATTGTTTGTAAAGGCAGCGATATGTTACACAGACCAAACCTGAAGTATCACAATAATGAGAATGTGCTTGTACCCACTAAATCAGTCAATATAAATGTAAAAAGTGTAACTGAAACAAATGCAACCCGTGGAAGTCTCACAACGATGAATTATTTAATGATTTGTGAGCATGAGTAGGAGGATCTGATTACAGGTAATAGATGGCTGTACCTGATCCCTCACATAAACTATCCCCCCTTTTGTTGTCAACAATAGGAAGAGATCTATTCTAAACAGGATGCAGCAGTCACAACTCATTATGCATCTTCTTTTTGGTGGTGATAATTATTATTTATAAAGACATTACAGAAAGCCTTGTACCTTTGTGGTCACTGTGTCAGCCTGTAATAAAAAAAAGTTAACTTTAGCGTAGCATTAATGTCCACTCTCAGTTTTTACTGCAGTCAGCAAAGGATATGAGGTATGGCCGAACAGTGTCTCATTAACCGAGAAGGTGCTTAGGCACTCTTTACTCAGGTTAGGGTTGGTGTCTTGAATCAGATCTTTCTTGTCTCCATTGATGCTCCCTTGTGTTTTCTGAAACTCTTCTTGACTTCCGTTGTCTGTTGTTACTGTGACCTCACTGCTTTCAGTGTTCTCGAGAGCCTCCTCTGTGTTTGTGGGTTCACTCGTTTCGTTATCACCAGAACTTTGAGGAGGTTCTTCTGTTTTGGACACAACCTCAGAGGTTTGTGTTGCAGTAACATCTGGCCCACTGTCACTAGCTTTCTCTTCATTCTGTTTCTCAGAGGCTCTTTCATGTTTATCACTGGCCACAGAAAGACAACTACCTGTAGTGCTTTCTACCTCAGTCCTGGCAATGCTATTGTGTTCGTTGTTTAGCTGCATTTGATCATTTTTGTCTCCTTTTTCTCCTTCTAACCTCACACTTTTCTCCAGTTACAAGCTCCCTTTTAGTTTTCTCCTTCTGCATTTGGTACAACATTAATCTCCGATTGTGCTTCATCTTTGGAAGATTCATCTTGTTTATGTTCCTCTCTTTCTGACTGGTTACTACCACGATCTGAGGGTTCATATTTAGGTTTGTACTCGGTTTCATTGGCTGCAGTGTTGTCTTTATCTGCTGCAGAAGCTTGTCCATTGACTATTGTCACCATTTTAACTGGGCTCTCTGATCTCAGTGGAGATTCTGCATTTGATGCGTCTGAAGGCACTGCTCTTATTTCTTCTAAAGGTTCAACAAACGTCTCAAAATACTTTGACGTTTGATGCATGGTTACCCAGTTGTTGACGAGATCGGCGCTGTCTGCTGTTGTCAGACCCTCAGGACTACCCTTCTGTTCTGTGGTTTTGTCGTTGTTTTCGGACTCGTCTTGAGGCTTAAGCAGGACACTTGCTCCCTCTTCTGAGGCCTTGCTTACATCTTCAGTGTCTCCATTTTCTCCTACAGCAAAGGCATCCACAGCAGCAGCCTGTTGATCTGAGGGTTTGTCAGTATGGGAGTCTGACCTTGCAGAGTCTATATTCTCTTTGTTTGTTCTGGATGCTGTGTCTATATCATTTTCTATAGGTTTTGAATTTTCTTCTTGATTTGAATGAGCACTGGCCACTTCATTGACATCATCTTGGACATTTTTGTCATCTTCCTCTGTTATTTCAGACGCTCTTTTTTTCTGCTCTTTTGATGCATCTAATTTTTCTTCTACTTTGGTGACATTCTCAGCCTCAACGGTTGCTTTTTCAGTCTCCTCTTCTTTTGGCTCATCATTAACACTCTCCACTGTCTCTGTAACAACTAATACCTCTCCATTTTCTGCATCAACCTCTCCCTTTTCACTTTTCTTATTTTCTTTATAAAGTTCTTCAGGCTCAGGTGCATTGTTTAGCACCTCCTCAGGTGCCTCTTCTGCTGCACCTGCTGCTTCCTCAGATTTGACAGGTTCTTCAGTCATTTTAACACTGTCTTTGTTTCCTGCATTTGTTTCCTCTGCTGTTTGAGATGTGCTATCCTGTTCTTTTGATTCATCCTCTTTCTGGTCTTTTCCAACTTCGCTCTCTGTTTGTTCAGTCACCTCTTCATCTTTAGCTGTATTTGTCTCTTCACCCTCATTAATTGTCTTCTCAGATTTCTCATTGCTTGTGTCTCCCTTTATGATCCCATCTGTATCTACTTTATTCAATTCATCAGTCAACTTTTCATTTGCATCTTTCTCACTTAGAGTTTTGTCAGCTTCTTCCTTTTCCTGTCCTGTGTTTGAATTTGTTACGGCTCTCTCACTTGTGTTTTCATCTTCTGGTTTACTCTCTTCCACATCATTTGCCTCCTCTTGAGTGTTTTCTTTCTGGTTTTCATGTGAATCTCTTTGTTCTTCTTTGATATCTAGATTTTCTGTCTCTATTTTATCAGAATTTTCTGACTTTTCTTTTGATTCTTGGTCCACTTCCACATTGTCCACTACAGAGGTTTCCTCCTCTTTAACATTTTCACCGGGGTTCTCATCTTTTGTATTTTCTTGACTTTCCTCAGCTGTATTTTCAACTGTTGTTGTGACTTCCCCCTCTGATGCCTGGTCCTTGTCATTTGCCTGTCTCTGTGTGTCGGCTGTAGGTGCCTCTTCACAGCTGAGAGCCTCTGCCTCTTCTGAGGCCTCAGCTTTCATCTGCATTGTTTCGGTGGCTGTCATCGCCTCTGAATTGTCTGCCTCCGCTGTCTCATCAGGATTGTTATTCAGCTCTGATACTGCTGACTCATCCTCTTGGACTCTTTTTGCCTCCTGCCCTGTCTCAACAACTGTCTCTTCTCTATCTTTCTCTGCCTCCTCTGCCATTTTGTCGTGAGGAACTAAAGTCTTGTCATCTCCCACTGTCTCTTCTGAAACCTTCCTTTCTGCTGTATCTTCATCTTTACCTGCTTCTGATGCAGCCTTTTCACTGACTTCGTCATTTGTAACTGCCTCGTCTTCAGTGTTTTCTGTCGGCTCTTCTTTTAATTCTTCCAGCTCCACTTCAACTTTAGCAATAGCTATCTCTTCACTTTTCTTTTCTTCTTCATTAGCCTCTTGGTGTTCAGTAGATGACTTGGCATCTGCAACTAAAGAAAACTTTAGAAAATGATATTGCAGTTACAGTTTACATGTTTAAAGCCCTAAAATATTTATTTAGTACCCTTGATTTCCTTTCCTGGTCGCTTTGTTAAGTCCTCCTCTGTCTCTGTGCTGGTGTCACTGAGCTCAGGCTCAGAGCTGCAGTGGGACTCTTTTAAAATGGCTTCTGCCAGCTTCTCCTGCACAGATTTGGCTTGAGAAACAGATGCAATGCATTTAAGTACAATTACAACAATTGATTTTTACCAATACTGGATTCACACCACAACAATGACACCAAAAGAAGAAACTCAACCAGACCGTACCCTGAAAATATGTTTCTTTAATGTTCAAAAACAAGATTATACAACATCCAACATGAAATAAAACATGCACAGAAAGACAACACACATCAAAAAAGTACAATACAAGAAGAAAAAAGAAAATCACAACATACCATTTGGGTGTTGCAAATACATTTTACAAATTCTCTGTATGTCCACTATACTACATTTAAGAGATGTTGTCAACGCAAAGAAAACTTACGTCAAAAATCCAAAAACCTATTACATGCACAAGATAAGAAAATGAAACAATACATAACCTTTTTCCACTATTAAAATGTTAAAGCAATGTTATATGGCTTTTTTGCAGGCTGAACTGCATGGACCTGATTTACAGAGCATTATTGTGATAATAGTGGAAAAACACAGAAACACAATCATGCATTTGTGCACTCAGGAGGATGCTCCATTGCCTCGTGTACGGGCTCATACTCACCCCTCTCTGGTTCCTCCTCCTGTTTCCTCTCATCAGTCCTTGTCTCACCCTCTGCCTCTGCCTGGGTGTCTTTCGTCTGTTTGTTCTCATTCCCCGAGGGGACGCTGTCAGAGATCTCTATCTCCGTGCTCAGTCCTGCACTGTTCAGCATTTCTGAGTCTTTGGCCTCAGCAGACTCCGCCACAGTGTCCTGGGCTGCTTCTAGATTGACAGGATTGTTTTCCTGTGGTGGAGCAACAGTTTCGTCTTGAACAACCTCCTGTGCATCTTCAGGCTTCTCTGCTTCCTCCCCAACTTGAGGATCTTTGACTTCTTCTGCATCACTGTCTTCCCTGTCGCTGGCTAAAAGACTGGAGCCAGAGCGAGACTTTATGTCATCTGTAAAGAAAAGAAAAGCACTTACATATTTGTATCACGTATCGAGGAACCACTTTATCGTTATATTTATGTTTTTCACACTAAAGATATTGTAAATGGTGTGCATTTATATAGCGCATTTTTGTACCTGGCTGTACCAAAGCGCTTTACATCATGCTTCCATTCACCCAAGTCACACACATTCAGACCTGGGCCAGAAACATTGTGTTTGAATGTTAGGATTCACTAACCTTCCTTCTCACTGTCCTCACTTTCAGAGGCATCTTTCTCTTTTCCTTTTCCTTCTGTTTCACTGGAAGGAGAGGGAGATTTCTTTTCCTTTTCCTCTTCGGCTGGGCCCTCATCATCAGCTTCAAAGTCCTCCTCATAATCTATAAACAGACAAACAGAAAAAAAGTCTCTAATATGTTTGGTGTGGATGCATTTTAAATAATTTATATATATATACTTTTTTTTACCATCCCGGATTTTGTGGTCTTCAGGTGCTCTGTCCTCTTTCACGTGCGTCTCTGTGTCCTTTTGTGGACTGGTTTCAGACTCAGAGCGGGGCGAAGCATCTTCTTTCATGGTTTCTGTCTCCATTTTAGCGGTAACCTTTAGTCTCGGCACCGTCCCTCTTTTACCACATCCTCATTTACTCTTTTTGGTGGAGGCACAGGCTTTTTATCCAACCCCATTGCTATGATGCACCTAATGAGGAAAATAAAGCAACATTTAAAAATATGGTGACAAAACATCATCTTAGCATAAGGCCTGGAAGAAGGGTTATTAAAGTGACTATGAGCACTTTTAACACTCACTTGTAAACATTTTACATCCCCCTTTGTCTCTTTATTACTAGATCTTACTTGTAGCATGGTGACGCCGCCTCAACACCAGAGAATGCAAAATGTCCATGTCGACCGCCGAGGCGGGAGCTTTTCCTGTGTTTGAACTCACAGCAGGAGCTTAGCCGCTCCACTTGAAGCCCGTTTAGAAAGAAGGTCAGGCTGAAGGGGAAGCCTCTGTGTCGCCGAGAAATAAACTGAAAACTCTCTGATGGCAATTAAGATTTTAAAGTAAAACAAATTCAATCCTGAAAACATTATATTATAATAATAGTGATTTTGTGAATGTTTACATTTTCCAACACTGACCTCCCTCTCTTAGTTTGCCCTTATACACACACAGGTTCTCGCCCCCGCAGTGTTGTTGAAAGACTTTGACCTCATCCCTCATGTCAGGCATATCGTTAGACAGATGCACTGATTTGCCCAGATATACCATGTTCACACACACTCTGCTTTGGGGCACAGAACTCTTCAGCATGGGCGGGTCCTAGATGAAAAAGACATTTTGACATTTTAACAGATAAGCCAACTTATACTTTTTTATGATATAGTCTTCTCCTTGGATTCCCTGAACATTTCAATTGCTGCCCCTAATGATTTAAAAAAAGCTTGTGCACCCAAGTTTGTTGTGGAAAGTCTTGTTGCCTTGGAAACCATAGAGGGATTAACTCCTACCTCACTGACGTCAGCTCCACTAAAGGCAGTGGTGGGGCGCAGTCTCCGGCCTCGATGGGTGCCGCTGGGATTGGCCTTCACAGCCCTGTCTTTCCTCTTGGTGGTGGGGGGCACTGGGGTGACAAAGTTGTTGATGACGGGGAGGCAGTAGGGCGAAATGCCATTGCGCGCCTCTATTGTGGTCAAGCGTCTGTGAAACTCTTTGTCCATCTGGGAGAGAGGTTACAGTCAGAAAAGTAAATGGCAGAAGAATGTACGCTATAGACCGAGAAATAAATTATGTTGCTAGTTTAAAAATGTATTTCGTAAGGACAAATAAATAAATAATAATAATATCCCTCTATAATACCAGCATGGATTGTTTGTCTGAGGCACATCCTGTACAAGAATGGGAGAAAAAGTGAATGGGCTAGTGTCTCACTGTGCCGTCGAATGCCCGGTTGTTGTCATTGGGCGGCTTGTGGCGTCTGTAAGGAGAGCTGCGTCGAAGGGAAGCTGTGGTGCTGTTACTGTGAATTGGCTTTAAACGCACTGGTCTCTGCATCTTTCCAGGGGCAGTGTTGGGTCGGGACGAGCCCGGCTGCAGCACAGACACAAACAGAACAAAACACATGAATATGAACTATTACAAGAACAGAAAGACACTGAATGTATTTATTACAGCTTGTAGTTTAATTAACATCTAAAATTTTGTAGTTATTAAATGCTGTCATTGTGGATGTATGTAGTATGTATTATGTAATTCCTGCTTTAAATAACTTTCTCAACTTATAAATACACAATTCTGTTGCTCTAGTTTTTAGAGAGTTAGGGTTAGTAATAAACTAATAAATGTAAATGATAGATGATGTTTTGTTCTGAATTCTTTTTTATACAAGTACTGTATTTCAGTCCAGAACATTTAGGACTTGGCAGGGGCGAACACAGACCAATACTAGCTTTATTGTGCCATTTCAGTTAAGCTTTGATCTCTGTCTTAAAGTAAACAGTTTGGCACTTACTGGTTGGGAATGCAAACTATGTGAAAAGCACTGAAAGACATAATATATGAAAAAATAAATGCAAATGCTGACATTATTAAACTGATTTATCTTAAGAAAAGTTTAAATAAAAGCGAATGACTTTGATTCTTTGAAGCCTAACAGTTTTGCGACTGATGAGGGCAGCATCAACTCAGGGGCTCAATGACTACTTCACACATCTACCTGTTCAACCAAATTATACAAATTGATGTAAAAAGGGCTCTTAACTAAAGGTCACATTTTTAAACTCGACTTTCTGATCAACATAATAAGTGTTTTAACCATGCACTGACATTTAAAACCTCCCACCTCTTTACCTGACGGAGACATTATAATTACTGTCGCACTTCAATCAAGGACTTGGCATAATACTATAGAAAAGGGTTCATTAAATGTATTTCCACTGATGGAGCAAGCATTTAAACTCACAGACTCTGAGGATTCGGAGTGCTCCCCCTCTGGTCCTGAGTGCTGCTTCCTGATGCCCCTTGCACCCGTGGGCGGACGTGGCGAAAAGATGCGGATGATGTCTTCTTCATATCTTTTGGAGCGCTCCACCTTCCAAATGGGATATTTTATCAAGGGATGTAACTGATACATTTGCATCTGTGTTACTTGTGAGGGCTTTGCTAAAAATAGACGTAACGTTGACTGTTCACAAATGATTTTAACAATAAATTTTACTGTGCTTCTGTTTAATTATACGTATGCATGGCAAGGTTTGTTTTATGTGTTTTTCTGAAGAGAATCAGAAAACTAGCTGTGTTTAAATAAAAATGGCACCTTGATCTTATGCACCCTCTCCCTCCTTGCAAACTCTTCCAGTTTCCGTTTGATCTCTTTCTGATGCAGACGCTGGGAGGAAACATAAGCATAATTTATCTTGAGAGGAGAGGACCACACTTGACAATGCTTTGTTTCTGATTCAGCAATGTCTGCCCACCTCCATCTCCAACACCTTGTGGAAAATGGCCTGGGCCAGACATTCTCGGACGTGTCTCTGGTGGGATCTCTGGATCAGCTTTTGTCTGTACTCTTTGTCCGGAACAATACGGCCACTCCTTGTAATCTAACAGCAACAATAATTTAGTTTAACCAGACAGATCGAACACAATACTTTAGATTAGAGGTTTAAAGTTGTCACATTGAATTACCAGGCCTGCCCTCTGCAGGTGTCTCCTGATTCGAGTGTTACTGAAGTATCCGGCAAGATGTTTATCTGTCAGACTGTTGTAGGCTGAGATAAGTCTAGGGAGACAAGATCAGACAGGAATTAACACTTGTCCACTGCAGAGTCAAGTTAATGATTACAGGACACTAAAAATCCAACTCTTAATCACATAGACAACAGGCTAACAACACCATGTTTGTTTATTGACCGTCATCCTGTCCTCATTAACGAGGCATTGGGTCAGCTTGTCTGAAAGCAGCTTTTTTTTCCAACACAGATTTGATTTCCTCCAGTATTTGTGTACCAGACAACAGGATCTTACAACTATGGGGTCTGTTACGGGTGTCAGATTACACAGAGGAATTACAGTTGTCTGTATGTCCTTTATGGTCTGTTTTTCTTTGCTGACACTTAAGCCTATGTGTCTCACTATCATAGGGTCATTAATATATTTAATTGTTTTAATGTGAGCAAGACTTTCAAAATGTATGATATGCAGAAGTAGTTAAGGTTTAGTTAACACTATCATGATTTAAGACAATAGTTTATTTAGTTCAATACATAGACTACTTATAAGACTAATACATTTTTCATAACAATAGCAGATAATTAATAGTCCAGATGAAAGCTGTGGGACTGCTGGTGGGAGGTAAGTGTTTCTTGAGAAAATACTTTGGCAATAGTAGAGCAATTTATTTGAATAAGGTCCTTTGTAACAGTAGTTAGCTCATTAGCACAATAGTTTTGATTGACATTCTGTAGGCTATTACATATAATTGCTCCTTTGAAGAATAATAAATAGACTAACAAAGTAATTAAAGTCAGATAAGTTCGAGTTCATGAAATTCAGCTCATGATGAAATAAGTGGGTCTTACTGATGTAAATACACAGCAGCTATTTTGATTTTTGAAAAAAAATTATTTGCTCTTACCCTGGGTTGAGGTGGCTCATGATTGTCAGCTCGCACTTTGCATAAAAAAATGTGAAAGTCAGCTCAGGAAGACCGTGGACATTCCTCGGTCCTCCCTGGACGAGGTTTGGGCTGAAACCAAAAGCAAAGAGTAGTTGTTTTAATTTGAACTTGTGAGTTTCCAGCTGAGCAGGACGAGGGCTGCACTGCTCCCACAGCGGAACTGATGACACTCGCGCTGGTTGCCATGGGAGGTCACGTGACGATGCTACCAATGAAGCAGGTTTGGTTTCCACTTGGCAGTTAGCGCTTACATTCCCCAGCTACATGTAAACCAAGATAAATAAACCCCGGTGGTTAGGTTAGAGAGCTTCCAGTATTTAAGATTACAGTGTTTATCTTGTTTATGTCATGAGCATTTTATTTAGTGATTGTGTCGACTGTATCAAGTGGATTTATATTCAGTTAGGGTCGTCCTTTAGTTGACAATTATATCTAAAAAAATAAGCAAAACTAGTTATCACATCAAATCTATTGGGTTGGTTTTCGCTTAAGTAGTTAAAAAAATAAAAAAGACATTGTACTTAACACATGTGTCTCACGTGTTTATTCAGGGTAAGAATTCTAGGTCAAATGCCAACTTGGTAAAATTATGTGAAAGAAAAACTCAGACCTAATATGGCACTATCGTGTTTGTCTGGTGATAGCGAACAGCGAACTTATTGGACCAACAAATTGTGTGGATGGATCCCAAATACACTTCATTTTAACCCCTAAATGCCTTAATAACTACACACTTACATACATACATACATTCATATATTAGACAATATATTACTTAATTTAACCTAATAGTAATTGGTAATTAATGTGGTGGGTGCATTTTGTCAAGGTGGCCACCTTAACCATAGGGTGCTGCAGGAAACACTGAACATTTTATTTCAATGCACACACATGCCGTTCATTTGTCAGCATTTTTGCAACACAGACCTTAGCCATGAACATCCCATACAGTCTGAACAGTTGTAGTCAATGTAAGTCCTCTGTGGCCCTCTAGTGGGGGGTTGACAAACATTTAGTCAGCTACATAACAAAGATGTAGTCTAATGGTTTAAAGTTTATTCTACCTATTTGTATATTTGAACTTATTACAGAAAGTAGAGTTATGTATAAAGTTGTAACATGAACATATGAGCATGTGTTGTCCCTGTTATTTGCTTGATATCTCTACAACATGAAACTCTGATGCAGTTCTTGCACCACATACAACCCTTTGCATGTAATTCAAGACAAATATACACAGGTCAATACCAGAGTTGACCAGTGGGGGGAGACATATTTCTGTGTCTCTTGTCTTGTTTTGCCCAATTGTTTTGTTCAGAAAGCAAGTTACATTTGTTATTACAAATAATCCTATACTTTAATACAATACAAATTACATAATAAACTAAATGTAAATAAAAAGGGGATTTCCTCGAGGTGATCCATAAATAGCAAGCCTTTAAACCTAAGCTAAGATTTTTAGTAATTATTTTAAATTTTAGTTTTTATGTTTTTAACTTAAAATATCCATATCAAGATAAAATGGGATGAAATTATGCTTGTGCCCAATATTAATTCATTGCTTTATTTAGTTATATTCTTTACAAAATTCAAAATCTAGTCAATATTGTGTTAATTCTTAAAAAGTTATTTTAGATGTTGAGATGAGTTGAGTTGGAGATAGAGCCCTGCTGCCCTCCACAGCTCTCTCTACAAAAATATACACCTGTGAAAATGAGGTAACTTTTGCCTAAAGCTCAGACAAAAAACGAAGATGTGAGAAAAAGTGAATGAATAAATATCTTCAAAAAGTACTGTTCTGAAATGTGAATTGGTGTTTTTTGATTGTTTTGTTTTTCAGACAATTTTACAATAAAACATGGAGAACTTAACTAAGCAGTAGTAAGTAAAGATTATAATATTAAAGCTTTGCAGACTTTTGTTGAAATCATCTTTCTTGAACAGATGCTGACAGGTCACACAGCTCAGAGCCAGCGGACAGGTAAATCAAACTGAACCCTACCTGTCAAAACACTGTTCATTAAAACGGGTGGCAGTGTCTTCAATACTCATCACAAACATAGTAATCAAGGCAGACATTGCCCCGGCACTAAAACGCCTAATACAGAGTAAAGCTTAAAATAACAATTAGTGCTGAAAAAGAAGAGGGGTGATTATTAATTCTTTTTAGGAAAGGGTCTTGGCAGTGAGCTGGGAGGTGGCAGGGATATCTCAGGGAGTCATGTGGTTTACGGACGGGGAGAGGAGGGGGAGGCAGCAGTTTTTGCAATCAGTGTTAAATAGAGCAGTTTTGTGCCTGTGTGATTGTCAAGTGGGCCATTACTGCTTGATAAGAGCACTTTTTCCTTATGTCGCTCTTGATTGGGCTGAGCATGCTGCTCCCCTCGCATGCTGTCCCAATGCAATCAGGCCGCTCTTTCACTCTGCACTGCCATTTTCACTGCTGTGATTTCCACCCGTCTCCCCCCATCTGCCCCCGGCCAACGTTCCCCCCCCAACACCACCACTCGTCTTTCTCCTTTAGCACCCCCCCCTTCAGATTCAATAAGTACCCATTTACAGCAAGGAGAAAAGGTCATGCCAAACTCGTTGTGTCAATTGTAAACCACCCCAATTTGGACTGATTTCAATGAAATAAATGAGTAGTTGCAGGCCCAAAGAAGGCAAAGGTCTATGTGGAAATTACAAATTAAGAGATTTTTTTTTCTCTTGGAGGCCAATTGCTACATTGCTTGTCGTCCACATTCCTTGTCCCTGCTGTATTTGGGAAATCTGTACTATACATTTCTTTATCAGCCAACACTGATTATTCATTGAAACATAAGACACTATATATAAGACATTATTTGTTTTATATTATTTGTCTTTTAAAATGTTGATTGAGAGTTTCCATTGCTCACTTTCATTTCTGCAATTGAAGTTGTTGAATTTCAAAGACTTTTTTCAAACAGATTTTTCAAGACGACTCCTGTAAACCATCAAATCTTTTCTGATACATTTGAAAAGTTGGAATTCAACAACATACTTCACTGCAGGTTTGTAAATCAAAACTTTTTACGCTTCTGATATACTGAATGTAAAAGTTGTGTACACTGCACATGAATGCCACACACAGGCTGACAGACGTAAAACAAGTATACCTATAGTATATCAGATGAGACATTGTTTTTGTCTGGTCCACATTACAGCAAACATTTGAGAAGTCAGCCATGTCATGCTGAAAATAAAAACATACTAAAACTGTTGCACTTGGATTAAAATCTTTCCAAACATCTGCAGGCCACTGATCAAAGAGTGATTAAAAACTTTCGTATTAAAAAAAAATCTATATGGGTTTTGCAGATAACACACTCAAAGACCTCTGCATTAAGTCCTCGTGGGCTAAGTTTTCTTATTGTTTGGATATTTATTTTCCACTTTGAGGTCTCACATTTCACCTTTACAAGTGACCTTTTGTCAAGATCAATAGAACTCAAAACAGTGCCTAAGTATCACTGAGACTTTAAATTGAACTGTTGTTATTTCATAAGACTTGAGCAGGTCTGTTTGTCTTAAACGACGGCTCTACTATCCAGTGTTTGAGATGTGTCGGCTGATAAAGACCATTCACGGCGACCAGGTGGAACAGAACACACAGAGATGTAGGCACGCTAGATCCTTTATCCCTCCGCGATGATGTGATACACAGTCCAACTCATGCTGGTGCAGGTCTGTTATCCTAAAGCAAAGGGTAAAAAGAACCTCTTTTCCTTGTGGGTGTGTAGATTTTGAAGTGCAGGGGAGTGAGCCGGGTGGTGGGATCGCGTGAGCTTTCAGTTGAGCAGAAAAATCAGAAAGTGTTCCATTTTTGAAACAACACATTTGATTGAGGGTGCCTGTAAAAATATATTATTTGCATAACTTAGATGCTAAGTTAACATCATTTGCATACAAGTCTCAAGCAGGTGGGCTGCCATGGGTCACTATTTTAACAACTATACATGATTCTATTGTTGATACACAACAGAACTGTTCAAATGCAACTGCAGCTCTTGAGGGCACCTTTTTGTTGGATGTCTGTCCCCTTTTCAAACCTGTTGTAATTTCAAGTCCTTGTTTACAATGAGCACTGTGTTTCTTCTCAAGATGCAAGACATGATTTTATTGATTTATTAATTTATTTGCGCCTATTATGTCCTGTATTTGTGGAGCATACACCCATAACAATGACTGTTTTAAACTTATCCAGCAAGAATGTATGGAAACGATTTAAAAGCAACATTATGTAACTTTTCAGGGTATTTTACTTATAGACTCTTTCTGCATCTATCACTCCAAACACTGTGGAACATTTTCAACTATATAAAGTAGTGTGCCCTGTTACAGAGGTGGAATATCTGGTCAGCCAATGCAGTGTGTCTTAATAAGAGGGACTATTCTTTTTCTTACATATTGTTGCTTTAACTCACCCAGTCCATTTTAAAACACTAATAAGCACCAATCTTATATCCAGTGACAGGTTAGGAACAAAGTGAGAGCTATTAGAAGCTATTATCCCATGTAAACTGTTGCTGTAGCTTGTACAGTTTGACTCCCATTTATTGTGTGGCGTGCAGTGACAGACTGACAGCTGTCATTACACAGATCACATGACACTCTAATGACCCATTAGGATGTTTCCTGCTGCTAGCTGTCATTCTCAGGTCAGGATATATAGGATTAACACAGTGTATTGAGTTTAACGGTGGCTTTAAAGTTAAAACCACACATGAAGCCTATTCCCAGAGGAGGCGCGGCTAAAGAGGACAGTAAAATCTTGAATTTATGTTACACCCACCAGACACAGCTCAGGGCACACTGCCACACACAGAAGAGTTCTGGAGAAACAGACTTTCCCTGAACGCAACTTTGGAAATCTTTCACAAATTCTTGGATGAAGAAATGCGCTGGAAAAGTGAAGTCAAAGTAGAATGTTGCATCGTTAGCCCGAATGAAAACGAGTGTCTTTTGTCCACCGAGGTAAGAAATAAAGTTATTTCTTCAAGCGTGATTCAGTGTGTGTGTAGTCAGGGCTTAAATGTTAGTGGAAATTGTGTTGCCAATGAAATCAGAGTGGCACCCGTCTGTCATCAAAACCGGCCTCGCACACGCTGACAGCTCAGTATTTTAACAATTTCAAGAAATGCACCCCTCCCTGAATTCTGCAATTAAAACTCAAGTAGTTAATGAGACCTCTTCACCTTTTGCTTGGCCCCAGGAAGACGTTTGTGGCGAACTTAGCCCTTTTAATTGCTGTTATTAAATAAATCAATGCCTTTTCCCCAGAAGCTTCGCGCTGCGTTTGAGTGACAGATGAAATGAGTGTGTTGCTGAATCACACAACTCGAGGGCATAATGCACATAGGATAAGTATGAGTTCAAGTGTTGTCTGTTTGTGTAAGTAATGACTATAACTTCTCTTTTAAATGTCATTTTGGTAATCGCTGGCGTTGTCATGGTGAAAAGTGAAAGGCATGATATTTATGGGACGGAGCAGGGGGCATTTAAGGCAGCTGCGACAGTCTGACCCACGGACGGCACTTTGCGGAGCCGCCGTAGAGACTCGTCATGTGTGAGGACTGCAAAGGAGGAGAGGAGCTGCTGGCCAAGTGCGCAGAGGACAGGGAAGACATCATGGTACGCGCTAAAAGACAAAGTTATAAAGAATTACGTGGGCTTTTTATTATTTTTTATTTTTACCAAATATATTTTTAGAGCTTTTTCATTATTGTTCTCGCTGCTATTTTGCCACAAACATATCTTAGGGCCTTTAAAAATATATATCAATATACTCTTTCTTATTTTACCATAAAGGATTGGGGTGCCTCGATTTTCATTCCTTAAGCTTATGGGATGCGTTCAGTTATTCTTCGTAAACTCGGACTAATCTGGTTGGTGTATTTGAATTAAGACACTAAGAAATGCCACTTTAATCAGTGTCTGTTGCCGGTGATGGTCCATATATGTCCCAGTGTTTGCTGTAGAACTATGTGCTACTGTGGTCCGCTCTCACTGCTGCTCTGCTCCTCAGGGCGCTCCTCTGGAAGTTCTGGATGAAGACGCGTCGTCGCTGCAGGCCATGACATCTGCCCCTCTCTTGGGGAGGACGGTGTGCGCGAGCTGTACCGAGGAAATAGTGGATAAATATTTGCTCAAGGTAAACTTATAATTTATTTTTTCAGAGCTAACATTGTGGTGCTATTTACCTTAAGGCATTGGTGGTTGATTTTGTTTGTTTCGGTGTGTCTTCTTTGCTTCAGGTGAACGACTTGTGCTGGCACGTGCGCTGTCTCTCGTGCAGCGTGTGCCAGACCTCACTTGGCAGCCATAGCAGTTGTTACATCAAAGAGAAAGAGGTTTTCTGTAAACTGGATTACTTCAGGTACGCGCTCAATGATCCCTAAAGTAGCGTAATAGTCCAGTAATAAATAGAGCACGTCTTTAGGATATAGTTAATGTTAAAGAGTGCTAACTACTCTGACTGTATTAGTCTAATCGGCAAAGGACATTTTAATAAAATAAAAAAAAAACGTATAGCCTAATATGTTTTATTATTATTATTATTAGGCTATTATTATTATTATTATTATCATTATTATTATTATTAGGCTATTATTATTTTTATTATTGCAATGACCATTTTATTGTACCTGTATTATTATAACCTACCTTTGTTTTGTTCTAATTAGCCTATAGGTTAGGTTATAGCTTGCATTAGGCTAGGCTACTGTTAAGGTTTCTCATTTAGGCCATGTGATAATTACGCTGCAATAATATTGATTGAAATTACATTGTATTTAAAGGTCTTCTTTTGGTTCGTATCTGTTGTTTACCGAGTAGCCTATATCTCAGTTGATGCATAACTTTCTAAAGTAGTTTTTTGTGTTTTTTTAATTAATAAAAGAAGACAAGGAAATAGCACTACACGACAAATAAGAGATAAATACAAAATCTAAAGTCTACTTTGTTTTGTGCAGAAGGTACGGCACGTGGTGCGCGTGTTGCGGCCGGAACATCCACGCCACGGACTGGGTGCGCCGGGCCAAGGGCAACGTGTACCACCTGGCGTGCTTCGCGTGCTTCTCCTGCAAAAGGCAACTGTCCACGGGAGAGGAGTTCGCACTTGTGGAGGAAAAGGTGCTCTGCCGCGTGCACTACGACTGCATGCTGGACAACCTTAAGCGCGCCGTGGAGAAAGGTGAGACGACCGAGGGCCATTGAACGCAACAATGGATACCTGGATTATACCTACGCAGAATAAAGTCATATTATAATAATAAATCAGACCAATGTGTGAAAATAAGGACGGACACCTTACATAATGTTAATGATTTTTAATTGTCCATCTATAGACTTTTATAATAATAATATTCAATAATACACATACTAAAGGTAGAATCAGACGTTTCGTTTTTGCTTTGCGATTTTATAATTTATTGTGATTGTGTGTTTAATCTTAATTTTATCATGAAAATGTTGTGTTAGATGCTAGTAGAAAAAATCTGAATGGCCTCCAAAAGCTGACTGAAAATTTAAATCTTTTATAGCCTAAAAGCTATAAACACAAGAACATTATACATAAGTCGTTATGTTCCTAAATTAATTTCAGAATTAAACTTGCATATCAGTTGAGCTTAGGACAAACCCCAGCGCTTGCTACTCTGACATCTGATGTAAAGATTATGCATTATTTATTTATTTTTTGTAGGAAGCAGTGTAAACATGGAGGGAGCAGTGCCGACTGAACAAGAGCTAAACCAACCCAAACCCTCCAAGAGGGCACGCACAAGCTTCACTGCCGACCAGCTGCAGGTAACCTCCAATGTATCATTCATAAGACATCTTGTAGTCATACAGGCTAAATGCTGACTATTTGTTCGGGTGTAACTTATAAAGGGGTGAAGGAACATTTTAATAGTGACTTTAATTCTAATTGTATTTTATTATGTGACGTCCAAATAGTTTTTTTTACACCCAGTTAAGCATAGCACAAGTTACAATAATAACATGTTTTGGCACATTAAAAAAAAGGATGGCTTTATAAACAACAAATTTGCTGATTTTACCTGCATTTCAGGTTTTGGAAAAAGGCTGTATACTTCTGTATATGTATTAGATAAATGAGTTGTTGAATAACGTGATATAAAATGAAAATACAGTGAAAAGGCTGATGCTCATCTCCTGTTTAAACAATAGCAGTGAATTATGGGTTATCTTATGGGTGCATTTGAATGTCCTCATTGTGTTTTTGATGTCCCGTGTCTGGCTGTGTGCAGGTGATGCAGGCCCAGTTTGCTCAGGACAACAACCCAGACGCTCAAACGCTGCAGAAGCTGGCAGAGCAGACGGGCCTCAGTAGAAGAGTAATACAGGTCAGAATAGTTGACAATACACTTGCTTGTTGAATATTAGAATAAATCAGAATAGTGACTTTTTGTGGCAAAGGTGCAAAAAATAATTAGCTAAAGTAGTAAAAAAAAGATCTGTCCTTCAGAAAGAACACTTTTGCTCAATTAATGTTGTTGATAAAATCATTTATCCATTAAGTTACTATTTTCTGTTTATTTTAAGAATGACATTGTGATTTTCATTAGACTAGCCAACAGAATTTACATATATACTTTAAGGCTTTTGCTGTCTGCCTACATTTTTGGCCCTAACTTGGCTTTAACATTTTGGCCTTACCTGACTACACATAATCTTTAGTGAGTGAAAATTGACAAATGCTGATGGTTGTCTTTTTGCGGCAGGTTTGGTTCCAAAATTGCCGTGCACGGCACAAAAAGCATGTAAGCCCCAACCACACATCCGGCACCGCACTGACCTCACTGCAGCCCAGCCGCATGTCACAGCCCACTCCCACCCCAGAGGAGCTGCAGTACACTGCCTACGGAGGCTCGGAGGGATCCATGATCTCTGCATTGCACTCCTTCATAGACAGTGAGCTACAAATTATTTCATATCAAATAATTAACTTTTATTTAATCAAAAATGGAAAAGATGGTAGAACAATGGATTTCAAATGTGTTACCAAAAATGACCCTGATCCTGCTTCTTTGTCCGCAGTCCACTCCCCTACATCCATGTTTCAACCAATGCTGCCGGCCCACGCCATGACCTCTTTGCCTGTGTCACACGCCTGACCGCAAAAAACATGCAGTAGCCAGTGTTCACCAGTCATTCGTACCACTTTATTCAGCTCTTCATGATGAACCTCATTTCATTTACGTGAACCATAGAGCTTTTCCTTTCCGAGTATATTGTTGCTAGACATCACTTGCAGTCTCTTTGTACTGTAATGTGTGAAACTGGAAAGCACTCAGTGTAATAGGACTGTGACACATCACATTGTAGTTTCCTGTTTGTGTAGTTGGTGACACTCTTTGACTGTGCTACTTTATGTGAAAGATGCAAGATCCGAAATCAGTCATTTTAAAGATGCATTTTAAATTGTATAGCTGTGTTGAATATTGCAATTTAATTTATTTATGGTGTATGAAGTCTGTTTTGGAAATAAATGTCTAATTTCCCACACGTGAGATTAATTAATGTTAATCTTCTTATGGTGCCTAAAAAAGAAGTGCTGGAAGACAAGAAAGACTAACAATGCAATCCCAAAAAAACACAACATACAAACTATATAATTATTTAAACACCTGAACCTTTACAGTATACGTTTTGACATACAGCATTTAGTCTCACTTTAAAAGAGGCAAAATAAATCAACTGTCTTTCAGCATCTTCAGAGGAGTTGTGGTGAGAGCATGACGCACGCAGAAACCAAAGTCAGCTCTTACTTGTGTCTACTTGTTGGCTGTGGTTGACCAAAGGAATCTATCTGGAAGGAGATAGAGCGCTGTTGTGACTTATCAGATTATCTCCTAGGAATGAGAATACCTGCGCATCTCAGACTACAACCTCTGGAAATATAGGTGCCCTTTGGTCATTCAATACTAAAAATAGAACAACAGTGCTGTGTCATTTCTTACAACAGATATGAGCGAGTTGTTATGCTTTGATTGAATTATATTGTGCATGTTTCAACGTGTCAAAAATGCGGCAGGATGCTGTCACTCTGAGGTGCTATGAGGTATGACAAACACCACACAATAAATCAAACATCACAGATGTAAAGATGGCATTGTAAAAAAACAGCTCTTCTATTAAAAGTTATACCTCCAGTCTCCTAAAGACCATCAGACCACTACGTCTGGCTGCAGGACTAAAATAGCTGCATGTTACAGGAAATAAATAACTAATAATAATTCAGTCTAGAAAGAATTCAATAAAACACCATTCAAAGAAAACATTATAAAATAATAGATATATGGTATATTTTAAAGCAATCTCTGCAATAAATATTTAAAAATTATGAAATTTGGATTAAAAACAATTGCTAGATATTTTACCTACACAACCTTTTTGAGAGTTTATAAGTACAAATGACTATATGTACATATTACAGCTTATTTAAAATAAAGTAAAGAAATTGACAAAAGATACACACAATGACATGAACAGTAATGACTGGTAGTTATGCACCTTAAAACTTGTTAGGAGAGCAATTATGGCAGACCAAGGGGCGGCAAGATACAATTAGTCGCTCTGTGTGGCAATTCCAGAAATAAGGCACTTAAGTATAGAGCACTTTGTACTGCTCTGCCATTATGTCCTCAGAAGTTCAATGTGAAAACACTGACCCGTAAGTGGAAAATATGTATCTCAATGTGAGACAATTACACATAGACCATGGAAAAAAATGGTTCAATCACAAGTGAAAATTAACTCCACAGAGTAACCCCTTCAATGATGCCTGGCACCACCCTGTGGCAAAAGCCGGCAACTACAGAGATTAAATTAAAAAGAACAATCCAAAAACTCAATAAAGAAATCTAATATTCCTGCAAGAACTTGGTGTAAGCTGTTTTTGCAGAATCACAAAATATTATACATAAAAAAAAATTTGGCAAATGAATCCATCACGTGGCAGCTTGTGCAAGAATAAATTACCCTAAATAAATCCTTATTGTGACATGAGCTTGTACCACACTTTGGTGATAACCTCCGTCTTCCCTCAGTTATCTCTTCTCTCGACATTCTTCTTGTTGAGGATGCGGCGGAGAGATTTGTTCATGTAGTAGGGCCGGTCAGTTGTGCCATCGTTTGTCTCCAGATCATACACTAGGAGGCAGCAGCAATACGTTAAAAATCAAAAATGATATCACACCGTTTTCAGCAGCAAAACTTAAAAATGGTCTAGACAAAACTTAAACTGTTTATATTTATTCAAAAAAAGATTCACATTTTTATTGGATTCATTGATAAAAAAAGCTTCTATACAAAAGAAACACTGAAGAACCTCCAGACAGATGTGTGTATTATACGTAGTATTAAAACAGCACTACATCTGAAAAAATTACCAAAAATGGCTTTGACATCCTTTTATAAACTGTATCGCAAAAGTTCTTGGTGTTAAGTCTAAAACAACAGAGAAAACAGGATTTTCTTTTCCACAACTAGGCACATAAACTAGTGGCTCCATTCAGAAATTGTCCTGAATATTGTCAGGTTCTGTGTACATTTTAAGCAAAAACCATACAATGTCTTTATAGAAGTCTTGCCCTCCCATAGTCTCTGTCTGCATTACAGTACATCTATGCATAAAATTAAAATGATTGTGTAACTTCGAAATGGATTTGCTAAGTGCAGAACACACTATTTTGGGTGTGTTTGAATTAGTATAAATACAGTGGATCAAAGCAACCAATAAAACCCATGGTAAACATCAACAGCCAGCAAAGATCATGCTTGACAGACCAACAAATTCACATGGTTCTTTTCCCATATGTCAAAGTGCATATAAAACATGACTTTACAATAGAAGACCAAAGTGCGACAAGAGGTTGCCCCAACTAAGTCCAACTGTACATTTTAAGGTCCTCTTATACGGTTGGGGTAAAAATGCCTTTAGTATACTTAATCTGAGCCAGTGCATCAATCCTGTGAAATGACGTGTACCCTCTTTGATAAGGCAGAGGTCAGCAGAGAATACACAGAAGAAAAGAAAAAGGAACACAAGTGTGGTAGAAAAAGGCAAGGATTTTAGTCGGTTTAAGAAAGGAAGTGAACAGAGAACTTTCATAGTCTGCCTACAATGTCTTTTTGGTGAGGAACTTAACAAAAAGCTTGTCCTGTCATGGCCGCGCCATCCCGGTCCAGGGATGCTTTCAGTTTTTGTTTAGCCCTACAGTACTTGCTCTGATCGTTAGATTCCATGCATATAGCATATAGATATGGAGAAGTGAGTCAAAAGTTTAGTCCAATGGCTATATCACTCAGGACACAGCGCACTGTTTGGCACCCTCCTCCCCTTTTCGCAGGATCTTGTGCAGGTTTGGAGAAATCAAGTAGGGCCTGGAGGAAGACCCATCGTTCCGCTCTAGGTCTTCACCTGAGACCAGATTTGGGACAGTAGAGCCAGAGCAAGGATAGCAGGTAGTGGAGTGACAGATAAGAGACAAAGGAAAGCAAGGACTTAATAGAGATAAAAGTTTAGTCATGCAAGCCTCAAAAGAGTTGAAAAAGTGAATTGTGAGGTGTCAGATGAAGAATACAATTTTACAAATGTCTGACAGGCAGCTTTTTTTCAATTATTTTTAGCCATTAATAAAAGGTAAATACAAGCACTGTGGGGTCTACATAAAAAAACAAAAACAAATACTTACAAAAACACAGGAACAATGTGTCCACACATATGGAGTAGACATTAAAAAAGCCTTCTGCAACAATGTAGGATCCAAGTATCACCGTCTGAAAGAAAAACCTTTAGTATAATTCACAGTAATGTCTGATTTTGACAAATTATATTATTCATGATATAAAACAGACACTGTATATGATCAGTCAGGCTTTACATGTTACATGTGCTTACCGCAAGAGGTACCCAGATGTAATTGAGCACTGGCTCCCATTGAATGATGGGTATTTTATGTGTAAAGACAAAAAATGCAAGAGCACCTGAAAAATTAAACATATTAAAATGATTAAAAGCAACAATAACCAGAGACTTGTTGGAAAGCAAGGCACAACCACACACACGCACACACACACACACACACACACACACACACACACACACACACACACACACACACACACACACACACACACACACACACACACACACACACACACACACACACACACACACGCACACACATGCACTTAATCAATACAGACATTAAACTCACCAACACCTCCTGAAATTAGCAGTTTTCCCAAGAAAAGCTGAAAGTCTGTCACCTTATCCAGGACAGCCACCCTGTGGTAAAAGGTGGAACACAGCATGTTAATGTTAACTAGTCACCCTAGATAAGTCCAAGGCTTTAAGAAAAACGTACCTAAGAATATTCCTCATTAAGAGGAAGAAAGCTTCCTTGGCAGATGTACAGAAGTTTTTTCCATATATTGCTATCTGTTGGTAAAACTAAAATTTAATAATTGTGCATTACATTGTTAAAGCAGGGTTATTGATACATCTCCTTAATAGTTGTTGTTTCATAACAACTCACCATAATGTATGCATTCCTATTTAAAAACTTAATGAAACGTTCCAGGCACCAAAAACAGCATTTCAGACACTTAAACAGGAATCGAGCAACTCTGTTCTGTGCACCTGGCAAAATATGATATTAAAATATATAACAAAAATGTCACATAAGCTCAAATGGAGGTAGTGTCTGTGGACGTTGCTTTTTACCTTTCAGTTTGTGATCCAAATACTCCAGAATAATCCGCACCATTTTCACCGAGGCAAGGATGAGAGAACCAAAGGCAAGAGAGCCGGTGTGAAAACTGAAGACAAACCCATAATCAAACTTTTTCAGGATTTATAATGACGCCAATGATAATTCTAAACAACCATCTCCACATACCGTATGGCCCTGCTAAATGAGGAGAGTAGCGGGCAGGGAGGAATGTCATCTGGCTTTTTCAGGGCCCAGTAATAGGACGCAAAGGCACCCGCCAGTGTGCACTGCCCCAGGGCGATGGTGAAGTTGACCAGCCACAGGAACGCAAACAAGTTGCAAAACTGAAAAACCAGGATGTTTTTGTGGTAGAAGCTCTCTCCCCCATAAAAGGCAAAGTTACACTGTGACCCGGGGCACACTTTGGAGATGTTGCTCTGAGAGAAATTCTGAAAGAACACAAATAAAATAAACCAACTTCACCAAAAGTTATTTTATTATTAATATTACTTTTTTTACTTTTAAGGTTAAGTACTATTTAAAACAAGACAAAAATAAATATAATTTCTGATCTATTAAACTCGGGACTCACCGTTGGATTACATGTGATGTTGTCATACATGCATTTACCATCAGATGATGTGACCTTGTAGACTGGCTCACCCGATGATGCCAAGAAGCTGACAACAAACCAGTCAAGGGCAAAGTAAACTTTGAAAAACATTTATATATAAAATAAGTAAGGTAGTTCATTCATCTTTGTTTGGGGTCACAAGGGGCTTGAGCCTATCCCGGCTACTTTAGGCCTTACATGGACAATGGCAAGTTTGTGGCAGGGGTAACCCTAAGACACAGACCCTGACAAAGAACTATTCACTAGGGACAATTTATATTTCCTAATTCACCGATACATGCATGTCTTTGGACAGTACCCGGAGATAGCCCACAGAAAAACACAGGGAGGACATGCAGACTGCACACAGACTGGTCACACAGGGATTGAACCCTCAACCCTTCTCTGCCACCATGGACCTCAGAGTAATTGCCTCTGCATTTACTTGTTATAATTTATAGAACAGATGATCAGTTTTTGTTCCATTCTCAAAACCTTGATGGATACACTGCTGTGACAGTCCAGTAGGCAATGCAGATGGAAATGAGCAAATAGGTGATGACAGGGTAGAAGAGTGTGGACATGATGTAGCCAATGGCCCTGCAAAAGCAGATAAATAAGATTCAAACTCAAATCTATGAAATAATTTAAAAAGAATGTAGAGTCTTACCTGCTCCCTTCTTTAAGTAATGCTATTGCAATACACAGTCTTTTTCTCAAAAATATCAACACAATCACAATGACACCCTCAATTATAGCAAGCAAGATCACTATGAAAAGGAAAAGTATACATCATTAAAGCATTTTGAAGGCATTGAACAGATTTTAACTGCTTTGAATTTTTTTTTTTTTGTTTGAATGTTTTTAAAAGGGTTGAGTACATACAGAAGATGAGCCAAGTTTCGCTAAGTTTAAGGTAAACGGAGAAGTCTGCCTGGAAACCAATATTAGAGATGGTGACATGAGCACCTGGCTTTTTAATCAGAGTGCTGTACTCCCAGTAACAATGCCAGATACCTAAACACAGAGAGAAAGAGAAAAGATATAAAAGTCAGTGCGGCTAAATCTAAATCTGTAGTTTGCCATGACAAAAGCGGAGCAAAGCAAAGCAGTTAGTTAAACAATCAAATATAAGTAGTCTCTCAGTTAGGTTTTTAAGACATGTTGTGCATTGTGCTTTATGTGCAGTATGCAGCAGCCACTATCAAAAAGGACACACAGTAGATACTTACCATAGCCAACTGCACCGATGACACCAAAGATAACAAGCCACAGGAGCACACCGGCAATGTAGTGCAGAAGCAAAATAAATAGCAGACTGAGCACCATGGTTATCACCAGACCACTGGAATAACACAGACAAACACAAACTAAAAACTGGTGTATGCATTTAAAGTTTGTACATTTACAAGAGCAGTTTGCTGAAGTATATATATATCATTATTGTAAAACCACGAAGATTCTTACGCCAGGATCCAGTACCACGTATGTGCATAATCCTCAAAGATCTTCATGCCAACCTGTTTGGCATTTAGCAGATTGTTGATACCCCTGTGGACGTATAGTAGGTTAGCAAAACATGTGATAATGATGAGAGCAATATCTAAGAGAGTATTATTATTGAATACTGAAAAGAATTTTAGTCCATAACACAACATTAGTGTTATTGAAGCACATCTCCTATTGTGCAGAGTCACAATATATGACTTGGTATAACTTGGTTTCACTGCAGCATCTTAAAAACACTGCCCCATGTTCTGTCTCTGTAAACTCTAAAGCAGACAGAGGTGGGAGTATGGACAGAGGACAAGGAAATGTTTCAATAGGTCAAACGCAGCACTGAAAGCAGTTTAGAAAACAATGTAATGATGATAAAGAGCTGCTGAAAGGTCAGTGAAACCTCTGGAAAATGAGTTTGGATCTTTTCCAGCGCTTTTAGGCTAAATGCAAAGGAGAAACTGGACTGACCACCGGAGGGCACTATATCAATAAGTCTTTCCAACATTTCAAATGTCCCACAGAGAGTTTATTAGTAAATCCATAGCCCTATATGCTTCTGATTATTGGACATGGATGCATAAAGATGAGAAGCAACATTGAGAGGGTTAGTCTACTCTACACAAAGCAATTGTTAACAGCAAGACCTTTCAGCTCCATGCTGGAGAGCAGTTGCTTGAAATAGAAAAGCAATAAGACATGTCATAACAAAGCATTTCAAGGTGGACACAGAATCATGTATGTTTATCTTATCATTTACTTAAAATACATGATATCTCTGCTTTAAATGTAAGCCTCAATACTGTAGTTCTACTCCTGAACCCTCAGGCCCTCCTTAAAAAAATCATATTAAAGCCATTTAAATCACTGGCTCCCATTTAAAAATATTACACAAAAATACTTTTTTTCTTTTTATTTGTTAATTTACTTAAGTCCTCTTAATATATAGCCAATGCAAGTTTAATTTAAAACATTTGACCTACTAAATGCCAGTTTAATTTGAAAAAGACACTTTGTTTTTGAGAAATAATGAAAAAATACATATATTTGATGAATGCAATGCCAAGGTTTTTGTGCAACTTTCAACTGTCTAGGGTGTGTCAACTATGAGCACAAAAAATGGATTTGATTAATTTTTATTTCTGTGCTATTATGAAAAACACACAAAAAAAAAACACATCACATTCTTACTCCGAAAGCCATTTTTAGTCACTGGGTCCTATTTATACATTCATTAAAAATGAAGACTTTTCTTTTTATTGTTTTTTTGTACACCAACTCATGTCCTTTCAGTGTGTAGCATTTGTATATTCAATTCAAACATATAACCCTCAGTGTAAAAAAAACTTACACTCTTCCTCTTAAAGCCCTAAAATGGCTGCCGTACATCAAAGTTCCTGCATACAAATATGAACATAATGCTGTGTGTTTTTTTAATACACCAACATATACACACTTAGGCTCAAACCAATAAAAAAATAAATGAAAAAAATATACACAGCACACTCTAATACCCACAGAACACACCCAAATAGTTTATCTAAAAGTATTCATTTCACTGGGCTGCAGTCACTGTCTTTATAAAATGGTCATTATAAAAAGGACATACTTCCCACAATGCTTTACTGTAAACATGTAAAAATATTATTTAGCCTCTGACTTGCAGGTTTAAAAAGTAATCAACAGTCGTGTACTTTTTTTGTATTACACTGATAACAGGGTAAAGTTAATATAATCTAAAAGGGCCTTTAGAGGAAGAACGGGAGTATTTTGTTGTTGACGATGATAGCAGTTTTGACACAAAAATATGCAAATTTCAATAATTAATGCACACCTTGGTGAAATATTACCACCCTAGCATTAGAAATGTATAAATGAGAGGAAAAATCTACTCGTAAAATGGCTCTAGAAGGCCCTAAGGGTTCAAGAAAGCGGGCATTTCATGCAAAAACCCATGCACATTATTTTAAATGTGCATACTATATATAATACACACATTCTTGGACATGACTAACATGCCCTTCTATTCATACCCTGTTATACATTTCCAGTGTTCTCTGAGTGTAGAGGTGACAGGCCTAATCACATTAAAACAATTTCATTAAACTACATTTACAGACTATTTTCCAAAGTAAAAATATGCAGAATGTTTATGATGGTGACTTTAAGAATAGTTCAGCTAAAGGAAAACAGAAGCCTTACATTGCAGCATCTCGGAGGTCACTGACATTTCTCTGGAAATTGTGCCCATCTCTGAAGATGGTTTGATTGGCTACAGTCACAATCCCATTTCTTGTACTGATATCTGGGAAGCACCGCTGAAGAACTTAAACACACACAAAATATTATTAGCTTTATATAAGCTTTGGGATATTCCATTTAAAGGGGTTAAAGATTTACTTACAAAGTTTGCTTGGCACAATCATAGATGGGCAGTCTTCATCCCTTATTACTTCTAAATTAGGCTAAAAAAACAAAAAAAAAACAGGATCATATTATTTACATTTAGTCATTTAGCAGACGCTTTTAATCCAAATGTAGTGGGTTAAATTCTGAGTTTGGTGACGTTAAATTGACACAACAGTTGGGCTGTATCCGGTGTGATGTAACACTGTCAAACTTGAGATCAATGATTCAGTTCAAATTGTATGAATGCATTTGGCACTCCTACACAACACCTCACTCTATGACTCTCCAAAATCATCATACCAACGTCACCCTCGCTGCTACCAACTGCTGCCAGGTGCTGCTCCCATAACAGGCCTATGGTGTGTGCATCAGTCCCTTTCAGATAGTTGTGCCTGGTTATACACATGAATCTGAATTCATGGTAATAAAGTATCAAAGTACGTGTAGTAGAAAGTATCAAAACTATCCATGACAGACATCACCAATTTTAAGTAACATGTATGTTCAAGTAGAGAGATGAGATTTTATAAATATATTCTAACCTTACTGCCAAGGACAAAGTCTGGCTTGCAGAATTGCTTGTAATATTCCCAGTTAGCCGCTGACTGCGAATCGAGGAATGTGGCAAATCTGTCAGGGCACTTGGAGACACAGAGCTGGAGATAGCAACACAAACTCTTTATAATTAGCGACCTCATCCATCTCACATTGACAAATATGAACAAGAAGTGTGCTGTAAATACACTTTTTAGCTTAGTAGTTTGAAGATTCCTTACCTGGGTGGTAGGGCACTGGAGGTTAATTAAAACGGCGGGATTGGCACATTTCAAGATGTTGAAGTAGAACAATACAGTTTTGTTTCTGTGGAGACAAATGATGAAGACAAAGAATGGAATCAGATTAGAACAGATTACTCTGCAATGTTTTATCAGCAGGGACTCACACACTCACGTAGTGTACCATGGAGTTAAGACTTGGTATAATTAATCATAAGCTATCTCACTGTATTGTGAGTCTTTTGTGAGTGTAGCAATACCTACGGAAAGCTGTCAAACAAAAGCGCAAACTTAATTATTCTGCTCTGAAAATGTAAGAAGCAGATGGTTTTTCACTCACGAATTGGAGGTTCCCTTCTGGTCGCAGAACTGGCCTCGGCTGTCTGTGGGATAAACCACCTTTCTGGGGTCACCAAGGCTCCAGGCTGGGAGAAAACAGCATATGCCTTGTTACACATTTGAACCAGTGGTGATGCACTTTCACAATAGTCCACTTCTCTCTTTAACACATATTTCAGATGTAGATGTATATAATACAGTATATATTAGATGTATATAGTACAGACATGTATTTATTGACCACAGAGCTTCTGTCTCTGTGTGATAGTGTCAGAAAAAAAACAGCCAATTTGACAAAACTCTAACTGAAATGTATTTAAAGATGGCATGTTTATAATAAAATCCAGGAAGATATATTTGCACAAAGACATTAAAAAAATCAATAGATAGAGTCTCACTAGATAAAAGTAGTAGTAACCTTGAAATTAAATTAATCACAAAAAGTACACAACAAAGACTGCACAACTCCAACAAACAAATCTAACTAAAAACAGCAAATATAGTCAACTACGGTCTTCCTAGAGTGCTAGATTGTAGACGTATTACTATAGGTCAAAAGAGTATGGATTGAAATCACCTCCCTAATACCTTTCCAAAACTATACCTAGTACAATTTCCATCAGAAAAGCAGTAGAATAAGGCAATTTTATCATAGCCACAGACTACAGACTGCTGTGCCTAAGCAACAAACTCTCTACAAACACATCCAAAGGGCCAAAAACATTACTGAGAATGATTGAATTCACTCATTTTTGTCAGCAGCTTATCTCTGTGGAACAAAATACAGGTGTTGTCATCTTTTGTGCTGTACCCCTGCAACACCAGATTTGAGCAATCTTAACACTACAAGTTAGCCAATAAACTGCTTATATACAATTCTTTATGTTTGTGACCTTGTATTAAACTCACCCACTGTTCCCAGAGCAATGTATCCAATGATGACAATGATGAAGATAATACAGCAAGCCACATCTGTGCAGCTCCTGAGAAAAAAGGTGAGAGAACAAATAGTGTGTGACATTGTAGGCAGACATTACGACTTGTTTCTACAGAGAACAATACTAGGTGTCCTGTCCACAAACAAGGGTACTGAGGTTGAAGAGTATAGAGTACAAAGAATAAAAATAACACACTTGAAGGTTTAGGTAAACTGGTTTAGATATTGCGGGTAATCATGACTTTGCCGCTGTGTGGCATCTGAAATTTAGATCCGAATCTAGTCCCAATATTGCTGCAAGGCATGACAAAATGTCATCTTCACGCTCACATTTCAGAGGAGTGCTGTAGAGCACCTCTGACTTTCTAATGAGACTCTGAATCCCCCCCAGAGTCAAGTGTCCCACAGGCACAGAGACAGCTATTTGAAGACTGCCTCGCGCTCTCTCTCTCTCAGTGGTAGCCTCTGTATGCTGAAGCTGTACTTCCACAACTCTCCTCACTATCTCAGTGTCTCCCATAACAAGCTGTTTCTCTTTCACTTCTGCCCCAGGACAAGATGTTCACACAGCCCGTTATGTTGAACCTTCTTCAGTGCTTTCCAGACCAAGCTGTACTAACACAAGGGTCACACTCACCCTCTTTAAAACATTACCTACTTTACAGATTAACTGAGACACTCATGTCCTCTTTTAACTCTTTTTTTTTTTTCATCTGAATGAGAAAAGTATATGTGAAAAGGAGGTCCAAGCCCTGGATGTGACAGCCTTTTGAGTGTGTAGTTCTTTCAAGAAAGTATTGACCTTGTGTTGCAGGCACCATTTTACACAATTATAAAGAGATACACATGCTGCTTCAGCCTACAAATAAAATCTAAATGATGATTAACCAGCAGCTCATCAGAAAAAGAAAAGAGCACTGATGGCCAAAGTAGGAAAGATAAACGTAACTAAAACAGCCTCTAATGTCTAACATACAAACAGCTCTTTAAACTGTATGCAGAATGGCCTAAATTAACAGGGTAATTCACTTTTGTATCGCAAATTACACAAGACTGTTTGCAAGTGCAGCTCCAATTAGGAACCTACTTAGCTTACACTCTGTGGTGAGAGGTTGTTCTGGTGGATGGATCACTGAACTTACAAACACAGAATATACACTGAAATCTTCAGGGAAGAAGTGTAGTGACGAGAACGTGTATCTGAAATATATTTGCACAATACATCTTTTATCTTCAGCGTGCTTTTTGTTTTCTTGTAAATATCTTCACATCAGCCAAAACCTAGATATCAGAAGAAATACTCTTTGTTAAAGAAAGGACTTGCATATAATATCAACACATTGACTATTCATATTCTTTTCTAAGTATAGCAATTTCCCAAGATATTAATCAAACTAATGATGTTAAAGAGGCTCAGTGCTGCCACAGTCTTATGATGACAGAGAATGTGCCACACAACCAGCAATACTACAGCAGATATAGTGCATGTTATTAACAAAGGAGACATTAGAGCACCATTTTATTTCATTCAAAATGAACAAAGGGAAGAGTGATCTTTGTTGCCATGGCAATGGTTACATTTCATATCTTTGCGCTCTGTTGCTACGTACGTAGTAGAGTAAGTTAGTTACTACTCAGTCAAGTCAAGGCTCACCTCACTTCAGCCTTAATGTGACTGTTACAGTAGTTCTGTCCGGTTTCCAAATTCTTTATATAGAGACGACTGCATTATTAAGTCATAGTGCAAACGCAGCACCACTGTGCTAATACAAAGTCACCTTTGAAGAATGCAAAGGTGAGTGCTGCGAGAGAGCTGACAGTGTGAGAAGAGAAAACAAGCCTTCTTTACTATCTCATCTAAGAAAGGCATGGCACATGCAGGGAGTCCAAAATATAGTCAAACTAAAAATTCTTGCTGGCCTGACTCCAAAAAGAATCCGATATCCTATCACTTAGCTAAAGCAGCAAAGCACAGCTCAGTCTGTGGACTGTAGTGATAGAAAGAACTGCTCTATGGAAAAATTCTGAGCGGACTTCTCTGTCAGTTCAATGAGAAACTTTGATGTTCACGTCAGGGCCTGAAATTCTGCGAGAGCCAAGGTGCCACAGATGGCACAAGTGCCATCGCATAGCTTGGGTGCCACTGTGCTGCTTTGTAACAGACATCAACCATGAGAGATATGTAGAGGGTCACATTGGCAAACCAAACAATATTCTACCCTACCAAGTTCTGATTAACACACAATACTACAATAATAGTATCAGTTTATGTATAATAATATGAGAATATGTGACAAAATGTGATCAGCACACAGTGGAACTGATTTAGATGAAGTACATTTACATTTAGTCATTTAGCAGACGCTAAACAGCGACTTACATTAAGGTTCCATTCACCAATGTTACAGCTGGAACACCACTGGAGGCAAGGTGGGTTAAGTGTCTTGCCCAAGGACACAACGACAGTATGAACTGTGGGAGAGCGGGAATCAAAACAGCCAACCTTCCTGTTATAGGACGGCCTCTCTACCACTGAGCCACTGCGTAAAGTGACTGCTTGAAAAAAATGTAATTTCAAAAGAATCAGCTCTGAGACACTTTAGCCTGTAGTGTGAGCGTGGCCTATTTGTACATTCATTATAATCTTCATAGCTGAAACCAGGTTGATTACCACTACAGTTGGTCTACTTGGGAAGGCCTTTAGAGGACTGTTCAATAACCACAGATATTATAGTTACTTCATCCAGGCGTCAAGATGACCACAGAGCCTGTTTTCTCCCTGTTCTCATTAAGAAAAAGCCTCTGAGCCACAGAAACATCAAAGAAGCCTTGGTGCCTTCACCCAGCTGTAGCAGTGAAATATGCCGGGATAAAGAGGCACTGGAGGACTCGAACATGCCTTCACAGCAGCCTGCCAAACTGACACTGAACATAAAAGAGATAAGACCCTGCATAACCTCAGAAAATGACTAAATCATCAAGAAAGGCCTGTGGGGATGCCCTTGAGAGCTTTTCTTTATTTTATTCTGCTCATTTTGCTGCTCGTTTTTGTTTATAAATCACTTTTTCACATTTTTCATGTGGATGGAAAAAGAATATAGTGGAAACTATTATTAGATATGATATATTCCTTGTAAGGCAGACTTTATCAGGAGCAGACGTGCTGTGTGACTAGTTATAAAACAGTGGCCCCTTTCCCCGGCCCACTGGAATAACTTTATTAAGTGATGTGTGGACTACATCTTTGTTAGGGGTGCATCTGGCTGGGCAATAATGTGTGTCATTGGGCTAACTCCAGCCACCAGCCTGACTTATGGCCATTGATCTGCATGTTCGAGTGCGAAGAGCTGCCAACGCTAAGCCTCCATCTTTATTAACGTAGCATGACAAATGATCAATCTATTAGCACTCAATCAGGATTGTGGGAAAATTATACAACAGGCAGGAGAGCAGTACACACTTACGAATAAATAAGCAAAATACCACATCTTGGCATTTCATATACTATTACACTTCTCACTACTAATGTAATACTAAATTGTTAAGCCAGCCCAGAAAAATAAGGCTACATATTTTAAAGTAAAAGGTAATGTAATGCTGCTTTAAAATCATTATTCAGCAGACTTTATGACATCCTCACATAAAAAATACTTTTTCTGTCTGAATTAACAATAGACCCTCAATGGAATACCTGACCACCATCATACACTCCAAAAAGGGACATTATATATATATATATATATATATATATATATATATATATATATATATATATATATATATATATATATATATATATATATATATATATATATATATATATATATATATATATACTGTCCTTTTATATAAATATATAATTGTCTGTAGACATAATTCATGTTGCATATAATACCTGTTGTGGATCGGCCCTCTGAAGTTTGGGTCAAACTTGCGTGGTTCACCTGAAAAATAAATAAATAAAAAAGAGGTGAGATGGTTTGTTGGCTTGTATCATTTCAATATCTCCAAGGGCAACATTCTCTGAATTACTCACAGTTATTGGATGCATTCAGAGCCTTCTGTATCAGCTTGTGTGTTTGTGTGTAATCATGAACGTTAACAGAAATGTATCTAACAACTGATCTGATGGGAAGTGGCTAAAGCACCAAAAGAACTGAACTAAACTTTTGAATCATTTACATGAGCACTCTGGTCCAAGTGTGCCATGTTACCTGCTGTGACATTAAAGCGACCAGAATGAGCTAAGTAGGTCGCTTCACAGTACATGTCCTGGCAGGATTAGGATGAAGAGTAATGAGAATGCTACGCAACAGTAGTAAGAAGACAATTATGCAAATATATAATAAATCATAATAACAACTAGATAACAGCTTATGTAGGTCACATTAAGGATTTCCCATTTGGATCCAGCAGACTAAATACTGAAGTATCAGTATCCATCTGTGTGTGCTTGTAAGTGGGATGGAGAACATGAGTACGCATATTTCATCAGTTCTTGAGTGTCCAATCAGTCCCCGCTTCATTTAAAGTCTATGACGTGGTCATATAGACCTATTAATCATCACACAGGGAAAAATATCTTGCAGCAGCTGGCTTAGACAGACTTTGGGGCAGCATGAGTGGGCCCATGTCCCATCTGGCCATTCCCAATACTGACCCTGTCAACCAGGCAACAAGACAGCGGGGCTTCTAAAAGTGTGAGGACTGTGAGGGATGACTACACGGCACTCTGCACATGCAAATCTGGTGGGCCACTTCTACCCCTAATTTAAAATTTGATGACCACTAAATATAACAGCCAAGAAGCCGTTTTTATTTTTTATCAGAAAACTCTGTCGTACAAACGCTGTAGATATTATCTCTTATCTGAACTGAAAATGTTTCCTTCCTCTATTACAGCTGTGCTTGTTTGAAGGATGGTAAGCCAAAATCTTTTAGCCCACAGCAAACTAGTGACTGAGCAGTATTTGCACTTATCAGCAATCCATAAGGTATCATAAAGCTGCAGAGTCAGTAGAAACTGAGGCAGAGACATACTTAAATCACACACAGGGATGCCAGCAGTTCGAGGTGGTCTCAAAACAGTAACCCATAAAAATATATGATAACAATATTTTATCTTCCATTCCACGTCTTGGTGAAATTGAGGCTTCAGGTCCTTACAAAAAACTGTTACACTGTCACAGAGAGTTGTGTTTTAGGTCTAAAAATGAGAGATGTTCAGACAGTGTCAAGTGTGAATACTTAGGCCAAGGACACAATGTCACTAGACCAGGTGCTCACTGCAGCTTTTGACCAGCTCTGGAAATGGCAGTAGGATAATGCCACTCGACAATTTAAAAGAGGTAATAAACTCAATAACACTTTTCTACACTGTACGCATCAAATTAATTACTGCTGGCACAATTAAGGCCTTGCTAACAAGCTTTTGCAAAATAGAGTAGTTTCATTCTTGATATGAATCAGTGACAATCATCCAGATCAGATTCAGATCAGTGACGTGAAGACAAGCCCTCACGCAGAAACAGTATACAGTCATTGTTTGTGCCAACCATTTTATGTCCTATGGAAAGCACATTTTAAATTGTTACACTACATTATTCAACAGGCATTTTTCAATTTTCTTCCATTATTTTTCAGTAGTTATTGTGATTATTCACAGCAATTGTGACAAAAACATGTTTCCCCATATGGCAGGTCTAAGCTGAAGTGTAAACTCCTGCAGAGATCAGAGAGGGCCAGTGGTGAGACGACAGATTGTGAGGTGTCAGCTGAGCTTTTTCCAGGACAATGAGGTTTACCAGTGTATATAGCAAAAAGACAAATAGACAATAAGGGTCAGTTAAATGTGGTAAAATTCACTGTAGTTATAGAGTTGTAATACTACTCGATACAAGTATTTGTATAGAGTAGTATTACAACTACAATACTTGTAGTAAATACAAGTATTTGGTCTGGCCAAAGGTTTGAATGAAACCTGGAGAATAAAAGCATGCTGCCAGGCCACCAGTGATGAGCATTGGAGGATGGTTGTTTAGCCTGCACTGCAGTCTGCCAATGCAGAGGATGAGGCTGATGTGTTGAGTGTGTGTTGCTGGCTCTAGTCTAGCCTGAAGAACGGTGCTGTGTTGACAACATTTGGAAAAAGCCTTGCAGGCATGCTACGCTAAGCAGAATAGTTACTGTTTGTATTGACATAGTGTTAGATAATGCCACTTTGTTCTGTTGTGGCTGAAAGACTGACATGACAATGAGCAGTGTGGTTATCAGAGCATCTGTGGCAATGAGGAATTACATCAGGATAAAAGGCTTTGGCAGTAATGCTCTAATTTGTGACAGCTAGTTGTAACCATGGCAACAAGATATATGGATCCATTTACAATGATAAGAATCTAACAGCACAATCAGTCTGTGACCCAGACAGTTAAAACGTGAAAGGTTCTGCAATAAGTAGTCAGGACATTGTAAGAGTTTCCCCATGTTACCTCAAGTCAGAAATATATGTCCCTTCTCAGCGTGCTGCTTGTCTGCTGAGAATTAATCATCTCATTCTGAAGTCAAACTTGACAGGTATGTTACAAATGACCTTTGTACAGTAGCTCTTGTAATGTGAGACATTAAAACACAGCAGACATTCATTCAGACATATGTGATTGTACTCATATGAAATGTAGAAAGACAGAGTGTGTTTTTTACAGTAGACATGCATTAAATTAAACCCCGCCTAAGTGTCTAAGTCTAGTGCACAGACACATAAACATGGGGACACACAGGCACCAGTGTCCTAAAGTTCCTCAGTCCAGCACAGGCCTCTTTTATAGAGCAGTCCGGCAAACAGCTCCAACACTGTTGTGCTCTATGTGGCCACTTGAAAAGCACTTTTTTCACACTGCTGATTCATTCAGTTGCCTACTGTATTTAATTGACCAAAACAGGTCAGCTTTAAGAACAGTGTTAGATGTAACTAAATAAAATGAAGAACAATGTGGTTCAGAAGGTATTAAGTGAAAACAGAATATTCAAATTTTCTTTATATTTGATAAAAGTGGCCAATTTAAACAGCATCCATACTTTTCACTGGACAGTACATAAAACGTAGCGGGATCCAATGACTACAGCAGGTGCTTGGTTAAATCCATTTAGCCCCAGTGTCAAACATCTTTATAGAAATGTATTTCCTGCCTTAAAAAATACAGCCTCTCTGGAGAACAGTACAACTTTTAAAGTGCTGGTCTTCCTCACTAAGACAAGAAGACAACATTCACAGCTATGTTTGTGTGCTTCTTTGTTGAGTTCTCTGGGATTTCTTGATTTGTTACTAGATGTCTGAAGTTTCGTTCATGGCATGTCTTGCTTGGAAGTCTTTGAACAAAATGTAGTTGTTTTTTTTAAATAGAGAAGAAGAAAAACAGTGGTATCCTCTTGAAAAAAAAAGAATAAAATAGAGTGAGCTGCCGATTGGGATTTGAAACCCAAGAGGAAAGTTAGCAACTGAGAGTGTCAGCTGCTGACAGCCCGCCTGCTGCTCTGAGCCCAGAAGAAGCAGTATTGTGGCAGGGCTTTGTGACCTTGGTTACTTTTGTGGCAGCCTGCAGGCATGTGGTGGTCCTGTGAAACCACACCACTACTGTAACAGCTGATCAGCAAAATACTCGACTTGATACAATGCATTGACATTGTATTGGTGAGAAAAATACTGTGGCATACACCCACAAAAATCCACAATGTGATGCAATGCCATATGCAATATATCTTGTAATTACACTAAGGCTGATGGTTTCCTGATGGAAAATGACATCTTGACAAACTAGAATGAAGTAGATTTGCCTGAATATTACAAAAATCGCCACACTCATAATATGCTCAAAGAAGACACATTGCACCCAAGTATTTAACTGTTACATTAGGCTCCCTAAAAACAAGACTAATCTCAGGACAATTAAAGCTGCTGTAACCAAAAACTCCTTCACTCATGCCCCAAAAACAACATAGCCACTGCATAAGTACATTTAAACACATTACATGAAGTGAGACACATGAATGTAGATTGTACTTGGGTCTCTGGACTACACAGAACACTTAAAAGTACCAAAAGAAAGAACCAAAGAACTAAATTGAAGACTATAGTCAACACTAAACCTGGGACTAAACCAGGACTAAGTTAGCAGTTATCCAGTGGCTATAAAGTCGGCTAAAGTCAGAGGTAAACCCAGGAAAAACTGACCCATTGACTACAGTTACATTACAAAAGGATGACTTTTTAAATTCTTTATCTTTACACCATTGATCCAAACCCTGTTACATATCTGCATTTTAGCACAGTGCTCTCAATTCTGCCTTGTTATCTAGTTCTAATAAACTATATCTGTTCTGGCAATATCAGATCTCCTTGTATCTAGTTCTTGTTTACAGCTAAGTGTCCCATTTCAAACACCATGCCATTGTCCAGACATTTTACTGATTCACCATTTGTTATTAGAGCCCATTTTATACAATTTTTACTCCCAGAAATGACCTAGCTATTGAGAAGGTCACAGTAAATTAGCACTACCATATGCCATAGAGATTAATAAATTAACTAATAAGGCCATTTTATCAGAAGCTTGTACTTGCAGAGGACAGTGTAACTTTAAAAGCCCATAACCACATTTAGTCTTGGGAGCATAATGAGCCATTTGAGCCACAACCTTCTCCAACTGCAATTTCACAGAGACCACTAATGTTTGATTCTCCAACAAACACTACATTGACTTAGTGTGAAAAAAAAATGCAGCATTTAAGGAAGCTGCCCATGCGAGAAATTTGTTAATTAACAGTGTGCCCGACTCAACACTTTCCGAGGTGAATGGAACTCATATCTAAATTGTTACTTACAAACCTGTCACAGAATGATTATGAGTTTTTTTCTTCCTGACTTTTCTGACTGACTGAACTTCCTGAAGCAGAATAGTATAATTCTACTGAACACTTGCTAGATAGGTAAGCTGTTATATATTCAGCCGAGCTAAAAGATATATTTGAATCAGGAATGTAGGCCATGAAGGGTATTCCTGGATGTGGCTGATGACTGTGCAAATTACAGCAAAGTCATAAGAGTATTACTAATTACAATCCAGCCTTTATTTCATTTCCAAGTTTATCGTATAAAAAGAACTAAGTAAGTGGATATATCTCTGCTTTTGCATTTACCATTAACCACAGCGGTAATGGAGAGTTATTCTGTTATCTTACAAACTCAATAAGATAATATAACATATTGACTGCTAGTTTTTACTTATTCCACCAATGTTTGAAACCCCATGAGTTCTTGCCTCTGATTGGACACTTCTCCTTTACTGTGAATGACTGAAGAAGGCATTTGTTTCAGGCATTTCTCAAGAGTGGTGATGCTAAAGTATTTTATTAAGCACATTTGACCACATTACAGTGTCAATGCTGAAGTAAGTATTTATCTAACCCTTGTTCAGCATTGTGAGCTAAACATTGAATTAGTCTTGTGCGAAGCTGACTGCCAGAGCGAAAGCACCAGGGAGCCAACTAACATAAAGCAGCTGACCTAAATACTGGGAGGCATCATAACTCCAATCCATACTTCACTGGAGAACTTATTGTTGGATGCTCATGGAGAAAAAAAATACATGTTTTAATCAAAACTATGTCTTAACTAGAGACTATTGTGTAGTGCAGTAGAGCCAAGTGGTTGAGGCTCAACGGCTCAAAAAGAGGGTCACTCATTACATTACATTACATGACAGCTCAATTTCACTAGATAACTTTGATAACTTGAACAATTGCAGAAACAACTGAACATTCAACAACAAAAACACAAAACTGCTCCATCTTTACACCGTTATGTACTGTATGTTAGATGCAATGATGAATCAGATGGTTACTCTCCCATTTGCGAGCTGGGCATGCTGTGATGATGAAAGAGAGATTATTCTCCTTGCTAACATCAAGAAACTGTCAAAAAATAACCATTTAAAGATAAACACTGTTGCTCTAAAGGCTCCAGCATGAACCTTTCAAAAACTAGATAAGGCTATGTGTCTGGAGGAAGGCTCTGGTGGATAGCAGTATGTCTAAAGAGAGAGTGAGGATCAACTCCCACTGACAGGTTGTGGTAATGATTGGCAGAGCACTGGAGTCATGAGATCTGAGGAACACAAGGGGACAGCAAGTTGAGAAAGAACAAAAAAGAAAACATTGGACTGAATTTGAAAATTGTCTGTACAGCTGACTCTAAAGAGGTAATTGTGAGATGGGTGACAGTATATTACATATGTGTAAACAAAAACTATCTCAAAAGCACTGGCATCAAGCGGTTGCAAAATGTGTAATGGTGTCGGTCTGTATTGAAGGACTTTCCTTTACTCTAGCTACATTACAGCCCCAATTGCATTTTCCTTTCTATGCATGCCTTTCCATTTACCTAACATAATGCTTTAGTGAAGGAACGCTTCATTGAACAGGTCCCAGACAGGGTTTGAATTGAGTTGCTGTCTGTGTGGCATTTTGTGCTGACAACAGATTATATTGTGTTGATAAACATAATAACTAAGGCGAGAAACTGCCCACGGATTAAATATAAGTGTCTGTGGTTAATCATGTAGCCACATGGAGACAAAAAAAATCCTTTGTTATCAAAATTTGGGGAGAGTGTTTTTAACCTTCATTGGAATGTGTACCTGGCCGTTGTGAATATGTAGTCACTATCTTTAATGTGAACAAATATCGACAGAAAGTGACAACCACAAGTATATGGCTATTTTCAGACTAACATAGAAAATTTACCCTGATGTATTTTGTCATAATGTTGCAGTAAATTATATGTTTTTACAGCTAATCTGGGCCACTCGTTGCAATGTGAACGTTACGCTATTCTTATTGTCTCTCGTGGTGGGCACATACATCAGGTAAATAGCGAAAAAAATAAGACAAAATTTAAATGATTTCTTTAAGGCAAAGCTTAACTAATTGCCAAATAGTTCAGAAGCAAAATGTTTGGAAAAAAATAACACACATTCAACCTCAATTACATCGTCGTTTAGATAGATTCTTACACCAACGTAATTCAACATTTATAAACGTTATTTGTTACAGTTAGCTGCTGGCAACATAACATTAGCTTAAAATGTTCAACAATGCTACCTATTTTTCTTTACCTAAATCACAGCAATGACACAAACACCATCCGTGTTAAAAAGGACCATCGTTGTGTCCTGTTGTCATCCCGTTTTAACAGCACAGGGAGTAAAATATCCTGACGTTTTTTTTTAACAAAGACGAAGGCACACAGACTCACCATAATAGGACGCGGGGGTGTCCGTCTTTCTAGCCATGGCACGTAAAAGGACAAATGCAGCACCGTCGTCTACGTTTTAGGGACAGCATATGAGAGGAAAAAACTACAGTAATAAATAGGGGAATTGAAAGGTTACGCCGTTGGACTGTTTCTGGGGATGCTTTGGCCACGCAGCCGAGCGTCAGTCGTGTTTACAGCGCGACGTCATTAATTATTCAGAGATGGTCTTAAAGGCGCCGCTGTGCACCACGAATGCTGCTGCTGCTGCTGCCGAGTGATGTTTCCTTTGTTTGGGATTGAAAAAGGCTAAACCAGTTGCAATTATGAATCTTTCTTGACGTGTTATGTGAATCATTATGTTCGGTGCTGCTCGGTGTCAGCTAAGCACCTGTAATGTACATATAATAAAGATTAGTCTTTGCAAAGTTAGGTATTTTTGTTTTTTCCAGACAATCGTCCGCACCAACATTTGACAGTAAGCTCTGCTCATAGCCTACTTGCTAAACATTGACCCCTTGTGTTATATCTGTGAAAATGCAGCTTCATTGGTAGGCCGAGGGCACATTTGAGGTAATTAAAAATGATGAAATTATAGATTTATAAAGTATAAGATTTAAAAAAAATCTTTGTATTATTTGGCCATGTAAAGGGGATTTGATTGCCTCTACGTTTAACTCTTCCTTCTGAGGCTTAGAAATTACTTTGGTTGGTTGGATCACTTTCAGGTCCCATTGTTATTTTGACCAGAGTGTGGCACCAAACACAAAAATTTAGGCCTGCAGAATACAAAGTACTAAAAATAGTTTTGATTAACAGGCATGAGTATTAGCATTCATTTTCAGTCAATTCTTGAGTTGTCGTTCTTTTGAAGTTCAATTTATATTTGTTTGTCTGCTGCTTGCTTTTTACCATGATGATATAAAAAGAAGAATCAAAACCTTTTTGCAAACAGAGTATGCCATGCTTAAGGTAAAATATGTGCAGAAGGAACCAGTAAAATCATCATATTTTTTTATTTCTCTGCCATAATATGTCCCTACAACATCTTGTATAATAATTAACTTGTGTTAGGTTTCACATGGCAGGTATTGGCTTGTGGTATAAAGATGACGAAGGTAAATGTTAAATTTTGCAAAGCTGCCAGACCCTCTGCTTGTTATTCAGTACAGTAAACAACGAAGCCAGAAACATACTAATTATAATTACATAACTGGGCGACTATGACAGATGCTCTCCAATCGGCTTTGGAATCCTCTCTTTTTTCAAACAAAAGTTGTCATTTGAAAATTAGGGTGAAATTTTATCACCAAAGACAAAGGAGAGCCTCTAACAAGAAATTAAAGTAAACACTTCTGATAAGCAAAAGTGCAAATTATCTCAATCAACTGTGTATGCTCCTACATAAGTTTAAGAATGGAACAAATAAGTATTAAACAAATACATTATCCTGCATGCTTTAAACAATCCATTGTGGCTAATAACAACAATTATTCTAGATGCTTGATTGACACCTGAAGCTATGTCTTCTTGAATTTGAGGACAAATATGAATTTACAAAAAAAATCGCTCTCGGCACAGAGAACAGGTGCAAACAGAGCTGATAATTTCACACTTGCAGTGTATTTGGCTGCGCATCAGCAGGCAACAGTCTGGCGGCTCACTGAAAAGCAGGTTCAAGTTAATTAAAAAATGGTTTTGTTCCACAGACATACGCCCTGCTCTTCTCTGTGTGCTCTTCTGGAGCTGTGTTTGAGATGCATTATTCAGACCCTGGGGACACATCTAATCTAAACACACAGGCTGCCAAACACCTAATCCACCGAATCCTCAATGAGGAGCATTATAGAGAGCGGTTTCCTGGTGACACAACATTTTGTGATTCAAATATTACAGTTGATATACAGTTATGTTTTTCTTCAGTAGGCTACTTTATCTTTATTTCCATTATCATAAAACTGTGAGTCTGTACTACAAACAAGCAAAGACTATACAGTTGTGCTCAGAATTTGTGTTTTTATTTTTGGGCCATTTTTTAGGGACTATAAATAATAACACAAAAACCTTTCTTCCACTCATTATTAGTGGTTGGGTGAAGCCATTTATTGTCAAACAACTGTTTACTTTTTTTTTTAAATCATAATGACAACAGAAACTAACCAAATGACCCTGATCAAAAGTTTACATACCCCAGGCCTTAATACCATGTGTTGCCACCTTTAACATCAATGACAGCTTGAAGTCTTTTGTGGTAGTTGTGGATGAGGCTCTTTATTTTCTCAGATGGTAAAGCTGCCCATTCTTCTTGGCAAAAACCTTCCAGTTCCTGTAAATTCTTGGGCCATCTTGAACAGCACGTTTGAGATCTCTGTGCTGGTTGCCGTATTGTAAGCAGGATGCTTTGTGGCATTTGTGTAGTAGTGGCTTTCTCGACCATGCAGCCCATTTTTCTTTAAGTGCCTCCTTATTGGGCATCTTCAAACAGACACAACACTTTTTTTCCTGTATTCCTGTATTTCTGTATTGCTGAAGTTGTTTGTGGATTTTTTCTTTTTTCAATTTTCCTGGCAGTTGTGGTTGAAATCTTTGTTGACCTTACCTAACCTTGGTTTAGATTCAACAGAAACTTCTTAATTAAAGTTTGAACACTGCTGATTGGCATTCTAAATTTCTTGTATATATTTTTCTATCCCTTTCCTGTTTTATACAGTTGAATACCTTTTTCTTGCAGATCCTTTGACAATTCTTTTGCTTTCCCCATGACTCAAAATACAAGAAATACAGAAACATCAGAGCAGCACTGGATGAAAAAGGGTCTGTCAGGAGCCCAGAAACTCACTGACTTTTATACACACACAGTGATTAGACGCAAACAGATCACATGTGAGGATGGTTACCTTTAGTAGCCATTCAAACCTGTTTGTGTACTGTATGTAGAATCTTTTTTAGCATATATATCCATTTATTCTGTAGGTCCTGTATGTAGATTAGCTATACACTCGTCTGTAATCTAGTTTACTTATCTTAATCTATAGCCTATAATATGATTCTTATTATGTCTGAGCGCATAAATACCCACATTCCCAGCATGCGTATTGGTGTATTTATGGATCTATATTGTATAGGCCTACTTGTAGGATATTCCTTGTTTAAATATAACCTACTTGCACGCATTCACAGTGTGTGTATACATATGTATTGTGTTTAGGACAGTGGAAAAGGGGGTAGGTGATAATAAATGTTTTACTTTTTCCTCCTCCTTTTAGAGCATTACAATGTATTTCCAATTATGTCACTTCTTGGTTGCTCCAAAAAAATAAGTAAATGAAATGTCTTTTCTGTTTGCCCCATTTTCTGTTTGCTGTCCCTGTCAGACGATGACTCACTCTTAATAAAAACAGCCTAGGGACCTTTTCCTACCTTTCTTTTATTAAAATGTAAGACCAATTTTTCTTCCGCAAAATACTGATACATAGAGCAAACTGAAGTTTAGAGCTTACCGTAAACTTTGTAGACTTTTAACTTCCACTTTACGACAAAATAGCAATTATCTCTGCATTGTTTATTTTTGCAATTGCCAATATTTATCCCTGTTTCACGTTGCTTCCTTTTTCTCTGTTCTCTCTGTTTTCTGCGCTGTTTCTCTCTGTTAAAAGACGTGTTCAAATCTAATTATATACAATTAATCGTTAAATACACTTTCTCAGTTTTATCTGCAGCCAAGGGGATGTTTTTTTTTTAAGTCCTGATATATTACTTTTTAGACTTTTTTGACTTTAGATTTCGGGGATCTTCTTTGCGTAATTTACTAAACTAATTTTTTTTGTTCTGTCATTCTAATGTGTTCTATTTAAATGTATTTTGAAGTAATGTCTCCTATCCATGTTCCAGCAAAGTTACATAAAAAAGTTTTATCTGCAGCCATTACTTCCTTATTGACAAGGGATGGGAACGCCACTGACCTCAGGACTGATATTCTAATAATAAATCAATTAAAATCATTGATCATTAAGCCTAGATGACATCTTAAGGTCTCTTTTTTTCTCAAATAATTCCAATTACTATATGCTATTAGGTGATTAAATGGCTCTTTTTTCACATGCATAAAAAATTGCATACTCCCTGTTTGAATGCAGATAACTAGCTTACAACTGAGCCATACTTAAAGTAGAGCTGGAGCTGCTGGTTACAAAATAGTATTGTCATATGCTACATTTAAACAGATCCTTTCTCATAGATAATGTAGCATAATCATTTAACAATCCAGTTTAAAGTTTAATAAATCTGGGACAGCAACACTGCACTTGAGACCTGGTCCAATCAGAGTTAGTTTCAGGTCAAACCTAGAGATAAAGCTCAGCTGTCATATCATTTGATCTCAGAATTGAAAAAGTCTAAGTGGAGAAGAAATTAAACGTTTTCACCTTGAAAACTAAGTCCAGATGCCTTTGCTTTAACCTTTTTTTTTCAAGATTATTTGGATGACTGAGAACCTTCACAGACATTAATAGAAAGGTTCTTTGTAGCTATTAAATAGGCTACCCTTAAACTCAGAACAGCTGATATACTTTATACTTTATCTGTATTACTTACAGTTTAACTGATTTGTTTTTAGACCCAACAGACCTACACATTTCTTTGCAGCTTCAAGCGCACACAAGAAATGAAACACAGCTATGTGAGCTCTGACGGCATCTATAAAAAGAATAATTCACATTAGCCGGCCCCTCCTGACTAGATTACAGCTTCCAGCAATTCTGACTCCCATGGGAGCCTTTTCTGCTCAGGTTGCCATGACAAATGAGACAATGAAATAGTTTCCTGCCATTAAGTGGGAGATCCCAAAGTTAAGAGCATGACAGAAAATCAAAATCAGTAAATTATAATGAAAACACAAGCACTCAAGTATGTGTCAGTATGTATTCTATCTTCTGTGCATTCTGTCATCTTCCCTCTTTTTGTCCATAGCCTAAAGCAAGCCACTGTACTTTGGTGTCTTGGTAAAACGTTAAAGCGATGATTAGAAGCCTATTTTTAACATTATTCAATTTGGTAACACCAGATGGCACTAGGTGAACAATTAAAGCGTTAATTAAGCACACCACCAAACTACATTTCATTGTGTGCTACTCTTTCTGGGGAAATACCTTACAATAAAAATACTTCCTATAGGTGCATGTGAAATAATACTCCCATATAAGAGCCTACAAGCCTCATCTAGACTCACCCGACCCCAGGTCTATTTCTAATTCACATCAGGCTGTTGCATCCTGGTCCGTCATATGTTTTGAACCCTTGTTGAACCCTGATGGCGTTGGGGGTGGAGTTGTTTAGGACCATGAGGCGCGCGTTGTGAGGCATGAGGACGTCCCCGTCGAGCGGAGCATGTGAGAGCAATAGTAGAGCGGCGTCGTTCGGTGTTAGGTGCTCGTTGCGCGCTCCGCGTCTGGTTTCATCTCGATCTCGTCTCTAAGGTGTTGCGGCTCCTCAACAGTCCCGGTCGGTCCCGACGCACTCAATCAGCTGTGGCCCCTTTAGCATGACTCCTCGCTCATGAAAACGTGGGAGAATGAAGATGAGATTAAAAGTGGTAAATATTAAATAAGGCGTGCGGATAATATCGCTCCTTTGTGATGCATTTTGGAGATGTGTCATGTTTTGGAACCCAATTTATTCGTTTCTTGACATTGCCAATGAGATTAGAAGTAGCCTAAATTGGAATTACAAAATTGTTACTGATTATGAAGCGTATAAGGGACAAGTAATGCACTGTTTTTGTTGAGCGTGTTGACATTTCATTTGCAGTCTAGCATGAGAAAACGCAGCTGTCATTATTGTGCTTTTTCTGTGCTTTGAAAACTAATTATAGCAGCACTTTCTTGGCTTTGAACCATTGTCACAGTTTTTATAAAGCAATGTTGATTCAACCTTACGTGGCTTTCTGTTTTATTTAATTTTTTCAACTCTGCAGTACCAGGGGGTGAGTGGCATCATCGTCATCACCATGGTTACCAGTTTGATGTTGGTCTACAAAGGCAGCTCTAGTTACAGATCATCTTTGTCATCTCCATCATCGGCCTCATCTGCCCGCCATTTGCTCCCAGCTTCTGGTCCATCTGTGAAAAAGCAAAACACGACGCTGCAGGGTTACACTGCTGTCATAGATCGAAAGGTAGGTGTCTGATCTGCCTCAGAATGCATTTAGACATGTTATCTGGGATTGACTGTATGTGTTTTAAGTCCATGATCTATAGTTGAGGTGAAGTTAACAGAATACAAACACAGCAAGATCTAGCTGCTGCTAATTTGCAGACTTTGCACTAAATGTGCCAGCCTAAGGAGAATATCCATTTATTTTCTGCCATTAATCCTTACATACACTCACTTAAATCAATCAAATTAAACATCAAATTGAAAATATTTGTATTTCACCACCAGGGACTAAATAAGAGGGGGTTAATACAGAACCAGATTTGATCATTAAGAATCCTTTTAGGTTACTTATAAACAGAGGCTAGGTGGTCAAAGTTTGTGCCCTTTTCTATATATTCTGTATATCTAGCATACATCATTTTTTGCATCAATAAAATGTTTCTGTTTTTCCAGACATAACCTCTTGTTCAGTTATATTACATAAGATAATGGAGAATAATATGTTAATATGAAGTGAGACAAAAGAATAACCTTTTCCTATGACATTATCTAAAACGTTCATCTTTGCCATGACAATTTGAGTCAAAGGTTTAGATTTTGTGGTAAGATTTGGGAGGAGCCGGCTGAATTTAGGGAAATGTCAAGGCTGCCAGGTTGGACTGGCTGTAGAGGAGGAAAATAAATGCTAAAAGATTCTTGTTTGAGAATTACAGTATGTATTCTAAACTGTTCACATGTCAAGCACCGAGCCCTTCAGGAGAACATCATGTACAACACATAAATATGTAAAACAAACTGTGCCTGATTAATATTCTCCCAGCATCCAAGTAAAGCCAAGAGGCATGTAAATGTTGAGTTCAGGCATACACTGGAAATGGATTTATGAAGCTTCAGGAAACGAGAAAACTAGAACTATCCAAAGTATGTTTGATATGCAGACTAAATTATGTCCTCGGCTGCTCCCAGGGACAACTGATGTCCAGGGAAGTCCATATCTCCCTGAATGTGGTAATTGGAAATGTGTAGTGGTTTATTTTTCACAGCAAGGTCTCTATTTGACTAAAATGCAAATATGTCAATTGAAATAATAACACACAGAGCTGCTGTAGAAGAGCCTCACTAGATTCTCTCTCCGGTTTACTCCATTTCTTAATTCATAATTAATGCTACCACTATGAAATATTTAGCAACAAATGCACTTAAAACAAGATCCTTTTTAATGAATGTCTACACAGGACTTTGGTGCTGAAATTGGAATCATATACTGTATACTATATTACAGTCTGCAATGGAGTGGAGGAGCCCATCATTCAGTGCGAGTGCAGTGTTACAGGGAGCTCGTTCAGTTAGATAGATCATCCGGACAGGATGGTGTCTCCTGTTAGCGGGAAAGATATGCACTGAAGCACAGCAGAATGGAAAGGACATTTTGTAGAAGGGAAGTGAAAGGACAGCAGTCTTGATTGCAGTTGCATGTTTCAGGAATAACATAAGATTGAGCTTATAATGGTCAGTTTGAACCGATTTCAAATAATTTGCTTTAATTTGTTGAAAGCACTTTTACTAGTTTGGAGTGGCAAAATGAGAGGCCGCTGCTTCAATCTGAAGTATTTCTTGTGTTAAGCACTTCGTTATTCACCTTCTCTCCTGGTCGTCAAGCGTCTGTCTACAGCTGACAGGGGATTCATGATGGATCCACATTGCGACATTTTTATGCTGCTTAGTGTCAGTCTGCCCCCTCTGAGCTGTGCTGCTGCTGTACTTTCTGAAAAGGAGCTGTGGGATGACTAACAATGCTAACCTGCTGTAGGATCTCTGCACTGTACAGTCTCCTTCAGGGTCATGTGAGGTCTGCCACAGCTGTGGGGAATGTCGACTATGGAGCAAATACACAACCCCATGTAATATGAACTGTGTAAAAATATGATGTCCTCAAAATAGTTGCTGGAAAATGTGAGGTGATCCCTGTCTAATGTGCCTTCTGTTTATGGCCTGCAGAAGTCATGTGCATAGCAGAGGTGCTCTGCAGCTACTTTACCTATTGAAACTACATGTTTCAAACTTGTTTTATTTCACTGGAGGTTAAATGTAAATGTCTGCTTTTATGGTTACACAGAGCTGAGAAAAACAGAATAAAGAGAGAATAAACCAATACAATAACCAGCCTACACAACAGCTTCAGTAAATGTTTTTTTGTTTTGTTCAACCATGTAATTAAAGGTATTTTCATCTATTATTTATTATTTATAGCAAGTTTCCATTTACTGACTGTTATTTAGTTGTTGTATTGTAAAATAAGCATGGTTTTGTTTTGTTTGATTTTATCACTTCATTTGTGAATTCAGTTGTTGTGTTAGATTATATTATAAATCAGCAGCAAACTGATTTATAATATAGTTAGGATTTAGCATACTACATGAATGTGCCTTTCTGCCCTTTTCTGTAAGAAATCTGTGTATTTCTTCTTGAGAAGACACCCCTACAGTCCTAATTAGAGCTGTGGCCCATTTGTAACATTTATTCCATGTCTTGCTTGTCTTCTCTCTGTCTCACTAATATTCTCTGACTTTTATTTTAGAGACATTTACCTTTGTTGAACCACTGGCAGATGTGATCTCAGTTGGCTTTTAACATAGGTTCTAATCACAAATCCAGAAAAAGAGACTGTGAATGTGCCTGAGCCAATTTATGATGTACCTACTTATTACAGGCGCTGCTTTCTGAGCTGTGACAAGCATTAATGCATTGCTCCTTGGAGAAACAGTTGTCATTAGTGAGTCAGTTATGCCAATGGTACCATACTCACGCCTTTCAAATACCTTTTGTTAAGATGTCTGATAAGCGTGAGACTGCTCAGTGAGACCTACAAATGTAGATGAAAATAAGGTGCCTTTATGATGATCTTGCTTGATTCTCTCAAACTGAGAACAAACAAGCTTACAATTGTGTTTCATGAGAGAAGCCTAATTAAACCACAGAGAACAAGCCACATTATCTGTCTTCTTACAGCTGAGCCATTAGCCTAATTCTGAAGACCGTAGGTAGTGTTCAGACACCGATCAGCTTTTAAATAATTTGTGCTGTTCAACACAATACACCCTGTTGCTTGTCCTGTAAAACTCTCTGCCCTTCCACGTTTTCAAAGTTTATCTATCACTCTCAAACTACAGGCAGTGGCTAGAGGGTTGGTGGCACACAAGTCTGGAGCAATATTATAGTCTGACTGATGGAGTTTAGTGGGAAAGCAATAATGATCCAGCGTTTCGCCTTTGGGAAGTGTATAAACAGGATCGCACTAATGAGTCTGGAGTGTGGGTGGTAATCGACTGGGACAGCAGCTACTGAGCAAGTGTTTCATCTGCTCCTTATAACACTGTCTGAAACCCAATTGACATCAACATAAAAGATTCACTGACCACCTTTATAACTAGCTTCTTGAGAATTTTTAGACTGGGAGAGAATGTTGGCTCCAAAGTGATGCATTATTGATCAAGGTTAAAGCAACATGATAGACATGTGGGAGTCAATTATGTTCTACCAGCACGTGTTAATTTTAGGCTAATTATTATATGAACTTCTACTTTAATACCTTTTAAGTCTGCTTGAATATTCCTGAAATATCTTCTTGATGTTTAAACTATGTTATTATTTATTTTCCAATCTATAACACAGTCTCAACAAAAAAGGCTGGACAGGCCCTCTCTGTGTGGAGTTTGCATGTTCTCCTTGTGCTTGGATGGGGTTTCTCTGGGTACTCCAGTTTTCCCCACCAACATACACATGCTAGTCTCAGGTTAGTGGCATGACTAGGGATACGTCGTGGTTCACATTTGTAAACTATGACAAGAGAAATACAACCAAAAATACTCACATTTTACTAGCTTTCCCAAATTTTTATTTAAGTTATTATTTTACTGTTAAGCAGAAGATAATGTGAATTTCTTTATATATATTTTTCGATGGGAATGTGTTGTGAGTCATGCAGTTTGCTAAAGCCTATCTTTTATAGCAAAAACATTGACATATCCGTAGTTTAATGCAGTGTGTGTGAGAATGAGTTCATATGTGGAAAGAAGGAATTACAGCTTGGCACTTTTAGACAGTCTCTTGCCTGGGAAACGTGAAAGTATTACATATCTACAACAAAATCAAACCTTGTGAAATTTTGGGGAAACCTTCAGATGCAGCAGACAACGACAGACTCACAGGCTCGCACTATGCAATCACTCAGCATTGGGCCATAGAGATGGGGGGGGAGAATATTTATTTAAATAATAAATATAGCAGTGGAAGCAGGGCAGCCTTTGGCACTAGTAATATCACCAGCATTTACACACACACACACACACACACACACACACACACACACACACACACACACACACACACTGATTCCCACCTTCAAACCTGATGGAGTGTGAAGCTCAGAGGACAGTTCAGAATGCCAATGTAGCGCTCTATTAAGGCTAGGAATAATTCATCTGAAGAGTCTCAAGGTTGTTGCTGTCGGATCATTCAATCTGGACTTGCAAATATGAATCGGCAGTAAATATAATACAAACTGACCTGTCCTATAATGCATATTAAACTGATCTAGGTAGAACATATTTTAAAGGACCTGATTTGGAAAAGAGAAATTTGGATTCTCAATCAAGACTACAAGAGATTTTTTTTTACCAACATTATTAATAGGATTTGTTAGAAAAAGCTATAAAAACAAACAATAAAAAACAATTGCTTTTTGCTTTAATTTTACCTTAAGCTATAGCATTTATATCTGTTCTTGTCCTGGCACACTCTGGTCTGGGTTATGACTTGGTCTTTGCATGTTGATAGCATTGTATATTTTACAGAATAAATATAAATAAATATAAATTGATATAATAATAATAATAATAATTAATAATATAAAAATATAAATTCTGCTGTTCATGAAAGGCAAGATTGTACAATTACAGCTTATAGTTCATAGCTTTAACAGTTTTAACCTTAGCCGTTAGCGTGTCTGATCCTGTCTTCCCTTTCACCTCCACAGCCTCTGAAGATGCACTGCAAGACGTGTGCACTAGTGACCAGCTCTGGACAGCTAATTGGAAACAAAAGAGGTAAAGAAATCGACCAATCAGAATGTGTCATTCGTATGAACGATGCCCCCAGTGTTGGCTACCAGAGAGACGTTGGCCAACGCACAAATCTACGAGTGATAGCTCACTCCAGTCTGCAGAGGGTGCTCAGGAACAGGCAAGAACTCCTCAACTCAACAAGCCAGGAAACAGTATTCATATTCTGGGGTCCAAGCAGCCTCATGCGAAGAGACGGGAAAGGCCATGTTTACAACAACCTGCAGCTGTTAAAGCGAATGATCCCCACGCTCAAAGTCTACATTATATCCCGGATCCAGATGCTCAAGTTCGATGACCTTTTTAAAAAGGAAACAGGGATTGACAGGTAATTGTTTATCTGAAAATGCATCTGCAAAAATGATTAAGGTATGTGCATTGTGCAAAACAGGCAGGTTGATAATTATTTTTGACAAATGTGAGCTTCATAAAGGACTCCTGTATGCATGTGAACATAAAGCCCACATTGTAATGAGAATCCTAACACCTCAGTCTTCATGCACTGACTGTCAGTATATAAATGTCACACTGGTATCTTCCTCTCATGAATAAAGATGAGTCGGAGTTATCAGGTACCATAGAAAGATTAGGCCAATCTACTTTAGGCTTTTCAATTCATCATCTGTCTGTATCCTATGTACAGTACCTTACACTGTAAGTGAGAAAGTGCTAAAATTATATCACGTCTTTCAGGAAGAGCTCCAACTTATGGCTGAGCACTGGTTGGTTCACCATGGCCACAGCCCTGGAGCTGTGTGACAGGATCAGTGTGTTCGGCATGGTCCCTCCTGATTTCTGCAGGTATGACTGTGTGGCTGGATGATTTCTTTTCAAGTCTCTAGTTTGCACATTAATTAAAAAACAAGTGCTTAAAATTATGTGTTATTATTTGATGCAGTTTTTCAGTCAAAGCTCAAGGATTGGCTTTCTATGAATCACATAATCAAGAATCATATGGACGTTATGCACAATGACTATGTATTGTCCCATTTAATATGAACAAAACATTGTCTGGAATGATCTCTAGGATTTTTATGAAAATGACTAATCCATTCATAAACATTCATTCATTCATTTTCTACCGCTTTTCCCGTTAGGGGTCGCGGGTGACTTGAGCCTATCCCAGCAGCTTTGGGCCTGAGGCGGGGTACACCCTGGACAATGGCCAGTTAGTCGCAGGGCTGACATTTAGACATAGACAGTGACAGACAACCATTCACTCACTAGGGACACTTTAGAGTTGCCAATTAACACGTGGAGGACATGCAGACACACAGAAAGACCGGAGTCGGCCAAGAATGTTTTTGAGTCAGCCGGGTTTTGAACTCACGACCTTCTTGCTGTGAGGCAGGAGTGCTAACCACTTAAACATTTAACATTATATAATGTAACATACAAAAACTATACAGACTTGTATTTGAAGTCTTTTGTTGTCAACCTACCTATTGTCAGCCCAAAACAGTAAGAAAAGGTTATTTTTCTTAGTTTACATGCATTATGTCATTTAGCCCCTGGGCATTTTTTTTTATTCTCTTCAGCATCAGTTTTAGCTGCTAAATTGACATCCAGAAGAACCATCAAAATCTGTCTTGGATATTCCCTTTGTGCATGAAGAGGATGCCTATTTATTAGCGTACTCCACTCTGTGATTTAGTGTGTGCTGACAGCACGGATGTTTTATTATATAAAAGTCTTGTCTAGTGCATCTTTAATGATGTCTTCAGCTGTTACTACTAGCATGTCCTTTACTGCTGTACAGTCACTGTGGGGAACAACTGGGATTTAAATTTTTTGTGAAAAAGACCATACACTGTAAATCCTGCTAGGAAGGCTTATAAAGGTCTACATAAAATTAAATTATCATGTGCAAAAACTAATGTGGTATATGTGTCATATTGTGAGAGAATGTGAAGTGTTGTGTTGCTGAGTCCTTTACAAGTAGAAGGATAAGACTGTGAATAATAATCAACACATCTGTAAGCTCTGATTCTTCTGATCTTTATGTTTTCTTCGTCCCAGTCTCTGTTTCTTTCCCACTGTGCCCAGCTTCCTCTGCTCGCCTCATAATTATCCCCATGTCACTTCTACATCACACATTGGCTCTCAGTTTGTTTCATGCCTCTCTGTTCTTGCGCAGATCGTCCTCACATCGCTCCGTGCCGTATCATTACTATGAGCCCTTGGGGCCTGATGAGTGCTCCATGTATTTGTCTCACGAGAGGAGCCGCCGTGGAAGCCACCACCGCTTCATCACTGAGAAGATGGTTTTTGCAAACTGGGGCCGAACCCTTAACATTGACTTTTACCAGCCGGACTGGAAAGCCACAGCTGTCACAAACAGTTCGTTCACTCCTGTCCCCGCTGGATCTTGAGAGAAGAAGTGTGAAATATGAGTGTGGACACTTTCAGCACGAACATCCCGTCACAGACTGCTCTGAGACAGCAGCAAGACGGAACAAGCTGCCGTTATGGGTGTTAGTCGACTGCGTAAGCAGCTTGGCAGAATGAGATCACTGTGTAAAGCACAAAGCTTCAGCAGTGTTTTGGAAGTGTAACTATAATAGGATGAATTTCATACCAGAGTCAAAGCAATTGGTGACTCAAGAATATTTTACTCAGAGCAAAGCTTCTTTAATAATACTACAGCTAACAGACAGAGGCAGTATACACCACTGAAATAACTGTTTGGATTCATCCATTTACAGAATTTTATTGTCCCTTTTAGCTCAGTGGTCTGTAGAGCTAAATAGTTTTATTTACAAATAAGTGAGTTTACAATAGTGAAGGAAGAATAGTGTAAATATCTACATTTCATTTTTGTTTGGGTTATTGAATTATCGGATTTATCTGCCATCAGGTAAACATTCTTTTCAATTTGTCACACCAATTTGTTCATCCTACCTTAACCTACTTCTCTTCCCCTTTGTCATTTGCAACAAGGGATAAAAGGGACAGTATGCCACTTTGGCTGCAATAGGAAGTTGAAATGAAAAGTTGAAAAGCACATTTATGGAGCTCCTTGTTGCTACTCTTTACCAACAGAGTCTGAGCAGTAGAAATGATGTTGCAGTTATAGCTATCAAAGAGCTGTTTACATATGTGTCTCACTGTAATGGCCTGTTGATTAGTCCAGATCTATTCACATGCATTTATTATTGTGTAACCATAGATATTAACATAAAAGGAAAATAGTCTACATCTCCCAAAAAGCGAAGTTATGTGATTATCACTTCCAAACAATTTTTTTTTTCCAGAACTGAACTGTGTGGGCGGTTTCCAAAGAAAATGCCAGAAATCATTTTGCTTGGTGGCTCAGTAACAGATGGTCCTGAAAAAAGCCCTTGTGGCTGATACTTTAGACTATGATTAGTCTGGTTATTAAAGGCAAATGTCAAAACAAGTCCTCAAAGTCGTTTTACCCTTGACAACAGAACAAGTCAGCCACCACAGGAGTAGCCTTTTCAGTCCTAAAGCTCTAAACGGTGAGGTTTCTCAGGGGGACCACAACAGACGGTAGAAGTGTGGACAAGTCATTGACTACTGCCGGTGTTTATTTTCATTGATATTTCAGCAGAAGAGCACACACTCAGGTTGAATATTAATGTAGTAAAGCTCCCACGCGGTGCTGGGGTGTCATGCTAAGTGCACCGGCTGCTCCTGTGATCTGCGCCGTGCTCTCTGCAAACCAATTACCTCTTCCTCAGGTAGAAAGGTTGGGATGTAATGGCTTCAAAGGACAAGCTGGGCAAAAATGAGCCCAGCAGCTGTTATCTTTAACAGAGCCTTTCAGTGACATTATTATTATCATTGACCTTGAAAATTCAAAGAAAGGGACAATCATGGATTTGTAGACCCCAGACACATCAAGAGGACTTTCCCATTTATTTAAGCTGTAGCAAAAAACTGTTATTTATCCTCTTCTAGTTTACCTATTGTGTGGAATTTTAATGTTGTACTTTTTATATTCAGATGTAATAATGAAAATAAAAAAGAGAAGTGAGTTCAATATATCACATGAAACCTTAAAGCTTGTTTAATTTGAACATCTCTAAACCATAACTATTGCTTGATTTTCATGAATAAAGGAATTTTGAGTTGAATCCCTTTTTTGTTCATCTTCACCTAATCTGTCCTGATGATCCCAGACACCTCATATAAGCTCACTCTGACATTGTCCACAGACATTGCCATTATGTCACATTCCAAATATTACAGTAAAAGTAACACCTGTCGCTTGTGTGAAACAGAGTTAAAGTATTGACGTTGAAAAATACGATTGGATGTATTGAGTCTGTGCTACCACCTACTGGTCCAATTTGTTTTAACATCTGAAAAGCTGTAAGTTTATTGGTAAAATGTGGTAAAATATCACCATCATGAGTAGATGCACTTGACTTCGGTAACTTTAGTGCTTTTTGAATTGATGCTAGACACATTCAACATTCAATCATCCTATACAATCAATATGGAAATATCCAACTAAATATCTTATTGCTTTTTGATGCATTTATGTAAATTCTTAATTGCCTTCTCTGTATGTTCCCTTATTCTCTTTGTGCTCTCGTATTTATGTTGGAAATGATGAGACATACTTTTGTAACTGCAAAAGCAATTAACAAGCATTTTCAGTCACATTTATGACATAATATACAATCACCTCCAGACATTACCATAGAATTAGAAAGAGATGTGTGTGGCAAGTAAATGTCAACCCCTCCACTTTTGGATGAAATTTCTTCCAGTTTGAGTTCCCATGCTGACAAGCCCATATCTACCTGCAGTATCTGTTCTCTGTGCATCATCGTTTAGAGCCATCACTTCTTTCATTATGGTTAGAATAAGTACCACACCATCTGACAGAGCATAAAACAGTCTGAAATAACCTTTCATCTACTAGATCATACAGGCTTTGTGTTTAAACAGATGTGGATCAAATCCTATTTTGCTAATAGTTTTATTTTTTTCAATGAGCTTGCACTGCCACTGGTCATATGACTTGGTATCAGACCACTGGTATCAGCTTTAACTTCTTGACTTGATAAATAGCTTTGACATATTTTGTGACTTCCCTCCGCAAGGCTGGTCCTTTAACAATTTCCCAAAAGCCTTTTGGTCACCGTGGCTTTGACTGAGAGAGGTAGAGAGAGCAGAAGAAATGGGAGCTGTATGTAGTACTGTGTTGCTTTCCCGTCTTGGCCCAGGAGTGTGGAGTGATTAGATGAATGTGGCAAAGAAGGAAGCCCCAGCGATGCCTGCAAAGAGCAGGCATTATAGGTTATTTTCCCATCTTACTCAATCTCCTGCTGGCTTCATGCTAGGCCCATTTGATGCTGCCAACAAAAGAATGTAATTGTGCTCCCATGCCTGAGCTCAGTGCACATTGTCTCTGAGCACTCTGCCGTCTGTCATTATGGATAGAGCATGTATGACACCACACCTACAGTTGTAATGTCACCTCCTCAGGTTTTTTTTGCTAAATGAGTCTAGACAGTGGTAAGTGACCATCATTGAGGATAAGGAAAGTGTTGAGGAATATTCACAAATCAAGCAGACAGGTTATTTAGCTCCCACAAAGAGATAGGGCCTTGCATATTTTTTTATTGCACATATACAAAGAAAATTCAAGACATTCAAAGAGCAAACATAAAAGGAAAACCTGCGGGCATATAAAGTACTGAAGACAGAGAACCAGCAGTTGGCTTGGCTGTTTGTTGGCTGTTTTTGATTGTTTGTCTTTGAAATTGCATTGGTCCAGAGGCAGGTTATTCTGCGTGGGATGGAACAGCCATTGGTTGTGTGTCTGTCCAGTTCCATCCAGAAGCAGTTTATTCTGTGCCCACATTACATTCTTTTAAATTTGTCACACCAATTGGTTCTGATGTATTTATGTATCTATGTATGTACCTTAACCTACTTGTTTACATATGTCTCACTGTAATGGCCTGTTGATTAGTCTAAACATCAATCTATACAACGTTTATTATAATATTGGTGCATTCTGTAACATAGTAAGAAAGTGTAAAAACAGTAGAGTTTAACATAAATGAAAACTAGTCTATATCTCATAAAAGTTATGTGTCAATCACTTCCAAACAACAGATTTTTTGTTTTCATTTTTTCAGAAATCAACTGCATGGGCTGTTCCCAAAGAAAAGGGCAGTAATCACTTTGCTTGGTGGCTCACTAACAGACGACCCTCTAAAAAGCCGTATGTGGCTGATTCGATTGTTTGTGTGTCTGTCCAGTTCCATCCAGAGGTGCAGCCCCCAGAAACAAGAGGAAGGACTGGCCTGGCTGACAGAGACAAGTACTTGTTCCTAAATACTGTGGCTCTTTCAAAAAAATGACCCTTAATGCAGTGGTACCTTTGTGTTATTGTATTTCATGGCCACAGACATTGCATTCTTTACTTTATTTTTGTCTGCAGTCAGACACAGTGTCCCTGCCTAATCCATTATACAAAACAGCTTATGTATTTCAAGCCCATGACATGAGGAAAAGGTGTTTATGGATGAATAGATGCAATATTATAAATGATGGGATGGTGTGGTTTTGGTTTGACTAGACGTGATTATGTGTTTTATGGCAGAGGACTGTGGGGGACAAAAGCAGTATCTGAGGCAGTTTTGCTAATAACCTCTGATAATGATAATTTGTTTTGTTCCTTTCTTTTTATCTGGCTCAAACACAATGCAGATGTACTAGTCCAGCCAGTGGGGTATTAATGGGAACATGAGCAGTTTGTTAAATGAGCTGCTTCTAAGTCACTGCTCAACTCGTTCTTCATGAAGTGGAACATGCTGCTTCTGAAAAAGAGAAATCAAATTGTACCAACACAGAATAAGTCCACATATTTTACTAATTTAATATTAGGAGCAATTAACCGCAAAAGCAGGTTGAACAATGTGCACAAAGAATGATTAATATTAATTTTTATAAAGGGAGTAACACATACAGGCACTTTTAATTCAATGTTTTTTTTTTTGTGTAATTAAAATGTCTGATTGTAGTGATGGGATAACTATGGGTAAACTAAGCACCCAACATGAGTACTAGTTTGTAGATCCAACTATTTTTTGGGGCATTATCTTATGAACAGTCATTTGATTCAAATCAGATCTGTCAAGGCAAAGATGAGTCATAAGCCAAATATCGAGAATTCCCCACTTATTCAGGTTTACATGTGGAGAAGGCACAAAATTTCAACACAATCAAGACTTTCTTATTATTGCTTCATGAAATTGAAACGACTAATAATCCTTAGAAGCTGTGCTTCCTTTGTGCATTTAAAATATGACAGGGTATAATAAGAGTGATGGTGAGAAAGAGATTTAACAGTCAGTATACAAAATCTATATATTTTTACCTGTGATATACTAAGAATGAACGGTTTTCCTCATGTGATGTGAGTGGACAGCCTCTGAGGTGGGCTTTCAATTGTGTTGATTGTGAGCAGCTCGTCTGTGCGCTCTCACTGAGAGAAGGCACCAGCGCAGTTTGCACAGCAGAGGTGCCACAGCAATGCTTTCACAGAAAAAAATCACATCATTGTTTGGCTGGATTTACCGCCCGGCTGACAGGACATTATCTGTTGGCACTTTACTGACAGGGAAAGGGGAGTTGGCATATGGCACCTGGATTTAAGGACCTGGAGTGAGGTAAGGATTTTTGAAAGGATTTTTTTATTAATAGTTTTGAAGTGAAGTGACTTGAGTTATAACTGTTAGTTCAGTCCTACATATAAATACATATAAATGAGGTTAGGGTTATGTTCATTGTTAATTTCATAGTTTAGAACTGAGCCTCTCACTCACACTGTAAAAAAACACATTAAGTTGTATGTTGTTTTCAACACAGTTTATAATGGTGTATTGAATTAAATATATATTTTTTGGGTGTTTTGTGCAGATATTTATGAAACAAAGAAAGCCACATCCTTGTTTTCCCTCTCTGTTTGAGTTCCAACATGTCGGCCAATGACAGCACAGTGTCTGGCTGCAGGTCAGAGGTCAGGGCAGCCAACAGCACTTGCTACCACAAGGAGCTGTCGGTCACAGCCTCGGTCATCTCTATGACTGTGGGCATCCTTTCCAACACACTGGCCCTCTTTATCCTGGTCAAGTCATACAGACGTGTACGGATGAAGACGAGGGCATCCTTTCTGCTGTTTGCCAGCAGCCTGGTCATCACTGACCTGCTGGGACACCTCATCATCGGCTGCCTGGTGCTGTTCGTCTACAGCTCCCAGAAGAAGTGGGAGGTGTTTGACCCCTACCGTTCTATGTAGCCTTTTTGGAGCTTGCATGGTGTTCTTTGGCCTTAGTCCTCTGTTCCTGGGCAGCCTCATGGCTGTAGAGCGGTGCATTGGAGTGACCAGGCCTATCTTCCACTCCACTGCAGTGGCAACCCACTACATTCGGAGAGTGCTGAGCCTTAGTTGGCTACTGCCTGCGCTGGTGGCTGTGCTGCCTGTGTTTCTGAGGAGACCCTATAGGGTGCAAAAGTCCAGAAGCTGGTGCTTCTTCGACATGGAGCAGCCTAAGGACTGGCTGAGTGTCTTGCTACCTCTAGTCTTCTCTGGGCTCGGCCTGTCTGCTCTGCTGCTTTCAATTGTGTGCAATACTCTGACCAGCTGCGCCCTGCTGCAGTCCAAACTACGGCGCAAACACCTCTCCAGAAGCACATCGTACCACATTGAGATGATCTGTCAGCTGCTGGCCATCATGCTGGTGTCCTGTGTGTGCTGGGGCCCACTGCTGGTAAGGTGGCACGCCTCTTAGTATTACTTCAATGTATTCAAGATAGCTGCCTGTTGCTCATACTCAGTTGTCACTTTTAAATCTATAAACAACAGGAACAAGTAGGAACTAAAATGATGGTCAGAAAACTACAAAAAACATTTGCTGTTCATACATAAGTCTGTGCAGGTTCTCATCTAGGATATACGCAAGAAAAGGTTTCAACAATGATGGAGGTTAAGTTGTTTAGTCATGTACCAAATTAAAATTGCTGTTGGAATTAGAGAATGCTTTTTGAAGCATGGCTCAGTGAGACCACATAAAATAATAATTTTTCGTGTCATTGATTTCTGTCTTAGACTCTGACATTTATGACTCCAGACTCAAATATCATGGGATTGTTTGCAATGTTCTCTTCACCTAAAATATCCTATTATCCTATTGCACACTTAAGCAATATTTCTCTTTGTCAGTTGCATCTCTTGAGTCCAGATGCTTTTGCCTTAACCTTTTCTTCATTTCTGTGAATAATAATTTACCTCACTATGCAACATTTAACAAGCACCATAGTATGCACTGGTAAATGTAAAGATTCATTAAAGAGAATAGCGTCTCTCTATTCTCTGCATTATTCTCTTCCATTATTGCCTTTATGACATTACAGTCCACAAATAAATTGCGTGGTTTAGGTCATTATTTCTATTGCTTTGTGACCTGCAGGTTCGTGTTATCATGTTGAGCACTATGACCAGAGAGGCCGCTACGTCTCACAGTCTGCTCATGACTGTACGGATGGCCACTTGGAACCAAATTTTGGACCCCTGGGTCTACATCCTGCTGAGAAAGGCTGTGCTCAGGAAACTCTTCATGTTGTTACACAGTTTGTGGAGTGTTAAGTCTACTGACCTGCACCAGTGGCAGAGCAGCATGCTGCGCAGCTCAGTGGATACCAGCAAATCAGGAGCCAGTCACAAAGACTGCCACTGTCTTCGCAATGTGTCTTTGAACGGCAATGTTATTAAATCCATCACCTGAAACTGTGACTTCACAAGAACTGGACATTAAACAGAACAAAATGTCCAAATTAATCCATATTTTCACATGATTGCTTGTAACTGTTTATGCTTTTTCTTAAAAGCAACCACAGCTGTCACTTCATCATGAAAGGATACATTTAAATTGTCTACTGCATAATTTGGGACTTTCAATGTCTGTGCTTCTGAACAAATTGTTATGTAAATGTTCTCTAAAATGCTTCAGTTGTTTGGGCTTTTAGTATTCAGTGTAACTACTATTGCTTGTTACAGGGCTAACATGTAGTGTGTGTTAAAAAAGCAAAACTGAATGTACTGTACTCTTATGCACTTGTCATTTATGTCAGAAGGTTTGCTTGTCTACTTCATTCAACAGTGAGTGGAAATGACACTTTCCTCTTTGCAGAGTCTGTGCTAGATCTTGGACAGACACAGCTTATTTCTGAGGATAAGTGGTTTGCTGTAAGGCATTAACATTAGACCCAATGTTTTTCCACCACTTTTACAATTTCACCTCCGTCCTGCACACAGCATCTTTTCAGCAAAAGGGTGTAATGAAACAGCACTGGGGAGGAAAAAACTAATGATGAAAAAACATGATGGACTGTATTGAATACCATTAAAAGTCATCTGAGTCTGTGTGGGAGTAATGTTTGTTAGAACGCAGCTCTGTGAACTCTAGGATAAAGACACATGACAGGATTTAGGCTCCTACAGTGAATGAATATAATCTATAAAGACAGTTAAAACAAACCCAAATACAAATGGATGACATAGCACACAATTAATTACAATTTATGTACAATAATGTGTTGCTGAACTTAATTTGCATGGAAATGTCATTTGTATTCATGAAAGTCAGTTGAATTAGGATCTGACTAAAATTCAAATGAAACCTCCAGGCACAAGTTACATTTTTATCATTATCAGTGCAATATTTTATTATTATTGTGTTTTTTATTATGCTTTAAGTGTATCTGGCCATACATTTTCCTCAAGTTAAGGCTGGACATTTGTCTCCAGGGCCGCTGTACTGGTGTATGAATGTGTTTGATTGCAGAGGTAAGTTTGGTGGTGGTCAAAGAAGGCCCTCCTTCTAGTGGAGACTTGACAATCCTTCTAACCTCTGTCCTAGTTTCCCAGTAACCCCTTGTACCAGGCACCCATGTCTCTATCTTCAACCAGATCTTCCCTGTGTGTGTGTGCATTAAACTAATCAGGTTTTAAAACACCATACACATCGACATTATGTTTTCTCTTTTCTATTAATATGTTCAAGATGTATTAATAAAACATCCCATACTTGATTATAAACCATATAAAAGTTATAAACCATAAGGCACATAATATAAACACATTCATAAGTGAATAGCTAAATAAGTACACAGAAAGAAAACACATAACATCCAAAATATTACACCACACAGCCCCCCTCTCTGTTTGTCCCAGGTGTGAATGTGTGTGAATAGGGTGAATGGAATTGGTACAGCTACAGTAAAAAAAGCCCTTTATAAATGCACACCATTTAGATAATACCTACACATTAAATGGGATACAGCTGATATAGTTCTAATGCTACAACTTGAAATCTCTAATAACACTGAAGTCAACTGAAAGGGTGCTACAATGGCAATGATCACCTTATAGTGACAAAAATAAAAATCATTAGATACTATAAGCTACAAATGTACTATTAAAAACAACGTTTTCAGTGGCTGCTCTGTGTGATATTTCTGTTGTGTTGTGATGTTAATTACACAGCACAGTACAGTGTTTTTGTCGTTCGCCCAGTGTCCTGTGGGCGGCAGCAGACCACCTCAGTGATTATTATTGTAGGAAAAAGAGGAAGAAGAAGATAAAGAAGAAGAAGAAGCAGAAGAAGAAGAAGAAGCTTCATAATGGTATGTGACGTAATCCTCTCGCAGCCTCCATCTTTCACTGCCGCATGCCTCTGTGGATATTTGAGCAGGTTTGGCAGCTCAATTACTGATTTCTGTGCAGTGTGGACTAGCTGTGTAGTGTGTGGTTGTTGGTATGTGGTCGTGGCAGAGCTTTGCGGCAGCGTGGGGCTATGACATGCCATGGGGGCTATACCTCCAGGCCGGGTGTTTTCATCTGGACAGCTAACCAGACACAGCCTCAGCTCTGCCTTCTGACGAGTTCAAGCTAGTCCCTGCATTAGCGCGATGTTTCTCAGTGTGTTTTTAGTGCTTAGCGCGTAGCTTATTTTGTAGCTTTAACTGCCTTTATCCTTCAAAAAATACAGTCTGTCCTCATCTTTAAATCTTGTTGTAGTTTATTTTGAGATTGAAGGGTTCTGTTATAATTGCTACCACATTATGTCTCCGTTGTTTTTCAGCTTTTATCGTTTTAATTTATCAAATCCACTTCTGATCGCAGGTTAGAACATGAATCAAGAGAAACTGGCAAAGCTTCAAGCCCAGGTTCGGATAGGAGGAAAGGTAAGATGACACCTGAGATGAAGTCAATATCCCATAAACAACGAGGAAACAGTATTTGTTTTGAGATACTGAAATGTATGATATTATGATTGTATTATGATATGTCTTATGTTTAACCATCAATAACATTGGCCTTCAGCTGTCCAAAGTTACAGGGGGTAATTCGTGTGATTAATGGTGCTGTAGAAGGTCATAATTACAAATGTAGCCTATATCATCCTGTGTTACTATTCTGTTTATTCCCAACAAATGTAGGCCTACACTAGCAAGAACATTACTACTTGGTTAAAAAAAACTCCAAACCAGTTATTAAAGCACACAAAGTAAAGCGTGGTTGGGCAAAGCTATGATGTAGATAATATCTGTCCTTTTCAGGGCTCTGCACGCAGGAAGAAGAAGGTTGTTCACAGAACTGCAACAGCTGATGACAAAAAACTTCAGAGTTCACTCAAGAAACTGGCTGTGAACAATATTGCTGGCATTGAAGAGGTAAATGGTATGGATGAACTGAGTAAACACAATATTTTAAGAAACCATGGAAACAAAATAAAGTAGTAAAAATGACACTCGTTTGATTCACAAATGTAAGGTTTTTTTTAGTTGATGACTAAATGTTTACAGTTCTGAAAAGTGATCTTGTCTGATCCTCATCCTCTTAGGTGAACATGATCAAGGATGACGGGACTGTAATCCACTTCAACAACCCCAAGGTGCAGGCGTCTCTGTCTGCAAACACATTTGCTATCACAGGCCATGCTGAGACCAAGCAGCTGACGGAGATGCTGCCCGGCATCCTCAGTCAGCTGGGAGCCGACAGCCTGAGCAGCTTGCGCAAACTAGCGGAACAGTTTCCCCGGCAAGGTGGGTGGACAACATTTTGTCTTTTTGTTATTCATTTTGTTAAATTTTGTAATACAGGTTGTTTTCACTTATTGACTGGGGTCAGATAATTTGGCATGTGAGTCAGAAAGATATTATGTCTGTGGAGGTTGTCGGTCATCCAGGACATATTCAAGAATGGGTTTCAACAAGTGGAAGTAGGTTTGAAAGTGAAAACGTTTTGTCCCTCATCCAAGGGACTTTTGTCAATTCTGAGTTCAACTGATAAGAGAGCTGATTTTTCACCTTTTAAACGTACATCCAGATGCCTTTGTTGAAACCTCTTCTAGGAAAGATATTAGGAAAATAATACCCTGAAAATAAAATGCAGCACTGTAATGCTAGAGATAGTGCAGCATGTTTGTTACAATTTTTCCAAACAAGGCCAGATTTAGACCTTACAGAAATATGCAAAAACAACTGGAGGTGATTCATTCATGTAGTTCATGTTTTTTGCCCCAAATGCCCGTCTATAAACTCACAAACGTTTGTGATGTGACAGTTCTTCATAAGAAGTTCACAGGACACCACTCCATAAGTAAACGATGCCTAAACTATGCACACCTTTATAACACAGTCCTCATTTTTCATGATTAGCATACAGATGTGTGGCGTGTGCCCTTTTAATAATTTATTTTGGGTCTAAGGACAGGGGATGTTGTCTAGTGCAGTCTGTTAAGCCCTTTGAGGCCGCTGTTGTTGGGATATTGGGCTATACAAAAATAAATATCTTGTATTGTCTTATTTGACAAAAATCTACATTTTGTTTTTATCATAGCTCTCGACAGTAAGGCTCCAAAGCCGGAGGACATTGAGGAAGAGGATGATGACGTTCCAGGTAAGATCTCTGTAACAAGATATTCTTGTAAATAATGCAACAAAAATGTGAAAAATATTGACAGTTCTTTTCTTTTCCAATGTAGATCTGGTGGAGAACTTTGATGAAGCGTCCAAGAATGAGGCTAACTGACACAAGCCGGCTTAACTTGCTGTGATGGACTGTGATGAAATGAGAAATGCTCTCATATGAAACCAGAGACTTTTACAATTCCCTGTGGATGTCAGACTGACTGTGTAAAACAAGATAAACTCCCTACACTACATTGTCCGCCTTGACCAGGATTCAGTGACTATAAAAGCGAGTCTTAATACTTTTTTGTTTAAGAAACAAATAAAGGTGATAAACATTTTTAGATCGTGCTGTGATCAATTAAAGCAATGTTGTCAATCTTTCTGCTTGTCCAACACAGATTAAGTATGAATATGTGTTTAATAATATATAGGCTCCCAAACCTTTCCTGTTTTCTTGCTGTAAACGGAGAGCTTTCTCTATCTGGCACCACTGCTCTGTGGTCTTGGCTCATGCGGGGTCCTGCGGGCTGTAGAAAGCAAACAGGGGAGGGACATTTGTGCACCCCTTTTGAGTTTCTTCAAAGAGCCGCAGAGTGAGGAGGGAAATCGGAGAAGGGGGGGCAGAGAGGCAAATCATCCCGCGTTTCGTTTGTGAGCAAAGCCCCCGCTGCTTTGAATTCTCACAGACCGAGGGAAAATGCTGAAGTTTTTCAGTACGCGGGATGACGAGAACGAAAGTCTGTTGGGAGCCTTAACTGAAGGTAAGAAATGCAAAACCCTATTTGGGTGTGGATGCTTTACAACTCGTTCATTCACTGCCTGTGTGTTTCTGGATGTTGTCACTGAAAAATGCTGAACCAGCATTCGGCTGCGCGCATAGACCGCATCTTCTGTGTCAGCCTGTGTACGGGCGTGTTGTTGCGCACATCGGCTTTTCACATTGTCCACTCGTCCAGTGACATGAAAATCCCGGGTCTGTGTGATGTAAGGGGTGCTGCTAAGTGTCGCATTGCCACCGGCCTCACTGCTCGTTAAACATGTGCACGTGTGTTGTCGACTGCGTCACTGTCCCGTGAAGCACCAAGTCGGGCACAGATATTCACTTTACTGCATTTTCATTTTCAACAGGAATATCCTGCAATGCTAGAAAACTACCCTTTAAGATGTTTGTGTTTTACTTAATAGCATAAATAGGCTACTCGTGGTACGGATGAACATAAACTGAGCTGCTTGTGCACGGTATGATGTGCACGAGTCCTGAGTCATAGCTATTCATGAATCACTTTGGCTGTGCCAATAAAACGCCGCTATAGGAAGGCAATAGCTATCTTTGCGTGGCGTGCTCCTAATTGACTGTAGCCTAATGGTTATTACGTGACTAACACTGGTAGGCCTAGGCAAAACCCGTGAAGGGTGTTGAAACAACGGTAATGGGATTTAAACAGAAGCTGTCACACTATGTAGAGCAATTTCATACTTACTTTACAGTATTTACAGTGACATGCTGTCGCTGTAGGCGACACTGAGGAGCACATGCCGGTTATTGGATGCATGCATGTGTGTGTTTACAGATGCAAAAACAACCAGGCTGACATCTGGCTATGGTTTCAGTATGATTACCGAAGCACAATAAGAAGATAACTGTGCTGCACATTGATAGTAGCCTGTAAGAGACCTTATTCTGTACTGAAGTCTTTACTGTATATAAGATATTGGTATCCTCCTCTCAAGGACAATGACCACTAATGAAACCCTGGTGATGATTGAAATGCTATGAGGTGGACTCAGAGATCTACATTTTATATTAAATGACCACACTCCTGACGTGTCATTATTAATGTATAAGTGGCTCAGTGGTAGAGCAGTCGTCTTATAACCGGAAGGTTGGCGGTTCGATTCCCGCTCTGCCCTGTTCATACTTTCGTTGTGTCCTTGGGCAAGACACTTAACCCACCTTGCCTCCAGTGTCTGTAGCACTGGTGTATGAATGTGTGTGACTGTAGAGGTGTGTTTGGTGGTGGTCGGAGAAGGTTGAGCGCCGTGTGTATGGCAGCCCCCATCTCTGTCTGCCCCAGGTGTGAATGTGTGTGAATGGGGTAAGTGGAAGCACGATGTAAAGCGCTTTGGGTGCCCAAGATGGGTGCAAAAAAGCGCTATATAAATGCATGCCATTTACCATTTACCATAAATACTGCATGTGTAAGTGTGCGTAAAACAAATGAGGATGCCCCTTGTAATTATGATTTTTCTAAACAGATGAAGGGGATAATCCGTCTCTTCAGGACACAAAACAGCACTGGCTTCAATAGACCATGCCTCCTTGTGCTGAAAGATGGAGATGTGCCCAAGCCGGGACTAAGGAGACCTAAATCTCCTTCTAAAACCTCATCAGACACAGTGACTGAAGGCCAACCTGAACAGAAATCATGTGACCAATCGGCCAAGATGCCTTCAGCCTTACCACTGCAGACAAAACCTCAGAAGGTGCTCAAACAGCTCGAGGAGGGCAGCTGCACTGTGACATCTATCTCCACATGGGCTGAGGGTTGCTTTGAAGAGGCTGCCAGCCCTCTGGTGCTGAGTCCTGCTGAAGCTGCCTGGCCTGAGGAAGATGAGAACATGGAGAAGAAACCTCAGGCTTTATCCAAAGAGGAGTCGGTGATTGAAGAGAAGGAGCTGGAGGAGAGCAGACTGGAGCAAAATGAGACAAATGTTGTTGAGACAGATTCAAAGGGGAAGCAAGTAAAAGCATGCGGCGGACTGGAGGAGTCAGAGGCTAACAAGTCGCTGACTGACTGTGGGCCAGCGGGGCACATGGATCCTGATAATGAATCGTGTCAGTCGAGTACTGTTGGTATTCTCTACAAAGAACGGGGCACTGTCCTTGGGGAGGTGGCCCCTATGTGGGTCCCAGATGCTCAAGCTCAGGTATGCATGAGGTGTGGGGTCAAGTTTACCTTCACCAAGAGGAGGCACCACTGCCGGGCCTGCGGAAAGGTGGGCGAACATGGTCTGATTAGTTTCACCTTGACATTTAACTGCACATTGAGCAGAGAGTGGCCTTTAAATAATTGTGTCTTCTCTTGTCAGGTTTTCTGTGCATTGTGCTCCAGTCTAAAGTTTAAACTTACACACCTTGAAGGCAAAGAGGGGCGTGTTTGTGTCTCCTGTCACTCAAGCCTTGTTAAGAGTAAGAGCAATGTCTTTTTAGGACAGCAGATTAAAGTATTGCAACCTGAAATGCATAAAAACTATGACCGAGCATGCCAAAATGGTGCATATTGTTTTCAATTCTTTCAGCTCCTTGATATCACTGTATTTTTATTATTTTTTTAACTAAAGGGAGTGCTAGTCCTAGACTTGATTTAGTGTAACTTAAAAAAAAAAAATGCTTGTCAGCAGCAATGCTTGTCTTGTCTAAATATTGTATACCAAATTTGTTTATAAACATGAAATATTTATGTAATGCATATTTACTTCAGGGACACCACCAAAGGGAAAACGAAGGGTGTGGTTTGCCGATGAGATCTTGGCCAGTAAGCAGTCCGAGTCTGCTCCGACCACTCCGGTGCGAGGGCCCATGTTCTCACCACTGAGACGAGCACTTGGCGCTACAGTTAAAAGTCCTGCAAGCTCTCCACAGTTTCAGAGAGACTCAAGGACACATGGGACCACAGCCAATGTAAGATCAAACATACACCCAAATTTTAGGATCACAGACTAAACATGCTCTAGATCCCCTACAGTTTGCCTACACAAACATATTGGTGTTGAGGAGGCTTTACAATATCTGTTACATAGGGTCTACTCTCACCTGGATGAACCAGGTGGTTATGTAATAGTATGTTCTTTGATTTTTCAAGTGCATTCAACACCATTCTGGCTATTCTTAGAGGAACAACTTAGGAATCTAGGGGTTGACACATTCTTTATCACATTGATCACTGATTACCTGACAGGTAGACCCCAGTATGTCAGGATGGGTAACTGTGTCTCAGAGGCTGTCATTATTAGCACAGGGGCTCCTCAAGGAGGAGTTCTTGCTCCATTCCTCTTCACGTTATAGACTACAGATTTTAATTATAACTCTGAGTCCTGCCGCATTTACTATTGATGACACAGCAATAGTGGCTTGTATCATTGATGAGCAAGAAGAGGAATAGACTAGACTAGAGGAAGTAGTTTGGAGACTCTGGTTGAGGTAGTGGAGCAATGCTCACACAACAGGACGGATGCTATACTGAACAACTTGGACCATCCCCTGCATTCAGCTTTTGAACAACATAGAGCTGCAGAGCGTTATGCCACAAGAACGTCTTCTTTCCGACCACAATAAGACTCTACAATCAATCTGTATATGGCAGATTAAGACTTTTGACTGAATCATCTAATTTGAAAAAGACTTAACTGAATTTCCATTTGGGGATTATTAAGTTATTTTGAAGTTGAATAAACCACTATTGAGTTATTTGATCAAGACACTTTGGCACTTTGTTTTCTCAGGAGGCCTGTGGATCATATGGCTGGGGCACCGCAGCTTTGGTCAGCAGCTCTGCCAATCTCATCCCTTTGAATGGTCTACCACCTATCCTGACATCTACAGGTGTCAAAGGAGGTAAGTCAGGATTAAGTTATAGTGTATGTGCAGCGACTGATTTTATTACACTACATTATAAAAGTGAAGAACCACTGTGCAGACTGCAACGTAACCTTTACAGCAAATTAATTTCACAAAAAGTGTGTTTTCTGTTTTATAAAATGTGTGATGATTTTTGCCTCAGATTACACTGTGGAAGAGCAGCCCTCTGAAATGCTGCTCATTCAGGAGCTGGAGAGTGGAAGGCCAAAGCCACTGGTGTTTGTGCTCAATGCTAATCTTCTTGCTATGGTCAAGCTGGTCAATTGTATGTAATCCTTTAAAGCAAAAATGACACAACAATAATTACAGGGTCCAGAATAGACCTGTTTAATCCATGCTCATGAATTTTGTTCTTGAATTCCTTTGTTTCAGATGTGAACCGGAAATGTTGGTGTGTTACAACCAAGGGAATGCATGCTGTCAGCCAGGAGGAGGTGGTAGTGCTGCTTCAATGTTTACCTGAAGAAAAAAGCTTCCCCAAAGACATCTTTAGCCACTTCATCCAGCTGTACAGGGACACCCTCACAGGTCAGAGCTCAACACATATTCATTTCAATTAATCTTTGCATAGTATTTCTGACTATAACCTATTCATAAATCCATCTAACACCAGTTCAAATCCATATAAAAACTGTTCTTTATCTACATTAAATATTTACGTATATATATTTAGTTTTTATACGCACCTTTGGGTCCCGACCCAATGTTTGGGACCCACAGAACTAGAATGAGAGGAGGTTGAAAAAAAATCTCTTACTCCTGTCATGGTCTTGGAAACTGAATATTATACAATAAGTATTCCTTTATATTTAGGATTGCCTCTGTGCTTCTTGTACCGGTAGGGAAGGTGGTGAAACACTTGTCCTTGTCCCTGTTTGGTGGGACATTCCTGGGCAATGTACAGACCACGCAGGCTTCCTGTATGTCCGCGCCACTCACCAGTCGCTCCAAGGATTACCTCTGCCGAACCAGCCTTACCTCTTTGGCCTGCTTGTCCACCGAAATGAGGTGGCCTGGGCTAAAGCTTTTCCCCTGCGCCTCATGCTGCGACTAGGGGCTGAATATCGATGTAAGAAACAACCGAGGCCTGTAATTGTTGTTGATTTGTGGCAATAATATCTGTGCTTTATTTCCCAGTTTATCCATGTCCTTTGTATAGTGTGCGATTTAGAAAACCCTTGTTTGGGGAAATAGGCCACACTATAATGAGACTATTAGTTGTGAGTATGACATTTTGTAAGTGCTATTTAAAACTAGAAAACCATAATTTACTACAAGTTCTGATGACCGTATGTCTAGGACTTTAGAAATTATCGCTACAGCCTACCAATGGTACCGGGGCTCACTGTGGATCTAGAGGCTCAGAGGACGTGCATAAAGATCCCAACCACTGGGTATACTGAGGTGGGACTGAACCTTAATGCTCCACTGGTAACCCCAAATTTGCTGTTCATCCCTCATCATCACTCTCTTCCTGTTTATTAGCTGATGAAGGCTCTAACTAAGTCCAATGAGCATGTACTGGCCGTTGGGGCCTGTTTTAATGAGACCGCAGACTCGCACCTCATTTGTGTGCAAGGGGAGGATGGCCAGTACCAAACACAGGCCATCAGCATTCACAATCAGCCACGAAAAGGTAGGACAGCGTGTTTCAAAATGATAAATGAGAGTTTTAGTTTGGTGATAAAGATGCATATAAAGCAAACAAATAAAATGCTGAGGTAAAGGAAATTAAAGGGCAATACAGCCTCAACATGAGTTGTTTGTATGAAGCGTTGTATTTGTCGTATTCACCACTAGATGTCAGTATGGGATCGTTAGGCTATATTCATGCACCCTTTAGGTAAAAAGTCAGCCATTCGAATTACAGCTGTTGTCTCAGTAGAGCTGACAGTGCAGTTATTGGGTAAGTCCAATTAAAACTGGATTTTCAGAATACATTAGCAGAGGTGGGTAGTAACGGGTTACATGTGCTCCGTTTACTTGAGTAACATTTTTCCAAGAGTAGGTTTACTGCACCATACTTGTCTAGATTTGTAAAAAGGGTACTCTTTACTCGACCAGTTACTTTTATTATTGTTATTATTATTATTATTATTATTATTATTATTACTCATTTTATTTTATTATTTGGAAATACCAATAATTTGCACGTTATTTTATATTTTTGTCTGATTACATTGTTTCTAAAAAAATTCAATCAGACATTGCAATCGAACAGTTATTCAGAGTAGAGTAGACCTTTAACCAAATACTTATTTACTCTTACTTGAGTAATTTTTTGGAGGACTACTTTTTACTTCTACTTGAGTAAAATGATTTTGAAGTATCGCTACTCTTACTTGAGTAAAATATTTGGCTTCTCTACCCACCTGCATATGTGTGGGGCATGATGGATAGGGAAAAATTAATATTTCAAATAAATTCTTAGACCTACCAAGCAGCATTAGCTTTAACAGACTGCACTCTCATGTAGGTCTAGAATATTTACAATGGTTATATTTCAATTTTGAGGCTCATCAACAGATGATACCTACCCCCTTATCATATTACCTCAGTATTGTCTCTGTTTACCTTTTTTGCAGTTACCGGATCATGCTTTTTTATATTTAGTAGTGCATTAAAAGCATCTGGAGGATACCTTGCCAAGTCCAGCATTGTAGAAGGTAGGACGTCCTGCATGACACACAGATGATCTGATGTTTTACCCAGAGTCCTGCAGTACTTCACATGTTTTAGTAGTAGTATAAAACATTGCCGTTTCATTCAGAACACGTTTCTGTTGTGTGTGTGTCTGTGTACATTTAGCAGACTGTTTGTCCGGGCACGTCTTCCTGTCAATGTGAGAGTCTCCCTGTTTGGTGTGTCTTGTGTGTTTCTCCTGTATTGCTGTCCCCTTCTCCCCCAGATGGCCTAATGGTGCAGATTACACTGGAAACCATGGCAGAGCTCCGGCGGTCACTCCGGGAGATGAAAGACTACATTGTCACCTGTGGAAAGCTTGACCAGTCAGAAAGCCAGGAACTTGTTTGCGTACAGTGGGTGGAGGAAAAGAGCAGTGTGAATAAGGGGTGAGTCTATCTATCTGTCAACCTTAGGAAAAGTTCAAGGTCATATCTGTATACATATATGTCAGCTGGAGGATGTAAAATAGGATATACTAATAACAATACACCTTTAAGTCTATTTTGATAACACTCCCCCACACACACAGAATAATAAGTCCAATTGATGGGAAATCGATGGAGTCTGTTAGCAGTAAGAAACTGTTTCAGAAGTCTGAATACAAAGAGAATGGAAAGATTATCCGCTGGACTGAAGTAAGATTGATTATGTGCAAAGAATAACATACAAAATACAATTACAAGGCTTTCCAAATTAAAATGTGTCCACTTTCAGCTCTTCCTTTTGCAAAGGGGGGATCACGGTAAAGGAGAACTACCTGAATCTGCTGAACACAACCGACTAACAGAACGAATTGCCCGGGCATTTTGTTTGGCATTGTGTCCACATCTCAAACTGCTCAAAGAAGATGGCATGGCCAAACTAGGGCTGCGGGTCACATTTGATCCTCAAGAGGTCAGAAACCATGTTTGATTTGTTTTAGTAGAGAATAAACACCTTAAATCGACACCTTGTGGAAGATTTGATATGAGCCACTAAAAGCATTAGTGCAACATTAGTTATGGACATAACTAAAGTTAGTTAGTAGTGAGTTAAGTAGGTCTATGGTCTGTACCAGCAATAATACAAAAAGAAGTATAGTTGGTTGAACTTTGAGGAAATGCAATACACATATGACTCATTTGAAAGAAGCTGTATAGTTTATAATAGAGGCTGCAAAGTGTGACTATATTCAAACTAATTAGTGGTTTGCTTTGTCATTGCAGGTGGGTTTTGTGGCTGGGAGCAATGGGCAGCCACTCCCAGCTCTGTACCTCAACGCCCTGGATAATGTGCTTATTCCAGTGATACACAGTAGGGGGCGCAAAAGAAGTGACGAGTCCATTGTGATGGAGCTAATTTTTTACATACTAGAAAATGTCACTTGAGTGTGTCATCATTACATCTTTCTAACCCTGACCACAACTTCCTTACTGACATTGCCATCTTAGCTGTTGTATCCTTTTCAGGGCAATAAAGGCAGTGCCAGTAAATGGCCACATTGGTGGTTTGCATCCATCTCATCCACATAGACAAGAAAAAACAATCAGTGGTTTTCCACTCTGCCCTGCAAAGGACAATCAGGGTATGCATGAAACTATTCATTAGGCTATTAGATCAGGGCACGGTAGTAGCAAACCTCATAGCTTATCATCGACAACACAATGTTTAAAACCTTTAAGTGGGGTGCTCCTCACAACTTTAATGCAAAGAGAAAAAAGAATGACTTGTATGTAGTAGATTTGTAGCTAATTTATTGCACATTGACCGAATGCTCAAGAATGTTTTCATACTGGATGTAATTTACTGATTGCTTATGAATTGCAATGTCAGCCTGAAATTAAACTTGTAACGATGACCACCAAGTAAACTTTGTACTTTACTTTCACCATTTTGTGACACATTTTATATTTACAGTACCCAAGCCTCACTCACTAGTGCAGAAGTTGCATACAAACAATTTATTGTATAAATGTTTGATATGTAATACTTCCCTCAAGCTGCTTTACAAAGAAGTCTAAATGAGAGACATACCATAGATCCGGCATAACATTATGACCACCTGCCTTATATTGTGTTGGTCCCTGTTTTGGTGCAGCCCTGACCCTCATGGACTCCACTAGACCCCTGAAGGTGTCATTGTTATCCACTTCTGTCAGTGGCCATGATGTTAGTCTGAACAGTCCATGTTGCAATTATGGAAAGATTACCATTTGACACCATTTTATATTCCAGTCCTTACATCCAATGATAAAACTGTGACCTTGAATCTAATGAATGCAAGTGGGTGTAATCTGGTGTGCAGGAGACATTCTCTCAGCCTCTTAGATGAATTGTTTTATACAAAGCAGAATGGGTCTCTTATTAGCCTCCTACTCTTTCCACACGCTTGAGATACCAAGATGCCCAAGCAAACAAAAACTTACGGTACTTTTACTACAAAGGACACTGTCATTTTCTAAGACCTAAAAACTGTGACTGAAATGCTTCATGCTTTAATAAAAATGCACATAGGCAACAGATTCTTAAAATGACAAGTAATCTTTACAAAATAATTTTAAATGGAATTTATTGGCATTTTAATTAAATATAGTTTTATAATATAACAATATTTAGAAAGTCTAAAGCATACCAATACAATTAGTGTCTGCTGTAAAGTATTTACAAAAGTATTTTCAAGTTTTATAGAAACTGTACAGTCATCTGTCCACAAGGAGGGGGAGGAAGACATGAAAAGCAGAAGAGAAGTAAAAGGCCAACATTGTGAAACACTGGGAAACTAGAGCTTTGTTTGCAACATCAGTGAAGACATTTAAACATTTAAATTAAATTCTTCTCTTCATATTTTGTGTTCAAATTATGTTTTTCTAAATTAAGACCAACAACCAAACTAAACATGGAGCCCCAACTGTGGATGTCATTGACAGAATCATTTTTCCATGTTTTAATCATAAAATAATAATAATACAGAAACACAGCCAAAATAATCTTTGGAATCTTTAGTTTTAACAGGTTCTTGTGGTCATTCTTTTTTAGGTGTTTCTTCTCTGGTATCCTAAGCCTTCTTCATTTTGCCCATGTGAGAACTGATATTGTCATGAGTAGAGCCATTGCTCTTGTTGTTGGTTTTATGGTCAATATTGTTGCTGGTGCCATTTTCATGGTGTTTGATGCCATTTTCCATGTGTTTCCCGTTGGCATAAACAACTGTGCCATTCTGACAATACTTATTGTCCTGTTTAGGCAAGCGCTTACCCTTCACATAAGCCTGAACCCAGAAGTTGGAGAAAAGCACAAAAAAGAAGGTGCCATACACCCAGATGAGGTGAATAATTACTGGGAACTGGTAGTCACAACTGTCCAAAAAGTACCACTGGGTGGCATGGAGTGACACCAGGACAAACTGGATCTGAAGAAATAGAAGGGGAACCAGTTAGTTATAATGGTGTAATCAAATTTGCATAAAGAGACAAACATAACGAGAATATATATATATATATACACACACACCAGTTGAATAGCAGTCATATACTTCTTCCACCACAGAAACTTCTGGAAGCGAGGTCCAGCTGCAGCAAGGCCGTAGTAGAAATACATGACAACGTGGACGGAAGAATTCACCATTGCGTGGAAAGATCCCATTCCACCTAAGTTAAAAGATACAAACCAAACTCTCAAAAAAATAAAAAAAAGACAGCTTTGTCTATATTTTGTTTTCAGTTTTTATTACCAAAGGTATGCTTGACAGTTGGTCAATATAACATATTACCTAAAACATCTACATGAACAAGATAGGCATGCAAAGGGATTTAAAACTAAACAATGCCTTCCTCTTTGCTAATCATTTTCAAACCACTCAAGGTTTTAGTTAATATGTACTCACCAGGAGCATAGGTAACACCCCACCACCACGTCCAGGGCATAAAAGAGTGGTGAACGATGTGTAGGAAGGTAATCTGACCTTGCTTTTTCCTCAACACAAAGAAAATCTGAACAAAAATGAATAACAAGCTTTATAAGTAAACTTAAATGACTGACTTGCATGCAAATTTGCTCATATGTGGAAAAACACTTACTGTGTCAATAAGTTCAATAATCTTGGAAAACCAGAACAACCAAGCCACCTCAACCATCTGCAGATGGATAAGGATTTTGTAAATATAAAGATTGTATTTGTCACTGAAACTATTTGAAACTATAATGAAATAAACGAGATTGTAAATTTACTCTAAGTGCTTCAGGACTTTTGGAGGTATCAACTGCGTCACATCGCCATGTGTATGTTGTGAGCCAACCAGACATCAAGAACTATGACATAAGGGAAAATTAATGTTTACCTACACATTTATTTTGAGTCAGAAAAATGCAGACATGCATCTTAATCTACCTGAGATTCTTACCTCGTACACAATATATATTGAAAGGGCCACAAGAAAAAGTTGTAAACTATCATTGCTTCCTTTAGCTGAAAAGGCTTGCGATTGGCCATTATGCGGGGGCCCAGGTACAGTACAAAGAACAGGTAGCACACCAATATTGCAGTCATTGGAACTGGACTCTGCATCAGTGGATATGATCTAATTCGTGGATCTGAAGTTGAAAAAACCAACAACATTAAAATAAATTTTTAGTTATGAATTCATGTATAGTCTGGTAAACCACTCACCAATTCCGTCTACGAGGTAGTTGTAGATATCCATGGCATGGGAGCCCATCTCCTGAATGGCCTGAAGCATGATTGCTACCTGGTGTTACCTGGACGCAAATATCAGTATGCAAAGAAAAGAGTTATTCATTTGGCAGTTTAACAAAAAGCCACTCCTCACAAACCTTATTTATTAATCAATACAAGTACAATTCTTAAACAAACAAAACAAACTTACTTACAACTTACATTATTTCCACCAAGAGTACACAGTTAGGTGTAATCACATGACTTTGGGGATTACTCTTGACCATTAAATGCAGGAAGGTTGATTCTGTGAGATTTTCGTATTCAAAAGGACTGAAATGCAATTACATGAACAGCATAGCTCATTCTTTACAAAATAAACACTCCCAAGAAAATGCCTGGATGCTTTGCCAACACTCCCAACCACTCATCAGACATGGCCTGATATCAGAGAGGAGGTGCTACAAGAAAAAGGGGAGGGCATTATTTTTCTTGTCAAGCAGCACTTTGTATGGAAGCTAGCCTAGAGGTTGAGACAATGCCCTTTCAGATTCCCCAAACAAACCCCACCAGAGAACAATAATGCAACAGAAAACAATCTGAGGACAATATTTTAAAAATATACAGCAACATCCTTGTATGCTACATATGAAAATAAACGTAAGAACCACCTTGACACAGGTTATGGAGAGAAACACGGCATGCACCTCATGCTGCACTGGTTTGTTGACAAAGGCTGACCATATCATGTGTAAACTTAAAAGCAAGGACATGCAGGGTGTGGTGTCCTTTTAGTGTAAGGGAGCTATTTGGTGTATAATCATTACCACAGTTCACAGCTCCAGGAGCCCACCTTAAACCAATATCAGACTAGAATGTCAATATTAGAACTGCAAGATATGAAGTTAAGCAAAGAGGCATTAGTAACAAGAAAATAAATCTGCATCTCAATAATGTTGAAAACTGCAAAGAAAGCCATTGTTTCCTACACAAAGCTGCAGTTACTAAAACTCGACATCCCCCCTTTTGTAGTTCCCTCCGAAGGATTCTCCAATCAGTATCAACAGGCCTCTGTCAATCCTGCCTTTATCTTTCGGAATTATCTTTTTGTTCTGCTTTCAGGTTGAGTCCAGTGTTCCACCATGTGACACAGATCACTTCCCATTGACAATGGAAAATAGAGTCCTCCATTTTTTAACAAAAAGTACAAATAGTCTTGTTAAACAAATGCATACAGAAAACTCTTACATAAAAAGCAGCGGCTGTTTTTGAACCGACGCTGTGGTTTTTGGTTCAACAAGTGCACCATCATGTCTGTGCTGAGAGAAAACATCAAGGAGTCTTGTTCTGAGGAAAAATGCTGAAAAGTTACATTTATCAGGGCCAGGTCATTGGAAACTCCTGTTTTATAGCAACAGTGTCCTCTGAGTGTCTAGAGATAACTGTTCCACATTAAGCCAAACACACATTTTTAGAAAGCCGATAAGGTCTAGAAAGTCTTAAAGATTTCAATAATGTATTCAAATCACATTTGTGTGATTAGAATATATTAACGATTTATATTAAAGGCTTTTTGTCATTGTTATTTTTTACTGTTGTACCAATCAAAAGCACAAGATGGAAATGATTTACATCTAGGACCAAAACCCAGAAGAAGAAGAAAAACAAAACCAGTTAGCTCCAAAGGCCATTTCACAGCAACAACTGTAGCTCTCTGCTCCGACACTGCAGCATCTTTTTTCAATGAACAAACCATACTTCTGTTCTTCACAATACAGACCATGAGCAGAAATTTAGATCAGCTGACTGGTCGCTGCTGTGTAACGGTATCAGAAATACTCATTCCACAAAGGGGTCAGAACCCTCCCCACAACTATGATCTGAGTTTACAGTGAGCATAGACACAAAATAAATTTAAATAAAAAGGATTCAAATGATGATAAACTCCACGCCATGAAGTATGCAAGAACACTGACAATGTGGCTGGGTTACGTTTCCCATGACCATGTAGTTAAAAAAGAAAAAGAAAGGGGACAGTCCATATGAGAACATGTCAATGAATCATAGATGGAAAATGAAGTGCACACTAAAATGGTTAGTTAATAAACAAACTGAACCAGATATTAAAAAGCCCCAAAGTGTATTCCCTTTGTTTGAAGCAGACATAGACCATGTTTTACAGTATCCAACACCAAAAGCCAACTGTTCAAGGGAGTTAAAAACTGAGCTGCTTTTGACACGTGAGGCAGAGTGAGCCCGATTGATTGAACATAGAGACAGGAATTGTGCAACTTACCACGCTGAGAGTAGAATTTTCCCCTTAATCCAAAGCCAGGTGTGGTTGTGTCCTCCTCTTATATGGCACAGCAAAGAGTCTGTGGGAAACTAAAAAGTCTGGAGGCTGGTCGTTAGGCCGGCGGGGAGGCAGGCTGGAGCAGCATCGGCAGAGGCACAGCCAGGGACAGAGAGGGAAAGAGAGAGAGAGGAAAAGTAAACTGACAAAGTGTGACTGGTACAAGGCTCTAAGTCTCCACCCTCTCTGACTCACATAGTGGATGAATAAACGACTGAGGGGAGGGCGGGACAGAGGTCGAGTTTGAGCCAGTAAGCCTCAGGGAGCAGACTGTGAGCCTGTGTCCTAAGTACTAGCCTGGGGTGAGTGTGAGACGGCCCTTATTTAAACCCCCCTCCCAATCCCGCCTCCAAATTAGATGCACTAGCTGTTCAGTCACCTCCACCTAAACTTCTGCAGGTAATGTCTCAAGGTCACACCCTCCTCAGGAGTTGTGCTTGGAAGTTTCCTTTCAGGGAAAGCCTGATAATACATTATTCTACAGGCATTGGGCGAGAAATCAGTGGCAGCTCTGTTATCATGAAGGGGGGCATTGTTACGCCTCTGCTGCTTCTCGACCCAGCCAACACCCGCAAAGCTAAACTGGATCCTATTTCTTTGTCTCTGTTCAAATACAACAGTGTAATGTAAAAAACAGCCCCTGAAATTTGATTTGAGCTCAAGACAATCAACCATGTTGGAAATACAGATAAATGAGGGCTGGAAGAGAAAGACAATGATTCATACACTATTCCTTGTGTTTAGTAAGAGGATTTATCTCTCTGATCAAAATCACTCAATATTAGAGCCACACCCATGTATTCCAAAACAGGAAGCAAACATTTCATAATAGTGATCTTAGTGGCTTTTAATGGTTAAAAATGCAATGCAGGGGAAACCCTCAAAGCTTTTATCAGCACGTTCTCAAATTTCTAAATAAACTGTAGGCAGAGAGAAGATAAAATTATTTTTTTTAACAGAAACTTTGTGATTTATGGTCTTTACAAAAAATGTTTAGAGGGCTAACTGCTGAACTTGGCTGTTACCTGCTGACACCTGAGAGCCATGCACAGATGATTTTGCCATTGTAAATATGCTTTAGGGTTGCACTGTGAGGGAGTGGCTTGGTTGTTTGTACTCCTAAATGCCATGGGAGTGGGGGCAGTGGGGCTTTTAGCCCATCCTCCGAAATACCAAACCACAAGACAAGAAAATACACGATTATCCTCTATAGTCTGTTACTCTCTCTGACAAAGCAATCTCAACCATCTTGCTTAGTGACACCAACTCCCTTTCTACTTCTCTTCAAATGTAGTGTACAGTGTGTAATGCACAGATATATCAACTATGGCATTTCAAAGTAGCTATTTAATACTTGGATTTGTGATATAATTCATACTGTATCTGAATTAGGATTGGCCTCATACACACGTGCATGTGCAGCACTGTGTGGCCTGCAATGTGAGGACTTGCCAACACACCATAAAGCTAAATAAAAATGTAATGTTCAAATGATCTAAACTGTCTAACATCAATGCATGCATATGATGCCTTTAATAGATTAAACTGACCTTTAACTGATTTGGCATTTCAGTGTGGTGGGAGGAGTTAGATTTAGGTGCCAAGGCCCTGCCCAATTCTCAAATTCAGCCAATACAGACACATAAAAAATGTACTTTGGAACGTAGATTTCATTTTTATTTATGGTTTACAGATAAACTGCTGACTGCGGTCCTATGTGGCTTCATAGCGCTTCCTTTTGTGGGACTTACAGTGACTCTACTATAGATTAAACTGATATCTAATTGCTGTCAATGCAGTTCTTACAAAAGAAAGTTAGCTAAGTGATTTCTAGTCCCACAAGGTTAACAAAATAACCATTAACACATACATTCCATTCAAGGCAACATGAGAAACACACTTGAGTGCACATTAGTCACTATGTTGTTCCTCCCAGGGCAGCATTCACACCTGATGCTCAGGTCTCTTTGGTCCAGTTATCTTAACACAACATTGCACCAAGATAACCCAAAGAAAGGAGCTGAATTCAAAATGAGCTGGTTTAATTCTCTATTGGCTACAAGTCAGCAAACTTGTCCTGATACAAAAACAGATCAAATTTATAAATAATGCTCCAAGCATATAAAATTTTATTCGTAAAAAAAAAAAGGCATTTCTATTTCACCTCAGTGTTAAATCATAAATTGTTTATTGAATGTGTCTGTACGTGCTAAACTAAAACTCATAACAAAACATGCTCAATTTATTTCACTCGTAGTTTAGTATGACAAATACTATATTCTTCTTTCAAATTTATATGGAGGTGTAATATTATAGCCACATGAGCACCTGTCTACACGTGTAAGCTTATCATTTTAACTATATTTGGATTAGATACTGACTGGTTATTAGAAATGGATAATCAATTCTGTTTTTTACTTCGAATTCCCATACGTACTGTACGCAACAGTTTTACATTAGGTCTGAGTTTATCATTGTCCGAGTAAGATCACAATTTAGCCAAAAGGCAAACAAACGCAACACAAATGCTCCAACCGTAATTTCTGTTGCAGTGTCACAGGAATGCCACTGAACATGCCTGGAGATGTGTTTATACTATTGTCCATCCACTGTTTGGGGAGCGGGTAGTAGTGGTATCAACTGGTTAATAATGTTCCTTTCTCTTGTTGAATCCTTATGATCTGTATAGACAGTGACAAAAATAAACTGTATTTTTCTACATATGCAATGGTGAAACATCAGACTATAATACTCCAAAATACCTGTAATTATATAGCCAATTATCTTAGGCAGTACAATTGGAGTAAAGGTGATCACAAAATGTGGCAACACAATTGTCCAATGGTAGAGCGCTCTAGACATTTTCACATTTCATCAACCTGGTAAACACGTTAGGATTATGCAACACATTACAATGACTGAGAAGAGTTTATGTCTGCCAACAATCAAGGTGAAACATGAGGATAAGAACTGCGCTTTGGAAGTTTAGGCGTAAGGGAGAAATTATAATTGTCTCATACAGAGGTAGGAATTAGGGCATACATAGTGTTACTGTAGAGCTAACCTGGTCCATATTTCCAGTCAGTCTGATCAAAAGAATTACATCATGACTAATCTTGCAAAACTACATTTCCTGTCAATTAGTATTTCTCAAGAGCACATGCCGATGTCCCCAAGTGTTAACAAAAATATCTGCCATATCATAATGACAGACTTTTTTATTTAAAGTGTAATGTGACTGTAATGGCTACAATTAACCTGATGAGACAAAGAAAACACAACTTGCTTGATTTAACACCCTAACAGGAAGGTTATTGATTGATCTTTCCAATTTCCAACCAGACACACTCCATTATTTATTCATTTTACAACATAACTAACATACTGTATGTTTCAAATGCACAGACAACATGTTTCTGTTTAACATTTATTTATTTAACAAACCAAACAAAGATGATTTCATGCAACTCAAGACTATGAGCACATGATATGAATGGCATCTTTGGTGAGTTACACCCTAACATTACATTGGCTCACTTAAGTCAAACCCAAGATCATTGCTGCATTTTTTGGGTACAATTGAATGAGTAACATTTTCCTCTTATCCATTATCAGCAGGTGGGAGCCTTACTTCTCAGAAAAACAGTAGTTCAGATGTAATACATGCTTGCATCTTTCTTTGACTGTGTCATTGTGACTGTTAAAAGTGATATGAGTGCAGTGCTGACGCAAGAACAGTCCCACTTCTGTTCAGGTCTTTAGTCTGAAAGTGGCACAAATAAACCATGAAATAAACCATTGTGGCTGTTGTTCGTCACTGTAAAGGTTAACATTGGACAAATACACTGGGTGAACTTTTGCATAAATTCGTATTACAAGTGATATCAGCAAATAAATCCCACAATAAACCGTTAGCATTACAATATAAACTCTGTTCCAGGTTTTATAATGTACAAATGAGATGCCCAGATAGTGTATTATTGCACCAGTCCAATATCTTAATAATTAATGTGTTTTAATGCTTACTCACCTTTGACCTACTAACCCCATGTATCCTTTCAATCCTGCTAACACAATGAAAATCTTGACTTTTAAGTTTCATGGACAAGAAAACTTTAGAGCTACAGCTGATGACAGTCTAGTATAACAATAGTTAAAGTACAGACCTAAAGATATATCCTATAATCTATAATGAACATGAGCTCTACTTCAGGTCTCATGTTTTAATTAGACGAAAGGTAAGCCACTATAAACATTGACATTCAACAATGCTGTAAACCTTCAAAGTGTAGCTAGTGCAACAAAAGCTAGCCACTACAGAGAGAAACGAGCTGTCAATACGAGCTTTGTCCTCAATACTATGAAATGATGAGAGAAGGACAGATACAGGACGAAACCATCACCAGCCCCGAAAAAAGGCTCAACAACCTTTAATTATAAACGACTTTTTTAGATGTGTGCTTTTATCATTTGTTACATACAAGGTCACCGAGTAGCCCACCACAACCCTCCAAAAAGCATTACGAGTAAGCAACCTATGATTTTCCATCTATGGAGTCTAAAACAAAATGAACGCAGTCGTTAGCATGCAGTTTTTCAACGTTAGATGGAGCTCCCGTAGTTCATTCAAATTAAGAAAGGCAATGTCTGGAGATACTTACATGATTAAAAAAACGCTGAAGATGTCAAAAACCGACAGATAATGTGGCCCAAAACGTGTCTGTAGTTCACCGCGCTTTCACTTCCTTATCGCCCCTGGCCCAGCCCTTTGATGGAGGAGCTGCGAAAAGGTGGAGTCATCTCTGTCTAAGTAGTTCTGCCCAATATGGACGTAATCTGAGGGCGCTATCAAATATCAAAAAGTAAATACTAAATCACTTTATTAAACCTAGTGACATCTTAGAAAACATCTGTATCTCTGTTGTTATCTTCAAGGGGTCCATGTACGAAGTATAATTAATTTACGTATGTTCAAGTTTACAAGTGAAAATGTTTGTTTTCAGGGTATTTCCTTGTAACGTTTTCCAACTTTTTACAATGAATTTAGAAAAAGGAAGTCGGCCGTTGTAAAACGGAGACCGCTTCCTTTCAACATAAAAGCGTTGGGCTGAAGGATAAGCGTCGCCGAATAACGGCATTTAAAAAAATATAAAAACATATTTTGACATGTTTGGTGTTTGCCTGATGACTTTAGCTACCAGGCTACCATTACACAAAATATAGGCTAATTATAACAAATATATGATCCGCTCATTAGTTTATGTTATTTCTATTCATTTCACCAGATGTGACATGACGGGTTTAATGATAGAAAGGCCGTGTTTAATGATAGAATTCTGGTAGTCCGTTTCCTGAAGCATCTGATGCGTAACTTTTATTTTTTATTCTACCGTGAAAAAGTTAGGCTATTAATAGGCACAATGCCATAGCCTATTCCCAGCAAAGGAATTAATATTGCACGAGACTAGAGACAAGGTGTGGCATCTGCAGGTGGGCACAGTTAACTGCACATTACAACAAAATCTAGCCTATACATAGCCTGGATACATTATACCAATAGTCTACACACTTTCTGTGTGGCTGTAGTTGACTGTATGTGTGCTGTACACTCTGACAGCAGTGAGGATGAAGGGCCTGAGGTAGTGCTTTACCTGCTCTGTTGGCCATGTGGATGTTGACTTTGGCCCTTCTTGTGTGATCAGCCCAGTCCAGTTTATTGTTCAGGTTAACGTAAAGTTAAACAATAGCCTACTTAGGGGCATCATATCATGCAAAACTGATTCTATGTTACACATGGTATTTATGAGATTGACTTTTGTGGATGCTGTCAAGCATCAAACATTGAATGTAGGGTCTTATAACGAGCCTATCGTTTTATTATATGGGATATTTTTCTATAATGTAACTTATAATTGTAAGTTAATTGTATTTCATTATTAGGCTATGTATAACTACTGTATGTAAATGTTTGTGCCTGTCCCCACATTGATGGCACACAGAAAGCAATACTGAAAATACAACAACACAACGACAACACAACGTAACAGGTTTGTGAACTTTTGATTTAATTGACTTTACGAAGAAACATGGATCACTACTGACTATGTTATCAAACAATAGGCCTATTAACATCTCCATATTGTTCTAAATAGACTTTGTGCCAATTCTCTCTGCTCTTCTCTCCGGGTACTCCGGCTTCCTCCCACCGCCCAAATAGCCTACATGCATCAAAGTAAGTGTCCCCCGTGTGAGTGAATGGTTGTCCAGGGTGTACCCCGCCTCAAGCCCAAAGTTGGGGTGTACCCGCGACCCCACAACGAGACTAAACAGAATGGCTTCAGGAAATTGACCACCATATTTCTATCATTAAATATATCCTACAACAGACCAGAGAATAGAAATAACGTAAAATCAGATTCTTGGTCATATATTTGTTATAATTATATTTTGTGTAATGGTAGCCTGGTAGCTATAGTCATGACACCTGATAAACACCAAAAATGCGAAAATATGTAGGCTTGTGATTATTCGCCTTTAAGCCGTTATTCCGCGGCGCTAATCGTTTAGCCCAAAGCTTTTATGTTGAACGGAAGTGGTCTCTGTTTTCAACGGTCGGCGTTCTTTTTCTACATTTGTTGTACAAAGTTAGAGAATGGAACAAGTAAATTCCTTGAAAAAGAGCCTTTTCATTTGTAAACTTGAACTTACGTAGATGATTTATACTTCGTACACGAACCGCAAGGCAAGTTTATTTGTATAGCACAATTCATACATACAGCAAATCAAAGTGCTTTACAAAAAGATAGATAGGTTAAAAACCAACAACAATTATCAATTAAAGCCGCAAGCGGCGATAAAGGCCCTCGCCTCCCTTGAGACCGCGGGGACACATGCACTCGGAGGATTGCATTTCGTGCTTTAAAGCGTAAACTTCACGGTAATGTCAAATAACCGGGCCTGTGTTACTGCTGGGGCCTGTTACACCACCTTAAAAATGGCCACCTCGTTACAGGCTTGCCACACCCATACCCGATAAGATATCAACAATAAAGTCACAAATTTGGTTGGCACACGTGTCTAGATGATACTCACCAAATTTGGGGCCATTTAAATTAAAACACAATGATTTGCATCTTCTTGCGCAAGAGGTGCGATTTTAGTGGCCATGCGTTTCACCCCACATGGCGGACTTCCTGTTTAGTTTAGGGTGTGGCTGTCATAGACTTTTCTGTTTGCCCTGAGGTGTCCTATTGATGTACTAAGTTTCATTTTTCTACGTTGGAAAAAGTTACTTTCACTTTCCATAGGCCCAATGTATTTTGACTTTTCTAGGGTCGCCACTGAGTCATTTTTCTTTTTTTTTCGGGACTTCAAATACATAAATTTTTCGCGGGCTTGAAGTCTGGGACCAATAAAAATGACTTTTAGTTGTTGGTTTACTGGGTCAAATTGAGAATCATTTTGCAAAAATTATAATGAAAAATATATACCGAATTATAATAAAAAAATATAACTCGAGCAAAAAGTCTAGAAAAACACTTGTCTCTTTTACATACATGTGTTTAGCTCATTTTGCCCAAGTTTGGTGTCTGTGGAATGAAGCAGCTATTTTTGTTGTTTTTAAAAAGAGGTGTATTCTAAGTCGGACCAAATTTTCAATTCAAAATGGCCGCCTTCCCGTGTGTGATAGGGTGTGGTCCCCATTGGCTTTTTGTTCATAAGCCCATGGTGGATATGTGTACCAAGTTTCATTTGCCTACAACAAACTAAAAATTTCACTTCCCATTGACTTTTTCCACATATTTGGAACGTTGCTATGGCAACACATTTATAGATAGGGGGTGGTTGTCATTGGCTTTTATGCTCGTCATGACATAAGAGATGTGTGTACCAAATTTCATGTTTCTATGACAAACTAAATTCTTGGGTCCCATTATAAGTTTGTAGGGGCGCTGGAGTGCCATTTCTAAAGATAACCCTTTTATTTACATATCTTTGTGTTCAGGTCATGAATGTGCACAAACGCCTTTTTGGTTCCAACTCGATCCGAGAAGGCGTTTGAGAGTTAAGAGACGTTTTATTTTCACAAAAATGGCCACCTCGTTACAGGCTTGCTACACCCATACCCGATAAGATATCAACAACAAAGTCACAAATTTGGTTGGCACACGTGTCTAGATGATACTCACCAAATTTGGGGCCATTTAAATTAAAACACAATGATTTGCATCTTCTTGCGCAAGTGCGATTTTAGTGGCCATGCGTTTCACCCCACATGGCGGACTTCCTGTTTAGTTTAGGGTGTGGCTGTCATAGACTTTTCTGTTTGCCCTGAGGTGTCCTATTGATGTACTAAGTTTAATTTTTCTACGTTGGAAAAAAGTTACTTTCACTTTCCATAGGCCCAATGTATTTTGACTTTTCTAGGGTCGCCACTGAGTCATTTTTCATTTTTTTTGGGACTTCAAATACATAAATTTTTCGAGCTTGAAGTCTGGGACCAATAAAAATGACTTTTAGTTGTTGGTTTACTGGGTCAAATTGAGAATCATTTTGCAGAAAAATTATAATAAAAAATATATAATTATAATAAAAAAAATATAACTCGAGCAAAAAGTCTAGAAAAACACTTGTCTCATTTACATACATGTGTTTAGCTCATTTTGCCCAAGTTTGGTGTCTGTGGAATGAAGCAGCTATTTTTGTTGTTTTTTAAAAAGAGTGTATTCTAAGTCGGACAAATTTTCAATTTCAAAATGGCCGCCTTCCTGTGTGTGATAGGGTGTGGTTCCCATTGGCTTTTTGTTCATAAGCCCATGGTGGATATGTGTACCAAGTTTCATTTGCCTACAACAAACTAAAAATTTCACTTCCCATTGACTTTTTCACATTTTTGGGACGTTGCTATGGCAACACATTTATAGATAGGGGTGGTTGTCATTGGCTTTTATGCTCGTCATGACATAAGAGATGTGTGTACCAAATTTTATGTCTCTATGACAAACTAAATTCTTGGGTCCCATTATAAGTTTGTAGGGGCGCTGGAGAGCCATTTCTAAAGATAACCCTTTTATTTATATATCTTTGTGTTCAGGTCATGAATGTGCACAAACGCCTTTTTGGTTCCAACTCGATCCGAGAAGGCGTTTGAGAGTTAAGAGGCGTTTTATTTTCACAAAAATGGCCACCTCGTTACAGGCTTGCTACACCCATACCCGATAAGATATCAACAACAAAGTTACAACTTTGGTTGGCACACGTGTCTAGATGATACTCACCAAATTTGGGGCCATTTAGATTAAAACACAATGATTTGCATCTTTCTGCGCAAAGTGCGATTTTAGTGGCGCGTTTCACCCCACATGGCGGACTTCCTGTTGAGTTTAGGGTGTGACTGTCATTGACTTTTCTGTTTGCCCTGAGGTGTCCTATGGATATACCAAGTTTCATTTTTCTGTGTTGAAAAAAACTTACTTTCACTTTCCATAGGCCCAATGTATTTTGATTTTGTAGGGGTCGCCACTGAGTCATTTTTCGTTTTTTTTTTTCGGCGACTTCAAAAACATACCATTTTTGCCGAGCTTGAAGTCTGGGACCAATAAAAATGACTTTTTGTGCATGTTCACTGGGTCAAATTTAGGATCATTTGGTCACAATAAAGATAAAAAAAAATAAATTAAAGCCGCAAGCGGCGATAAAGGCCCTCGCCTCCCTTGAGACCGCGGGGACACATGCACTCGGAGGATTTCATTTCGTGCTTTAAAGCGTAAACTTCACGGTAATGTCAAATAACCGGGCCTGTGCTACTGCTTGGGCCTGCTACACCACCTTGTAACCTAACCTTAGAGTTAAAGGTCTCCACAATCTCTGGTTTTCCTGGGAGCTGTCTGAACCTTTGGAAATAATAGATTATGCTTGGGCTAAGGCGAGAAAAACAAAGTACTGGCTGGAGATTTGAGATGACTCAGGAATCGCTGCACCCCCCTGTTTAAAAAGACAAAATGTAAATATAACTTGTCTAAAAGTACAAGGTTACAAGTTCCAAATGATTCTGAGGAGTTTTCTAAGACTCTAGCCTTGGCTCTGGAGGGGCCTCCTCTAAAGGAAGGATCCTGGCAATTGGGAAATGGCATTTATTTCCCAAAGAAATGGCTGCCTCTTCACAGACTCATTACGACCACAGCCACAAATCTATCAAAAACAAATTGATAATTTGGCACACGTGTCTAGATGATACTCACCAAATTTGGAGCTGTTTAGATGAAAAGCCTTTAGACACAAGGGGTGCAATTTAGGTGGTCACGCATACACCCAACATAGTAGATTTCCTGTTGAGTTTACGATATGGCTGTAATACATTTTTCTGTTTGCCCTGAGGTGTCCTATGGATGTACCAAGTTTCATTTTTCTACGTTGGAAAAAAGTTACTTTCACTTTCCATAGGCCCAATGTATTTTGACTTTTCTAGGGGCCGCCACTGAGTCATTTTTCGTATTTTTTTTTTCGGGGACTTCAAATACATAAATTTTTTGCCGGGCTTGAAGTCTGGGACCAATAAAAATGACTTTTAGTTGTTGGTTTACTGGGTCAAATTGAGAATCATTTTGCAGAAAAATTATAATAAAAAATATATACCGAATTATAATAAAAAAATATAACTCGAGCAAAAAGTCTAGAAAAACACTTGTCTCATTTACATACTTGTGTTTAGCTCATTTTGCCCAAGTTTGGTGTCTGTGGAATGAAGCAGCTATTTTTGTTGTTTTTTAAAAAGAGGTGTATTCTAAGTCGGTTCACCAAATTTTCAATTCAAAATGGCCGCCTTCCCGTGTGTGATAGGGTGTGGTCCCCATTGGCTTTTTGTTCATAAGCCCATGGTGGATATGTGTACCAAGTTTCATTTGCCTACAACAAACTAAAAATTTCACTTCCCATTGACTTTTTCACATTTTTGGGACGTTGCTATGGCAACACATTTATAGATAGGGGTGGTTGTCATTGGCTTTTATGCTCGTCATGACATAAGAGATGTGTGTACCAAATTTCATGTTTCTATGACAAACTAAATTCTTGGGTCCCATTATAAGTTTGTAGGGGCGCTGGAGAGCCATTTCTAAAGATAACCATTTTATTTACATATCTTTGTGTTCAGGTCATGAATGTGCACAAACGCCTTTTTGGTCCAACTCGATCCGAGAAGGCGTTTGAGAGTTAAGACGTTTTATTTTCACAAAAATGGCCACCTCGTTACAGGCTTGCTACACCCATACCCGATAAGATATCAACAACAAAGTTACAACTTTGGTTGGCACACGTGTCTAGATGATACTCACCAAATTTGGGGCCATTTAGATTAAAACACAATGATTTGCATCTTTCTGCGCAAGTGCGATTTTAGTGGCCGCGTTTCACCCCACATGGCGGACTTCCTGTTTAGTTTAGGGTGTGGCTGTCATTGACTTTTCTGTTTGCCCTGAGGTGTCCTATGGAGATACCAAGTTTCATTTTTCTGTGTTGAAAAAAACTTACTTTCACTTTCCATAGACCCAATGTATTTTGACTTTTCTAGGGGTCGCCACTGAGTCATTTTTCATTTTTTTCGGGACTTCAAATACATATATTTTTCGCCGGGCTTGAAGTCTGGGACCAATAAAAATGACTTTTAGTTGTTGGTTTACTGGGTCAAATTGAGAATCATTTTGCAGAAAAATTATAATAAAAAAATATATACCGAATTATAATAAAAAAAAATATAACTCGAGCAAAAAAGTCTAGAAAAACACTTGTCTCATTTACATACATGTGTTTAGCTCATTTTGCCCAAGTTTGGTGTCTGTGGAATGAAGCAGCTATTTTTTGTTGTTTTTTAAAAAAAGAGGTGTATTCTAAGTCGGACCAAATTTTCAATTCAAAATGGCCGCCTTCCCGTGTGTGATAGGGTGTGGTCCCCATTGGCGTTTTTGTTCATAAGCCCATGCTGGATGTGTGTACCAAGTTTCATTTGCCTACAACAAACTAAAAATTTCACTTCCCATTGACTTTTTTCACATTTTTGGGACGTTGCTATGGCAACACATTTATAGATAGGGGTGGTTGTCATTGGCTTTTATGCTCGTCATGACATAAGAGATGTGTGTACCAAATTTCATGTTTCTATGACAAACTAAATTCTTGGGTCCCATTATAAGTTTGTAGGGGGCGCTGGAGAGCCATTTCTAAAGATAACCATTTTATTTACATATCTTTGTGTTCAGGTCATGAATGTGCACAAACGCCTTTTTGGTTCCAACTCGATCCGAGAAGGCGTTTGAGAGTTAAGAGACGTTTTATTTTCACAAAAATGGCCACCTCGTTACAGGCTTGCTACACCCATACCCGATAAGATATCAACAACAAAGTTACAACTTTGGTTGGCACACGTGTCTAGATGATACTCACCAAATTTGGGGCCATTTAGATTAAAACACAATGATTTGCATCTTTCTGCGCAAAGTGCGATTTTAGTGGCCGCCGTTTCACCCACATGGCGGACTTCCTGTTTAGTTTAGGTGTGGCTGTCATTGACTTTTCTGTTTGCCCTGAGGTGTCCTATGGAGATACCAAGTTTCATTTTTCTGTGTTGGAAAAAGTTACTTTCACTTTCCATAGACCCAATGTATTTTGACTTTTCTAGGGTCGCCACTGAGTCATTTTCATTTTTTTTTCGGGACTTCAAATATATATTTTTCGCCGGGCTTGAAGTCTGGGACCAATAAAAATGACTTTTAGTTGTTGGTTTACTGGGTCAAATTGAGAATCATTTTGCAGAAAAATTATAATAAAAAATATATACCGAATTATAATAAAAAAATATAACTCGAGCAAAAAGTCTAGAAAAACACTTGTCTCATTTACATACATGTGTTTAGCTCATTTTGCCCAAGTTTGGTGTCTGTGGAATGAAGCAGCTATTTTTGTTGTTTTTTAAAAAGAGGTGTATTCTAAGTCGGACCAAATTTTCAATTCAAAATGGCCGCCTTCCCGTGTGTGATAGGGTGTGGTCCCCATTGGCGTTTTTGTTCATAAGCCCATGCTGGATGTGTGTACCAAGTTTCATTTGCCTACAACAAACTAAAATTTCACTTCCCATTGACTTTTTCACATTTTTGGGGCGTTGCTATGGCAACACATTTATAGATAGGGGTGGTTGTCATTGGCTTTTATGCTCGTCATGACATAAGAGATGTGTGTACCAAATTTTATGTCTCTATGACAAACTAAATTCTTGGGTCCCATTATAAGTTTGTAGGGGCGCTGGAGAGCCATTTCTAAAGATAACCCTTTTATTTACATATCTTTGTGTTCAGGTCATGAATGTGCACAAACGCCTTTTTGGTTCCAACTCGATCCGAGAAGGCGTTTGAGAGTTAAGACGCGTTTTATTTTCACAAAAATGGCCACCTCGTTACAGGCTTGCCTCACCCATACCCGATAAGATATCAACAACAAAGTTACAACTTTGGTTGGCACACGTGTCTAGATGATACTCACCAAATTTGGGGCCATTTAGATTAAAACACAATGATTTGCATCTTTCTGCGCAAGGGGTGCAATTTTAGTGGTCACCCACATGGCGGACTTCCTGTTGAGTTTAGGGTGTGACTGTCATTGACTTTTCTGTTTGCCCTGAGGTGTCCTATGGATATACCAAGTTTCATTTTTCTGCGTTGAAAAAAACGTACTTTCACTTTCCATAGGCCCAATGTATTTTGATTTTGTAGGGGTTAGCCACTGTGTCATTTTTCGTTTTTTTGGCGACTTCAAAACATACCATTTTTGCCAAACTTGAAGTCTGGGACCAATAAAAATGACTTTTGTGCATGTTCACTGGGTCAAATTTAGGATCATTTGGTCACAGATAAAAAAAAAAAAAAAAAAAAAAATCCGAGCAAAACAATAGGCCCTCCCGGCTATCACCGGCTCGGGCCTAATAAATAAAAATTAAAGCCGCAAGCGGCGATAAAGGCCCTCGCCTCCCTTGAGACCGCGGACACATATATTCGGAGGATTGCATGTCGTGCTTTAAAGCAAATTTGGAGCTGTTTAGATGAAAACCCTTTAGCACAAAGTGTACGATTTAGGTGGTCATGTATTCCACCCAACATTTTCTGTTGAGAAGGATCCTGGCAATTGGGAAATGGCATTTATTTCCCAATAGTTGCCTCTTCACAGACTCATTACGACCACAGCCACAAATCTATCAAAAACAAATTGATAACTTTTTTTGCACACGTGTCTAGATGATACTCACCAGAATTTGGAGCTGTTTAGATGAAAAGCCTTTAGACACAAGGGTGCGATTTAGGTGGTCACGCATTCCACCCAACATAGTAGATTTCCTGTTGAGTTTACGATATGGCTGTAATACATTTTCTGTTTGCCCTGAGGTGTCCTATGGATGTACCAAGTTTCATTTTTCTACGTTGGAAAAAGTTACTTTCACTTTCCATAGGCCCAATGTATTTTGACTTTTCTAGGGGTCGCCACTGAGTCATTTTCATATTTTTTTGGCGACTTCAAATACATAAATTTTTGCCGAGCTTGAAGTCTGGGACCAATAAAAATGACTTTTAGTTGTTCGTTTACTGGGTCAAATTGAGGATCATTTTGCAGAAAAATTATAATAAAAAAATATATGAATTATAATAAAAAAAATATAACTCGAGCAAAAAGTCTAGAAAAACACTTGTCTCTTTTACATACATGTGTTTAGCTCATTTTGCCCAAGTTTGGTGTCTGTGGAATGAAGCAGCTTTTTCTGTGTACTTTTAAAAAGAGGTGTATTTTAAGTCGGTTCACATTTTCAATTCAAAATGGCCGCCTTCCTGTGTGTGATAGGGTGTGGTCCCCATTGGCTTTTTGTTCATAAGCCCATGGTGGATGTGTGTACCAAGTTTTTATTTGCCTACAACAAACTAAAAATTTCACTTCCCATTGACTTTTTCACATTTTTGGGGCGTTGCTATGGCAACACATTTATAGATAGGGGTGGTTGTCATTGGCTTTTATGCTCGTCATGACATAAGAGATGTGTGTACAAAATTTTATGTCTCTATGACAAACTAAATTCTTGGGTCCATTATAAGTTTGTAGGGGCGCTGGAGAGCCATTTCTAAAGATAACCCTTTTATTTACATATTTTTGTGTTCAGGTCATGAATGTGCACAAACGCCTTTTTGGGTCCAACTCGATCCGAGAAGGCGTTTGAGAGTTAAGGCGTTTTATTTTCACAAAAATGGCCACCTCGTTACAGGCTTGCCACACCCATACCCGATAAGATATCAACAACAAAGTCACAACTTTGGTTGGCACACGTGTCTAGATGATACTCACCAAATTTGGGGCCATTTAGATTAAAACACAATGATTTGCATCTTTCTGCGCAAGAAGTGCGATTTTAGTGGCACGCGTTTCACCACATGGCGGACTTCCTGTTAAGTTTAGGGTGTGACTGTCATTGACTTTTCTGTTTGCCCTGAGGTGTCCTATGGATATACCAAGTTTCATTTTTCTACGTTGGAAAAAGTTACTTTCACTTTCCATAGGCCCAATGTATTTTGATTTTGTAGGGGTCGCCACTGAGTCATTTTTCGTATTTTTTTCGCGCTTCAAATACATACCATTTTTGCCGAGCTTGAAGTCTGGGACCAATATAATGACTTTTTGTGCATGTTCACTGGGTCAAATTTAGGATCATTTGGTCACAATAAAGATAAAAAAAAAAAAAAAAAAATCCGAGCAAAAACAATAGGCCCTCCCGGCCATCACCGGCTCGGGCCTAATTAAAGCCATAGCGGCGATAAAGGCCCTCGCCTCCTTGAGACAGGGACACATGCACTCGGAGGAGTGCATTTCGTGCTTTAAAGCGTAAACTTCACGGTAATGTCAATTAACCGGGCCTATGCTACTGCTTTGGCCTGCTACACCACCTTGTAATTTAGAGTTAAAGGTCTCCACAATCCCTGGTTTTCCTGGGAGCTGTCTGAACCTTTGAAACTAATAGATTATGCTTGGGCTAAGGCGAAAAACAAAGTACTGGCTGGAGATTTGAGATGACTCAGGAATCGCTGCACCCCCTGTTTAAAAAGGCAAAATGTAAATATAACCTGTCTAAAAGTACAAGGTTACAAGTTCCAAAGGATTCTGACGAGTTTTCTAAGACTCTAGGCTTGGCTCTGGAGGGGCCTCCTCTAAAGGAAGGATCCTGGCAATTGGGAAATGGCATTTATTTCCCAAAGAAATGGCTGCCTCTTCACAGACTCATTACGACACAGCCACAAATGTATCAAAAACAAATTGATAACTTTTTGGCACATATGTCTAGATGATACTCACCAAATTTGGAGCTGTTTAGATGAAAAGCCTTTAGACACAAGGGGTGCAATTTAGGTGGTCACGCATTCCACCCAACATAGTAGATTTCCTGTTGAGTTTATATGGCTGTAATAAACTTTTCTGTTTGCCCTGATGTGTCCTATGGATGTACCAAGTTTTGTATTTCTACATTGGAAACATTTACTTTCATTTTCCATAGGCCCAATGTATTTTGACTTTTGTAGGGTCGCCACTGAGTCATTTTTCGTATTTTTTTCGGGACTTCAAATACATAAATTTTTCGCCGGGCTTGAAGTCTGGGACCAATACAAATGACTTTTAGTTGCACGTTTACTGGGTCAAATTGAGGATCATTTTACAGAAAAATTATACTAAAAAAAAACATTCCAAATTATAATAAAAATATAACTCGAGCAAAAACGTCAAGAAAAACACCTGTCTATTTTACATACATGTGTTTAGCTCATTTTGCCCAAGTTTGGTGTCTGTGGAATGAAGCAGCTATTCTCTGTGTTCTTTTAAAAAAGAGGTGTATTTTAAGTCGGTTCTCCTTTTTCAATTCAAAATGGCCGCCTTCCCGTGTGTGATAGGGTGTGGTCCCCATTGGCTTTTTTGTTCATAAGCCCATACTGGATGTGTGTACCAAGTTTTATTTGCCTACGACAATCTAGAATTTTCACTTCCCATTGACTTTTTCCACATATTTGGGACGTTTCTATGGCAACACATTTATAGATCGGGGGTGGTTGTCATTGGCTTTTATGCTCGTCATGACATAAGAGATGTGTGTACCAAATTTCATGTCTCTATGACAAACTAAATTCTTGGGTCCCATTATAAGTTTGTAGGGGGCGCTGGAGAGCCATTTCTAAAGATAACCCTTTTATTTACATATCTTTGTGTTCAGGTCATGAATGTGCACAAACGCCTTTTTCGGTCCAACTCGATCCGAGAAGGCGTTTGAGAGTTAAGAGACGTTTTATTTTCACAAAAATGGCCACCTCGTTACAGGCTTGCCACACCCATACCCGAAAAGATATCATAAACAAAGTCACAACTTTGGTTGGCACACGTGTCTAGATGATACTCACCAAATTTGGGGCCATTTAGATTAAAACACAATGATTTGCATCTTTTTGCGCAAGTGCGATTTTAGTGGCCGCGCTTTCACCGCACATGGCGGACTTCCTGTTGAGTTTAGGTGTGACTGTCATTGACTTTTCTGTTTGCCCTGAGGTGTCCTATGGATGTACCAAGTTTCATTTTTCTACGTTGGAAAAAGTTACTTTCACTTTCCATAGGCCCAATGTATTTTGATTTTGTAGGGTCGCCACTGAGTCATTTTTCGTATTTTTTTTTCGGCGTCTTCAAATACATACCATTTTTGCCGAGCTTGAAGTCTGGGACCAATATAATGACTTTTTGTGCATGTTCACTGGGTCAAATTTAGGATCATTTGGTCACAATAAAGAAAAAAAAAATCCGAGCAAAAACAATAGGCCCTCCCGCCATCACCGGCTCGGGCCTAATTAAAGCCGCAAGCGGCGATAAAGGCCCTCGCCTCCCTTGAGACCGCGGGGACACATGCACTCGGAGGATTTCATTTCGTGCTTTAAAGCGTAAACTTCACGGTAATGTCAAATAACCGGGCCTGTGCTACTGCTTGGGCCTGCTACACCACCTTGTAACCTAACTTTAGAGTTAAAGGTCTCCACAATCTCTGGTTTTCCTGGGAGCTGTCTGAACCTTTGGAAATAATAGATTATGCTTGGGCTAAGGCGAGAAAAACAAAGTACTGGCTGGAGATTTGAGATGACTCAGGAATCGCTGCACCCCCCTGTTTAAAAAGACAAAATGTAAATATAACTTGTCTAAAAGTACAAGGTTACAAGTTCCAAATGATTCTGAGGAGTTTTCTAAGACTCTAGCCTTGGCTCTGGAGGGGCCTCCTCTAAAGGAAGGATCCTGGCAATTGGGAAATGGCATTTATTTCCCAAAGAAATGGCTGCCTCTTCACAGACTCATTACGACCACAGCCACAAATCTATCAAAAACAAATTGATAATTTTTTGGCACACGTGTCTAGATGATACTCACCAAATTTGGAGCTGTTTAGATGAAAAGCCTTTAGACACAAGGGGTGCAATTTAGGTGGTCACGCATACACCCAACATAGTAGATTTCCTGTTGAGTTTACGATATGGCTGTAATACATTTTTCTGTTTGCCCTGAGGTGTCCTATGGATGTACCAAGTTTCATTTTTCTACGTTGGAAAAAGTTACTTTCACTTTCCATAGGCCCAATGTATTTTGACTTTTCTAGGGTCGCCACTGAGTCATTTTTCGTATTTTTTTCGCGACTTCAAATACATAAATTGTTAGGTGGGCTTGAAATCTGGGACCAATAAAAATGACTTTTAGTTGCACGTTTACTGGGTCAAATTGAGGATCATTTTGCAGAAAAATTATACAAAAAAATATACCAAATTATAATAAAAAAAAATATAACTCGAGCAAAAAAGTCTAGAAAAACGCTTGTCTATTTTACATACATGTGTTTAGCTCATTTTGCCCAAGTTTGGTGTCTGTGGAATGAAGCAGCTATTGTCTGTGTACTTTTAAAAAGAGGTGTATTTTAAGTCGGTTCACATTTTCAATTCAAAATGGCCGCCTTCCCGTGTGTGATAGGGTGTGGTCCCCATTGGCTTTTTTGTTCATAAGCCCATACTGGATGTGTGTACCAAGTTTCATTTGCCTACGACAAACTAAAATTTTCACTTCCCATTGACTTTTTCCAAATATTTGGGACGCTATGGCAACACATTTATAGATAGGGGTGGTTGTCATTGGCTTTTATGCTCGTCATGACATAAGAGATGTGTGTACCAAATTTTATGTCTCTATGACAAACTAAATTCTTGGGTCCCATTATAAGTTTGTAGGGGCGCTGGAGAGCCATTTCTAAAGATAACCCTTTTATTTACATATTTTTTGTTCAGGTCATGAATGTGCACAAACGCCTTTTTGGGTCCAACTCGATCCGAGAAGGCGCTTTGAGAGTTAAGAGACGCTTTATTTTTATAAAAATGGCCACCTCGTTACAGGCTTGCCACACCCATACCCGATAAGATATCATAAACAAAGTCACAACTTTGGTTGGCACACGTGTCTAGATGATACTCACCAAATTTGGGGCTATTTAGATTAAAACACAATGATTTGCATCTTTTGCGCAAGGGGTGCGATTTTAGTGGCCATGCGTTTCACCCCACATGTCGGACTTCCTGTTGAGTTTAGAGTGTGGCTGTCATTGACTTTTCTGTTTGCCCTGAGGTGTGCTATAGATGTACCAAGTTTCATTTTTCTACATTGGAATAAAGTTACTTTCACTTTCCATAGGCCCAATGTATTTTGACTTTTCTAGGGTCGCCACTGAGTCATTTTTCGTATTTTTTTTTCGGGGACTTCAAATACATAAATTGTTCGCTGGGCTTGAAATCTGGGACCAATAAAAATGACTTTTAGTTGCACGTTTACTGGGTTAAATTGAGGATCATTTTGCAGAAAAATATGATTAAAAAAATATACCGAATTATAATAAAAAAAAATATAACTCGAGCAAAAAAGTCTAGAAAAACGCTTGTCTATTTTACATACATATGTTTAGCTCATTTTGCCCAAGTTTGGTGTCTGTGGAATGAAGCAGCTTTTTGTCTGTGTACTTTTAAAAAGAGGTGTATTTTAAGTCGGTTCACATTTTCAATTCAAAATGGCCGCCTTCCCGTGTGTGATAGGGTGTGGTCCCAATTGGTTTTTTTGTTCATAAGCCCATGGTGGATGTGTGTACCAAGTTTCATTTGCCTACAACAAACTAAAATTTCACTTCCCATTGACTTTTTCCACATTTTTGGGACGTTGCTATGGCAACACATTTATAGATAGGGGGTGGTTGTCATTGGCTTTTATGCTCGTCATGACATAAGAGATGTGTGTACCAAATTGTATGTCTCTATGACAAACTAAATTCTTAGGTCCCATTATAGGTTTGTAGGGGGCGCTGGAGAGCCATTTCTAAAGATAACACTTTTATTTACATATCTTTGTGTTCAGGTCATGAATGTGCACAAACGCCTTTTGGGTCCAACTCGATCCAAGAAGGTGTTTGAGAGTTAAGAGACATTTTATTTTCACAAAAATGGCCACCTCGTTACAGGCTTGCCACACCCATACCCGATAAGATATCATAAACAAAGTCACAACTTTGGTTGGCACATGTGTCTAGTTGATACTCACCAAATTTGGGGCCATTTAGATTAAAACACAATGATTTGCATCTTTCTGCGCAAGGGTGCGATTATAGTGGCGCGCTTTCACCCCACATGGCGGACTTCCTATTGAGTTTAGGTGTGACTGTCATTGACTTTTCTGTTTGCCCTGAGGTGTCCTATGGATGTACCAAGTTTCATTTTTCTACGTTGGAAAAAGTTACTTTCTTTCCATAGGCCCAATGTATTTTGATTTTGTAGGGTCGCCACTGAGTCATTTCTCGTATTTTTTTCGGCGACTTCAAAACATACCATTTTCGCCGAGCTTGAAGTCTGGGACCAAAAATGACTTTTCGTGCATGTTCACTGGGTCAAATTTAGGATCATTTGGTCACAATAAAAAAAAAAATAAAAATAAAAATCCGAGCAAAAACAATAGGCCCTCCTGCCATCACCGCTCGGGCCTAAAAATCCGAGCAAAAACAATAGGCCCTCCCGGCTATCACCGGCTCGGGCCTAATAAAATAAATTAATTGGGGCGCAGTGGCTCAGTGGTAGAACATCTTTCAACCGGAAGGTAGGCGGTTCGATTCCCGCTCTCCCCACAGTTCATACTGTCGTTGTGTCCTTGGGCAAGACACTTAACCCTCCTTGCCTCCAGTGACACAGCACGGGGGTATGAATGTGTGAGAATGTTGGGACAACGGATGGAAATTAGCCTACGGCTACAATCTGGCATGTTTACATTCATGTGGTTGTCTCATGTATGTTCATTAACATGCACTGTCCCAATCAAATAAATAAAATGAATGAATAATTAAAGCCGCAAGCGGCGATAAAGGCCCTCGCCTCCCTTGAGACCGCGGGGACACATATTCGGAGGATTGCATGTCGTGCTTTAAAGCAAATTTGGAGCTGTTTAGATGAAAACCCTTTAGCACAAAGTGTACGATTTAGGTGGTCATGTATTCCACCCAACATAGATTTTCTGTTGAGTTTACGGTATGGCTGTAATAAACTTTTCTGTTTGCCCTAAGGTGTCCTATGGATGTACCAAGTTTTGTATTTCTACATTGGAAAAATTTACTTTCATTTTCCATAGAACTAATTATTTTGACTTTTCTAGGGGTCGCCACTGAGTCATTTTTCCTATTTTTTTCAGGGACTTCAAATACATACATTTTTGCCGGGCTTGAAGTCTGGGACCAATAAAAATGACTTTTAGTTGCACGTTTACTGGGTCAAATTGAAAATCATTTTTCAGAAAAATTATAATAAAAAAAATATATACCAAATTATAATAAAAAAAAATAACTCGAGCAAAAACGACAAGAAAAACGCCTGTCTATTTTACACACATGTGTTTAGCTCATTTTGCCCAAGTTTGGTGTCTGTGGAATGAAGCAGCTATTTTCTGTTGTTTTTTAAAAGAGGTTGTATTCTAAGTCGGTTCACATCTTCAATTTAAAATGGCCGCCTTCCCGTGTGTGATAGGGTGTGGTCCCCTTTGGCTTTTTTGTTCATAAGCCCATACTGGATGTGTGTACCAACTTTCATTTGCCTACGACAAACTAAAATTTTCACTTCCCATTGACTTTTTCCACATATTTGGGACGTTGCTATGGCAACACATTTATAGATAGGGGGTGGTTGTCATTGGCTTTTATGCTCCTCATGACATAGGAGATGTGTGTACCAAATTCCATGTCTCTATGACAAACTAAATTCTTGGGTCCCATTATAAGTTTGTAGGGGGCGCTGGAGAGCCATTTCTAAAGATAACCCTTTTATTTACATATCTTTGTGTTCAGGTCATGAATGTGCACAAACGCCTTTTTGGGTCCAACTCGATCCGAGAAGGCGTTTGAGAGTTAAGAGACATTTTATTTTCACAAAAATGGCCACCTCGTTACAGGCTTGCCACACCCATACCCGATAAGATATCAACAACAAAGTCACAACTTTGGTTGGCACACGTGTCTAGATGATACTCACCAAATTTGGGGCCATTTAAATTAAAACACAATGATTTGCATCTTCTTGCGCAAGGGGTGCGATTTTAGTGGCCATGCGTTTCACCCCACATGGCGGACTTCCTGTTTAGTTTAGGGTGTGGCTGTCATAGACTTTTCTGTTTGCCCTGAGGTGTCCTATTGATATACTAAGTTTCATTTTTCTACGTTGGAAAAAAGTTACTTTCACTTTCCATAGGCCCAATGTATTTTGACTTTTCTAGGGGTCGCCACTGAGTCATTTTTCATTTTTTTTTTTTCGGGGACTTCAAATACATAAATTTTTCGCCGGGCTTGAAGTCTGGGACCAATAAAAATGACTTTTAGTTGTTGGTTTACTGGGTCAAATTGAGAATCATTTTGCAGAAAAATTATAATAAAAAAATATATACCGAATTATAATAAAAAAAAATATAACTCGAGCAAAAAAGTCTAGAAAAACACTTGTCTCATTTACATACATGTGTTTAGCTCATTTTGCCCAAGTTTGGTGTCTGTGGAATGAAGCAGCTTTTTTCTGTGTACTTTTAAAAAAGAGGTGTATTTTAAGTCGGACCAAATTTTCAATTCAAAATGGCCGCCTTCCCGTGTGTGATAGGGTGTGGTCCCCATTGGCTTTTTTGTTCATAAGCCCATGATGGATATGTGTACCAAGTTTCATTTGCCTACAACAAACTAAAAACTTCACTTCCCATTGACTTTTTTTACATTTTTGGGACATTGCTATGGCAACACATTTATAGATAGGGGGTGGTTGTCATTGGCTTTTATGCTCGTCATGACATAAGAGATGTGTGTACCAAATTTTATGTCTCTATGACAAACTAAATTCTTGGGTCCCATTATAAGTTTGTAGGGGGCGCTGGAGAGCCATTTCTAAAGATAACCCTTTTATTTACATATCTTTGTGTTCAGGTCATGAATGTGCACAAACGCCTTTTTGGTTCCAACTTGATCCGAGAAGGCGTTTGAGAGTTAAGAGACGTTTTATTTTCACAAAAATGGCCACCTCGTTACAGGCTTGCTACACCCATACCCGATAAGATATCAACAACAAAGTTACAACTTTGGTTGGCACACGTGTCTAGATGATACTCACCAAATTTGGGGCCATTTAGATTAAAACACAATTATTTGCATCTTTCTGCGCAAAGGTGCGATTTTAGTGGCGCGGCTTTCACCCCACATGGCGGACTTCCTGTTGAGTTTAGGGTGTGACTGTCATTGACTTTTCTGTTTGCCCTGAGGTGTCCTATGGATATACCAAGTTTCATTTTTCTGTGTTGAAAAAAACTTACTTTCACTTTCCATAGGCCCAATGTATTTTGATTTTGTAGGGGTCGCCACTGAGTCATTTTTCGTTTTTTTTTCCGGCGACTTCAAAAACATACCATTTTCGCCGAGCTTGAAGTCTGGGACCAATAAAAATGACTTTTTGTGCATGTTCACTTGGTCAAATTTAGGATCATTTGGTCACAAAAAAAAAAAAAAAAAAAAAAAAAAAATCCGAGCAAAAACAATAGGCCCTCCCGGTCATCACCGGCTCGGGCCTAATAAGGAAATACAATTTCAAAGGTTTTTTACATGCTAGGCCTACAGCCAAAAGTCAGAAGCTTAGTAAATGCTACACTATATGCATAGTAAGTATATTAGACAAGTTCAAGCAGGTGAAATCCTTTTATGATTTGCATCTAATAAAAATTAGATTAGGTTGTTAATCATCAAAAACGCTGAAACTATTTGCTGCCAATGCCACATCTTTTATAGATGCACTGGAAGATATATGACATGACTTACAAAGGAGTGTTTTTGTTTGGCCGTCCCCTTTACCCTTCAATGACATAAACATGATCAAGAAGATAAACCTTTGCATGCAGACGTTTGTTTACAACTAACTAAATGGTTTACAGACTTTATATAAACTATGCATTAGCCTAGGTGTGTCTCGGTCTAGTAAAGAGTAAAGCAATTTGTAACTTGGTTCGGTTTATGGATTATTTCATGCGGTGAGTCAGATGTGCTGATGTAAGTTGTGAAAGCAAGCTGAACTGTTGTAGATGTTGTAGGTCAGAGAATGGAGAAGTCATGAAGCTGGTACAAGGTGCACAAGCCTCTTCCTTTTATGTGTTTATAAGTCATCGTTGTGGTAGTTTTAGCTAAACTTTTGAGATAGAAAATGAAACAGACAATAAAATGTTTTAAATGTTGAATTTAAATTGTAATAAGTATATTTCAAAAAATCTACAAGCACAATTTATCCAGTCACTGAAGTTACACACTAACACAGGAAGCAAGGTTTCCTAAATAATGACAGTGAGTGACAAGCTGAAAGATGAACCTACTGTTTCTACGTCTATTTGATGACTGACAAAACAAAACTAGAGAAGAGGACACTGAGTGCCTGTCTGTCATGGAAAATGAATCATTGTTTCCTATGTTGCCTAACATCATCATGGAATTTCTCAAAGCATTTTGTAGTATTCGAAAAGTTGCTTTGGTTCAATTGACATTTTTTTCTATAATTGCCTCACCACAAAGACAGGGAAGTTCACCTGTTACAATGAGTTTAGGGTTTATAAGGGTATTCTATGGCAAGCCCTTTTAACATTTAAAAGCTAGACTGGATATGTGTTGTAGATATCTGTAATTCAGTTTTGCCTAGTCAAAAAGAATATTTCAGATATTCTCAACTACATTATTCCTATCCATAGTATTCCCCTTAAAGGATGCCTGTAAGAGTGCCCTGAAAAACCATAGAAACAACCACAGTGACATCAAGTGGATTTTTGTATTACTGCAGCCCTAGTTGCCTCTGTTTTATGTTTGGTTGTGAAAGAGTAGCTTGTAAATAAAGTCTAAACTATATCCTTCCTTATATTATAAGATCAGAGGGACACCTTAACCTCATATCACTTATCTATTGCTGTTCCTCTCACTGCCATACTGCAAGGCACAATTTCACTTCTTCTCACTACTTGTTTTTAATGAGCTTTAGTGGTACCCATTCACTTTGAAAACAAAGAAACAGTCAGGACAGCAATCATAAGGATGCACAGTCCCCAAGGGCAGGGGTAGTCTCACATAAATGCCTTATTTGTTTTTGTTTTGACTGCTACCTTCCCGTCAGTGTTTTAGGGAACTTGTTGTTGGCTGAGTAGTTTGTTCCTGTTTAAGTTACTCTACCCTCAGTGACAGTATCTCAAAAAGGCCAAGTATTTAAATGATATGTAATTGAGCACTGGACTGCCAAACAGGCAGAAAACCATATGTGAGATCATTGTGCTCTGTCTTTCCAATATGAGGCTCTACAGGAGGAGGTGGCTTTCTCAGGAACTTACTGGAGGGACTGACTTTAGGATGAGGGAAAAATGGTAAAAGAGGAGGAGTGAGAGGGATTTAGAAAGGCTTCTTTTACTCTTTCAATTTATAGGTCCTCTCTGCTCACACCCACAAGCACGCAAACAGCAACGTTCAGACAAAGTCAGGATGTGACATCATCCACAGGAAGAGAAGCCAAACAACTTTTTCTCTCTTTACTCTGTTACTGTTGTGTAAAGTTGGAGCCAGGATCGTCCAGAAGATCTGCTTCACTACATTCCTGATCCTTTACAGGAAGATTTTTAACCAGGTACCATCCGTTTTTGTGCAAAGTCTCTTTCCCTATCTCTTTTCGGCCTTTAACAGACTTTTTAATGCCTGGTCTTGAGTAGACTTTCGTGGGAAAAATGTGCATGCAGGGTTTGCCAACTATGCATGATCAGACAGACTTTCCTGTGAGGCTCCTGAGGCTCTTTGCATTCTGAACAAGAAATTCTTTGTTAACTAGAATTTAATCCAAACTTAAGCTGGAATACACTTGGATGGAAGCATGTATCCTTGTGTTTAACCACGTGGATGAAAGTACTGTTGTTGTTTAATTCAGGTCATAACATTTTTTTGGGAAGAAGAATCCCGTCCTTCACGTGCACAAGCATGCTTGATGAAGCCCTAGTGCTGAAACGTTACATTATTTTAAATGACAAGGCCTTTGATCCTTTGTCTCTCATAATGTGCAAGTTATACCCACATGCTAAAATATAATCATACCACATGAATAATCAAGCATGCTGATCCTTTAATAAAAGTAGACACCTGTAGAAACTAGCCAAATCTTTTAGGATTTTGCTTCTTCTTGCTGGGAAATTGGTTGTGCCTGAGTTTTGCTTTTCCATGTTGTCACTGATCTATTTTTACTGGCTAAAGACCCATGTGTACTTTTTACTGACTCAAATTTATTCAATGCTATGGTGTGATGTGTGGTTCTGATCAACAGAGACGCTGAGCCTTGTCAAAACAAGAGGCTGCCCCTGTGACCTGATGTGACAGCTGGAAGTGTGGTCACCTCACAGGAAAGTCAAAATCTGTCCATCTCAAAAGTAAACATTATTTCAGAGACCATATTGTGCTCTTATCTCTGCCCTTAAATGGCTCTGTGTCTTGGACAAGTGTTCATCAAAGACAAAACATTCAGGCCAAAGAAACGATTTGAACCGGGAACCCAGCGCTTTCAACTCTACAAGAAAGCTCAGGCCTCGCTCAAGTCTGGCTTAGACCTGAGGAAAGTGGTTCAGTTGCCAGAGGGAGAGAACATCAATGACTGGATTGCAGTACATGTGGTGGATTTCTTCAACAGAATCAACTTGATCTATGGCACAATGTCTGAGTACTGCACAGAGAAAACATGTCCCATTATGTCTGGGGGGCCACGGTATGAGTACAGGTGGCAGGACAGCCTGGACTACAAGAAGCCTACCAAGCTGTCTGCACCAAAGTACATGCATTTCCTGATGGACTGGATAGAATCGAGCATAAATAATGAGAACGTCTTCCCCACTAGAGTAGGTGTGTAGTCAAATTAACCCGCATCACTCAGCGTGTAACCTATGCAGACAGTGGACGATTGCCTGGCTGTGTTGGAAGTATCAGTGATGAAGTGTCCAGAGTACTAAGCTGTTCACTTTCATTAGGATCTCAAATGGGATAATACAGTTCAAGCAGAGGTTAATTAAACAGCCGTGCTGACATTTAGAAGAGATTGGATGGCTGTTTGTGGTGCTCTGTGGTGATTTAGCTCATCAGAGCTTTATGGATAATAGCTTAAACGGCTGTGCTGTTACTGTTACTGTGGCACCATTTCTCAGTCCAGGCAAACATGAAGATGACACTGTGCAGTGGTTTCTGAACAGTCCATTAGACACAAACAGTTACTCCTGCAGTTTCTTGTTTGTGCTGTCAGAAATAGATTTCACTGATAATTGTCATTTTTAACCAACCCATAAATGTCCCAGATACTTAAATATGTAATGTATATGTAGGTTATGGCATATTGCAATAAATGCAATTATGCAGAAGAACATTATTACATTTTAGTTTTCCAAGTGTCATGTTTTTGTCTAACCTTCTTACCCTATTTTGTCTGAACTCCAGGTGTCCCCTTTCCTAAGAACTTTCAGCAGGTGTGCAAGAAGCTCCTGACTCGACTCTTCAGGGTCTTCGTACATGTTTACATCCATCACTTTGACAGCATCTGCAGCATGGGAGCAGAAGCCCACATCAACACCTGCTACAAACACTACTACTTTTTCATCATGGAGTTCCACTTAATTGACCCCCACGAACTGGAGCCTCTGGTGAGATAGTAGGCTGGCTTAAGATGTGTTACATTTGGGAGGACATGACTAAAGAAGCTGTGTAAGTCCCTAGTAGCAAACGCATGCAAAGAAAATAACAGCATTGTAAAGCTCGGTACAGCACACAAAGAAAACATTGTGTTCTAGAACATTTATTATTTACTTTTGACACAATCTCAATTGCGTGTGCTAAATGTGTCATTTGTTTTGTTTGCTCTCCACAGAAGGAGATGACAGAGAAGATATGTCATTAAACAGAGCTTCATCGATATTATAATAATCTGAGCCCTGGGAGATACCACCCACTTCATACACTTATGAAGCTGCTTTTATTTTTTGAAAAGGGTCTACAAAGTTCAGCCATTGGGTTAGGGTTAGACTGTACATAGTCAAGTAACGTTAAGAAGTTGCTATGAAGCCATTATTTTTTGAGCCTTACATCCGAGTTTTTCTTTTATGGTTTGTATTCACATGTTTTTTGATTAATTTGTACATTACTCATTGTTTTTGATATTCTGCTTTTGTTCCAAATAAAAAAGAACAGATAATGCTTTTTTATTCTCTGATGTGTTTAAGTTATGTTGTCTAAAAATACATGTTATGGCCATTAGAATTAAGCCCTCCTTTGAGTTGGTCTAAGCAGAATCTGTAAAAAGAGTAATTAAAACTCTTATTTGAGATGTTCAATTTATTACACTGTGTATTTTTTAACCAAACGTGTCACGCCAAGCCTTTAGAAATCCTTTCTACGTGGAATGAGGCGTGGTCATTAAAATGCCTGTTGGCGTCACTTTGACAGTCTTTCATTTTGCCCAATGGAATCAGATAATGTGCTCAGGATTGTGTTTGCGTCTTTTCCCGCTTGTGCGTCACGTCTTGTATTGAGTGATGGATCCCAGATAGTAATGGACGCTTGCCTCAGCTATCAAAGGCTTTAACGCTCTGGATTTGGACCCACTGTCCAGGTTGGTAGCTTTTTATTTTGAACGTTTCAATAAAACAGTTGGCTATGGCCCATTAAGCAAAAAGTTAAAGGACGCCTTAATAAATGCAGTAGCCAACAGTCTGGAGGTCTATGCTAACTTGCTAGCTAAAGCCTAGCTTACATATCTCACAGCATAACAAATGGCAATAAACAAGTAGCTGTAGCTAGCTGCTGAAAGCAGAGGTTATGTAGATAATATATATAATGGTACTATTCGTACGTATCGTTCCGAAACAAGGGGAGGAAAAACATTTCTTGAACTGGTTTGGGGGGCAGGGCGCTGTGAGCATTTCAGAACTGTTTTGACACATCCTCGTTTGGTCGCTGTTTTAATCTATCTTTAGATGAATATTTGTGATGTGTTCTCAGTTTGGCAGATATGGTGAAAGTCAGCGGGATGTCAGAGTTGAAACCCTTTCACGTCTCTTTTCAGGTAGGAAATGTAAACCCGGTGCTCACTGTAACGTCCTGATTAGTGTCAGTATTAGAAAATGTATTTTTTGTGACTGAGAAGGCTGTAACTTTAACAGAAGTTTCACCTCTTTCCATGACTCATGCATTGTGGTTGATTGTTTAAACACTTCTGGTAATATCCAGAATGAGTTACGGCCTGTCATGTTCTCTATAGTTACCTCAGGCTACTTGTGAGTGACAAGTGAGTGATTCAGTTTATAAAATATAGCAAAAACTAATAATTATTTGCCTACCTATACTTTGAAAGATAGTTTCAGATAATGCAACATTTTATATAAGGGCAGTTAGCGGTTCTTCTAGGGATTTCTGTACTGTACAGACCACATATCTCTTCAGCCCCTCTACCATTTTCGGTCCCTCTCTTCATGCTCTCATGTGGCCTACTCTCTGTCACAGGACAGCTCCATGGCTCCGGGCCAAGTGGGACAGAGCTGTGGGGCAACTCAGGACAGCGGGATAACTTTAGAGAAACGACAGCACCTTTCTCAAGCTCCAGCAGGTCTTGAAAAGTCCATTCCTCTTTGTACCTTTCTGCAGGTTGTCTTGTTTTCTGATAGACCTTTTCTTTTTGCAGTAGAATTTGAAAAAACCCAGCCAATAAGTATTACAGATGCTGCTAAAAGAAAGAAGAAGAAAAGAACCAGAGCAACAGACAGCTGCACAGGCACTTTTGATGGTAATTGAATATTAGACATGGAAACAGTGTTCTTGTACATTTAGTACAGACACTAATAGCCTTTTTGTGTGTCATTTTTGTAGATCTCTACAGATTGACTGATGAAGTGCTTGGTCAAGGTGCTTATGCTAAAGTACAAGGTTGTATTAGTCTGCAGAATGGGAAGGAGTATGCTGTAAAGGTGTGTGGTTTTATCCTGTAGAGTTCACTCAGCAAAATGCCTGATCTAATATTGAGAGATAAATGTTTGTTTCTGATCTAATGACTTATTTATGTGTTTTGTTTGAAAGTGCATGTATGTTTTGATTGAATACCTAATTGAGCTAATCTAATTTACAGATCATAGAAAAGAGTGCAGGGCACAGTCGCAACAGAGTCTTTCGAGAAGTGGAGACACTTTATCAGTGTCAAGGAAATGAGTGAGTGCAATTGGTAGAATGCGATTGCTTTGAAATGGCTTGAAAACCCAATACTAAACAGGAGGAATTATCTTGATACAGGAATATTTTGGAATTGATCCAGTTCTTTGAAGACAACAACTGCTTTTACTTAGTATTTGAAAAGTTGTGTGGAGGTATAAATCTTTTTTTTTTCTTTCCCATGTTTAATATGCGTTTTCCTTATAGTGGTCTGAATTAATTGTTTCTCCTCTTAGGGTCAATTCTTACACATATCCAAAACCGAAAACACTTTGATGAGCTGGAGGCCAGTAAAGTTGTCAAGGATATTGCCCAAGCACTTGACTTTCTACACACTAAAGGTAAGCTTGCATCTAAAAAAAAAAACTATCAGCAGTTTTCCAACTGTGATGGTTTTGTGTTTTTCTACAGGCATCGCCCACAGGGACCTGAAACTCGAGAATATCCTTTGTGAATACACAGATCAGGTAGATCTTTAGACAAGGACATTTTTCATTACTATTATAAAACAAAATAAATAAAATATATAATATTCTGTATTTGTGTACAGGTATCCCCAGTGAAGATATGTGATTTTGACCTGGGCAGTGGGGTAAAGCTCAGCAGTGCCTGTACACCCATAACTACCCCAGAGCTCACTACACCAGTAAGTGCGATAACTTTGAATGAACTGCTCTGCTTACATGTCAAAAATGTAATAAACTGACGACTAATTAGTCCTAATATACTTTTCTTGTGTCTTAGTGTGGCTCAGCAGAGTATATGGCCCCAGAAGTAGTGGAGGTGTTCACGGATGAAGCCTCTTTCTATGACAAGCGTTGTGACTTGTGGAGCCTTGGTGTCATCCTTTATATTCTTTTAAGTGGTAGTCCCCCATTCACAGGTCACTGTGGCACTGATTGTGGCTGGGACCGGGGTGAAACCTGCAGAACATGTCAGGTATGTTTTTACAATCACGCTATTACTAGTTTTTGTCAAAAGAGTGGCATCTTTACAGGGCAGTGATGTTTAGGGCATGTTTTTTTTTTCTTCTTCAGCGTAACCTGTTTGAGAGCATCCAGCAGGGCAAGTATGAGTTTCCGGACAAGGACTGGGCTCACATCACAGAAGGGGCTAAGGATCTCATATCCAAACTGTTGGTACGGGATGCAACTCTTCGACTTGGTGCTGCTCAGGTTCTCATGCACCCTTGGGTGCAGGGGGTAAGTTTATTGAAGTCTGAGTGCCTATTAGCATCTTATAAAATATCTTGCATGTTTAGTGTTCTGAAGCTCATTAGCTCTATATTTATACAGAATGCTCCAGAGAGAGGTCTTCCAACTCCTCGTGTCTTACAGAGGTATGAGAAGTCCTTGGAGTGTATTTGTTGCATTAAAACAAAGAGATATGAGACATTCTTTGATATTTTGATATAAGTAGGTGGCACAGATGTATAAACACAAACTTTTTTCTTCTCTAGGAACAGCAGCACCAAAGACTTGACCCAGTTTGCAGCAGAAGCCATCGCCTTTAACAGGCAGCTATCCCAGCATGATGAGCAACAGGAGGATGTAGGAGCCATTCTCTGCTCCATGAGGCTTTCACCTCCTTCTAACTCGAGGCTTGCCCGCAGACGAGCACAGTCAAGTGCCCTGCGTACCGAGGACTGTGGGACTGCTTCCGATGACCTTGCTGGCTAAAGAGCCTGCATAAAGTTCTCTGGTTTCCTGTAGCTGCAGCTCACCTTCTATATGATATTGTTTTTTCCTCTGAGGATCTGTCTTACAGTGTCATTAGTGACTAACTGTTCTTGGTGCTAAAGCTCTTTTCCATGGCCAGTAATCTCATCTCCTAGACAAGAGGTAAAGCATCTAGGGATCAGCTAATCTTATTTGAACCATAGAAACTCTTGGGATTTGTCCAAGAATTGTTTTAAATTATATTATTTGAATAAGCTTTGTTCAAAAATTTAAATTACATTTTTACATTTATTTTAAACCATGAACTATTCTTTTACATTAATTATTCATGGCATTGTGTGGTTTTAGCACAATAACAGAGCTGCTTTCCTAATATTACAATATTCTTTTATTCTTATTTTATATATTTTTTTAATTGTCCAACTGTGACATTTTTCTTTAGTTAAAGAGGCATTGCTTTTATAGTCACTGAAACAAATGGCCGGTGAAACTGTGTGTGTATTATGGTTTTATTCTTCCTTTTAAAAGGATGGACTTAAATGGGCTTGGCAAGGCTTCTTGGTGAAATGGTTTTAAACTAAAACAAAAACGAAGCGCTTATGTACTTTAATAATACTCCTCGGTTTGGTTTGGAAATATTCTAGTTTTTTATTGTTCCAACAATGTGAATTATACTGTGTTCAACTTCAACAAAGGGGTTTTTAGATATTTTACCTCAAGGTCTTTATGGTTAATTGTTTGAACATTTGTTATGATTGATTATAACTTAAGTTTTTATAGTCTGTATGTGTGTCTGGCACTTTTAACACTTTTCACGTTAAACTGATGGGATTTAAGTGGTTTGTGACAAGGCTTTATTTTTTTAAATTAACATTAGGTTGTTAATTATGTCTGCCAATGAAAATAATGATTTAATAACGTTACAGTTTTATATATTTTTCTTTCCTCTTTTTACTTTAAAACAGGTGACACTTTAAAAACTTTTCATGATGATTTGTTTTGTGTTTGATTCATTTTGATGTTGCTAACCTTGTTTACTTGTGTCTTGCCCACTAAATGACACATCCCCTGATTTCACATTGTTGCCATGGACACCTCATCCCTATAGCAACTAAGGGCCTTTATGGGCTGGCAGAAATTGTTACAGATTTGCTCTTTACAGAGTAAATAAACACATAAAGAAACATACACTTGTTACGTTAAAGGCCTTTTACTGCCATAATGAATCATTAAATATTATTTGTGTTTCTCATTGAGTGTAAAGGCATCAAATAAGATGTGGTAATTGGTATGCAATAATGGAGCTCTGCTGTCAAAGCTCTTGGTCACCTATGCAGAAAGCTCAATATGCTCGAGCTGCCTATTTTCTCTGGTAAGCTGTGTTGTCAATAAACAACAACCCTTAAAATTGTCTGGTTGTAAATGCGCTTCTCATTCAGAAGTTTAATGCAAGCACATTTCTTTTACGCTCCGTTGAAGTAGTAAAGGAGTGTCTTGTGTCCTGGATGAACATAAAGAATATAGTGTGATTTAACTGTTTAGTCACACTAGTAACACGTCTGCAGTGTCCTTGTGAAGACTTCTTTAAAACAATAAATAAAAGGCACCACAGCAGGGCTGGTTTTACCACATGCCAACAGCTTATTACTGTGCATCTTTAAAGCCTTTCAAACAAAATACATTTTAATTAGGCTACATAAAATTGAGAGCCTCATATTTGATTGGACCGACTATAAGCTCCACCGAGCTCCCTATCGCCCCCTTGTGGTCCATCAAGCTTGTGTTGAGGAGCTGTCTCGCAGCTTTCCTCAGTGCATTTTTTTCCTGCTGAAGGAGAGATGAGCGCCAACACGATGAACAAGCGGTAAACAGCCACAACGGGATTGTGATTGCGTAAGTTATATACAAAATTATGCCTAAATGTGTTTTCTTTTAAAAGCTAAACCATGTGTAAGAAAGATGGGATTTAGTTGTTCAGAGTCGTAGTTAACTAGACGAATGGTGTCCGAATTATTTGCACTGATTAAAATTTTTCCTGTAGAAACAGCGACTGCTACACATGCGCATGGAGGCTCCTTCCAGAGTGTCTAGATCCTCATGAATGAGAATGTGTAAAGCCGGATATGATTTGTGAAGATTTATATATCTGCATTCTATTTAGGCACTTTGAGTGATCTGTTCTGTGTCTATAGAGTCCAATGAGCTCCTCAAAAGACATGATGCCCCCTGATAAAAACTCCATACCATTCAGTGCCAAGGCGTCCAGGCAGTCGACCAAGTGGACCCAGAGCCTGCCATCCCCTGCCCTGTGCTGTGCGTGTGGCCTGTGCATCATGTTGGCAGGAATTAACATCACTCTGGTGGGGGCCTTTGCTTTTGGCACCTTCATGCCCTCTAGCAACCCACCCATCATCATTGGACCATTGCTTTTATTAATAGCCCTGGCCTTCTTCACAGCTTGCTGCGTGGTCAGCAGGAGGCCCCCAACCCACATCTCCCACAAGGCCAAGGGAGGTGAGAAGTGGGGCTTGATGCGCATGGGGACAGTGGCGTTTGAGATGGAGACAAGTGAGCACACGCTGCAGGACACTACAGCCGTCCAGCTAAGTCTAACCAACTCACCCACGATATCACATAAGTCAAACTCCAGCCAGGGGGCCACCTGTGAGGATGGAGGTGGTCAGCAGCATACCTCAAGCAGTGCTGAAGCTGAGTGGGAATGGAGGCAACCTCACCTTGACCTGCAAAGAGAACACACCTTCACAGGTGCCATCAGATAAAAAGACATTGTGTATGTAGCATGAGAGGATAGATGGACAAGTGTTTTTACAACCTCATGTAGTTTTATAGGCTACAGACAGGAAAAGACCAGTGGTGATTATGTATTACTTTGTCATGAACAAAAAGATTGTACTTTATTGAACTGACAATGAGACAAGCTGTTCCAAATACTTTGAACAGCTTTTAATTTAACACTTCATTTACAGCTACAGAAATGACACAGTTCCACAGACAGGATTTAATTATTAACACTGTTTTAAGACACTGGTCGTATTGATATAAGGCGCAGCAATGGCGGCGATAAGTCACTCTTATCAAAGAAAGGCCGGCCGCTACAGTGCAAACAAGTCCGTTCTACAATTTGCCCATCACTTGGTATCTGACCCAGCAGCTGCTGCCAGGCACTGTTTACTCATGGTAACATCTGCTGTCCACAACACCAGCAGACACACAATGTGATCCACCAATGGAAAATAGAACACTCCCACCTACCGCCTGTGCTTCAGTAATGCATCTCACAATTTCTGTGTTCCCTTAATGCATCAATGACTATCTTGTGATTCATAAAAGTGACTGTAACTGCTGGGTTTCTATAAAAAGAATGATATGTCTTAGTAACCTGAGCGAATTTGGCTTGTAACTATAATAAAGTCATGATGCTCTAAGGGATAGTGGATTAAAATTTATTCAAAGAAGTCCAGAAGTTGATCTAAGCAGATTAACATAAAATGTTGATATTGATAGGCCTTATATAAATTGTTATATTAACATTTTTTTGGCGTGTCAATCTCATTCCAAGTTTTTAATAATAACAGTTTAGTAGCACATAATTGTAGCATTCATTTAAATAAAAATAGATTAATTTCTTTGTGCTTTGTGAAGTCTTTCATGCTTCATATTTGTTTGAAGAAAGAATTAGAATCTGTATTTTGCATCTTCATTATTTTTCTTGGCTGCCCATTTAGTTTCAGACTGTATCTTTGCCTTTTGTAGTTTCAGTTTCTTTGTCAATTTCAATGAACACAAAACAGCCACCATTACTATGACCTGGCCTGCTGTATACTCTAATCTAATCTAATTCTAAGATCTTAATGACATTAGTTACAGTGTGGGCTAAATTAATTACAAAATGGCTGAGGCAAGACAGTGAAACAAACAGTAGGAAAAAAACATGTGTTCAATAGATGATTATTTAAAGAGCCCCTTTTTGCTAATTATACATAAAGGGCCAAAAACACTAGTAAAAGCCAAATAAAAATTGTAATTAAGAGATGAAAACTCATAAATAGCCTACCATTGAGGTTAATTCAACAAGAGATAGTGTGTGAGGTGATAGAGACCTACTTTACCACTGACTCAGATTCATAGCAAACCATTTACTGGAATGAAAAGCTGAGCTACACCATCACTTAGACCCTGGCCAGTTTGCATATAACAACGGTAGTAGCACTGATGATGCAACTCATCTACGTTTTATGAATTTTAGCTCACCTTGAATACAAGACCCTGGTTAAGAAAATGCAACATTTAAATGTAAACCATCATTAAATGGTAGCTTGAATTCCCAACAGACAGACAACAGCCGGTTAAAAATAAGACCTACTCTCTCTGACTTACTGGTTCTAAACACAGGCGCTCCACAAGGTTGTGTAATCTCTCCTGTTTTATTCACATTGTGCACAAATGACTGCAGACGGAAACAGCCAGAAAATCTCATATTAAAATTTTCTAATGACACAATCATTCTCAGTTTGACAAAAAATGTCCAAGAAGACATTGAAGTTTACAAATCTGAAACTGAGCAGGTGGTGCAGTGGTGTGACGGGCACAATCTTGTACCTAATGCGTCTAAAACGATTAAGAGACATCACACAAGTATCTGGGTACCTACTTTGATTTTTCAGTTCCAGTGGACTAAAAAATCAGTCGGTTTTTTGTACACTTTTTATTGATATGGACTTCCAACCTGTTTTGGTAATTTATCAGTCAAACTTATATCACACATTCTGAACCTGATAAAAAGGGCTGGAAAAATAATGGATGTGCTTTCTCTCTACAGGACAATTTTAAGAGACCGCATTAAAACAGGGTCAGACAATTACTAATGATCCCACCTACGTGCACTGTGATCAGTTTGAGGTAATAGCTTCAGGTAGAAGGTACAGGCTTTAGGTTGAATAAATACAAACATTCTGATTCCTCTGTCAATTACAATTTTGAACCATAACAAATTCATGTGACTCAGTTTTGGTAAGCAGGCTCAAGGGATTATTCAGCCCATTCTTAGGGCATTTGGGGAATTTGTGAAATTTATTTGACTGTGTGAACCACCATTAATAGGCAAGGATAAGTAATTTATTTATATAGCACAATGTATTCACTGGGTCATTCAAAGTGCTTTACAGAAATAAAAGTCAAATTTTAAATACTTAGATAAGATTTAGAATAAAAAACATTAAAAGACAAAGATAAAACACTTTCAGTTGTTTTTACTGAATGTAGGCGGAGCTAAAGAAGACGGTTTTTTGAACATTGTTAAAGTTGAGGCTTGTTTCACATTTATCTGGGAAGCTGTTCAAGGTTTTTAATATAAGTTCATTCCATGTGTGTGTTTTTTGAACAAGGAAGATGACTAGTACTTTTCTTGAGTTGCTATTGTTTATGTTACCTTTTGGGTGTGAATAGTTTTATGAGATGTGTGCCTCAGAGTAGGCCAAAGTAATAGTAATGTGTAGGATTTGTGTATTGTTGTTGATTAATTTTCAGTAGTGGGGTATGAATTGCATTAAAATGAAGTTGTATTTTTTATTTTGTATTGTATTTTGTTACAGTGTTGTGAGTGGACTGGGAACAGTGTGTATGAATTGACTTATAAATGGTCCATGATTGTCCAAGACAAATTTCTCTAATTGGAGACAATAAAGGCTTATCTTATCTCTCTCTCTGAAGCTATTGCCATGGTGATGGAGTGATTAGGTTTGAATGTAATTATTTATGAAGTTAAATGTTTAGTTCATATGTATATTAGTATGAATAAGTAAAATCAAAAAGGAGGAAAGCTATAAAGAAAATACAGTGAATGCCTAAGGTTTGCACAAGAGGGCAGTATTGCTCCTTGATATCGTTAATACCAAAACCACAGAGCTGAACCCACATGTAATTAATAAACATCTGAAATAACATATAGGGTTACAGGCTTACCAAGCCCCAAATAAAAACTCCAAACAGAAATATGTTGTGACTTATTTATTCAAACATTTAAATAATGGCAGAATAGTTTTAGTGCAATTTAATGTAACTTGCACAACATTCGTAAATGGTTCAAGTAATGGTTTACAATTAAACACAATTATAAACAGACAAGACATAATTCATTTCATTGTGCCTCAAAGGAGTCTAAAAAGTGAATACATGTAAGTAATAAAACAGGTCCCGTTTTAAATCCCAAATCTGTATGTGTCTTTACCTGCAGAAATCAGAAAAGGAACAAGCCCTCAGTGTAAAATAACATAAAAAATACATACTCTTGTCCAGTTAGGAGACCACAACTCCATTATTTTCCCAGGAAAAAAAGACCAACTATTTCACCAGTTCTCCTCTGAAATGTAACTCACAAATCAAAATAAAAGGCACAACAGGAAAAACTGTACCTTTAAGGTAAATTCATTCATTGTTAAATATTCTGAAGGTTTGCAAGTGCAAATAATGTGGCTATTTATGAACAGCAGCATTGAGTGGGGGACTCATTATGTGCCACTGTCCCATTGTCTTTGAGGGTTCTTTGTAATTTTCATCTTATCTATCAAAGATTTGGGACTCCTGACTGCTGGATTCTTTGTGTCTAGATTATCCAAAAACAGTCATTGTCATAATATAATTGTAAATACTACAATCAATAATAATAATATTTCCATTATATGAAATAGGCTTATATAGCAACCAGAAACTATTGAAATATTTGGTGTTTGTACTGGGTTTGAAGATGGAATGATTGGGAAATAGACCTGAACATTGTGTACTGCTTATTTTATTTGGGTTCCAAGTGGGTTGTTCTTAATATTTTATATTGGCTATTGTAGTGTAAACCTAGAACTTTCTTAAGGTGCATAAAATTACTTGCAGGAAATATGACCTCTACCCCTATAAATTAGAACCATGTCCATTTTCTTTTAGTTTATCACTAATAGCTGTGTTACCTTTAAGAAAAATATCATTGGCATTTAGGATCAAGATGTTTATGTAGACAAGAAAAACCCTGTAAACAATTGACAGTTACTAAATTCTCACAATCCTTATACACAGCATAGCACTTTCTATAGTCCCACTCGCTCAAATTGCCCTGTGTCGTCCTTGGGCCCTGGGCCTGCAGTACTTTGCCTTTCAGAGGGATGCAGTGATTCTCCTGCGGCCCTGAACCACAGCCAGGTCATCTCCCAACCTCTGCCTGAAAAATACATTTCCCACAGGTAATATACCGCACGGCAGATAACCACAAGATAGAACAATAGCAAGGTTAGCGTGTCTTTGACCTCTAAGTGAACACAATCATCTGCAGGTGAGTGACCCCACATTTCATACACACTTTTCTTTGATACACTAATATACAGCATCTCTCTCGCAAAATCCATTTGCAGACTCTGTTTAAAACCCCACCATGTGAAATTAAGTACCATTAACTTCCTCCGATCGGTTTGCAGAGTGTTGCCTCTGTCTAATTCCTAATGACTGCTGCGAGTGCTGACTTGGCTATTGTAAAACAAATGATATCTCTGTCCTGTTGGTATAATCCTAATCTATCTCAATGGAAGGCCCTGCATTAAAATGACAAAGCGGGCGAGGAGGATATTTCTATCTAATGATAAATGTGCAAATGTCCAGCAAAGCTGAATCAGACACCTCATTTTAATGGCTTGTTCATTTCTCGCCTCATTCTCTAGCAGCCCTGCTCCCTCCTATTTTTAATGCGGAGTTGGTCATATTTTGTACCAGATTAGTATAGTCGACGGCTGACAGTTGCCTCTGCTCAAGGTATTTAGAAGACATAATTCATTCATAGATCTAGAAGTGCTTCCATTTGTCATCCCCATTTTTTCTGCTCAGTCTCCAGCTCATTCCTCTGGGTGCTCTGTGCGTGTGTCAGGGGAGACGAGGGGCCAGAGCAGTTTCCAGCTGATGTATTAGCTGGCATATGCAAGCTATGAATTATCAAGGAGGAAAAGGAGTCAATTATCCACTTCTACTTTAGGCCTGTGTGGCCTAGGGGCCCCTTTCCATATTTACCAAATCATTTCACAGAAAGGTACACTGGGAGACCTAAGGAGGGTGAGGAGACAGTTAGCAGACAGGACACATGAGCTGCACCTGCATTCATGTCCAGCTTTGCTCCTATCATCTCTTACTTTGCTCTCCGCACATGCTCATTTCAGCATCCCCCTGAACAAGGACAGTCAATGTAATAATCCATTTTACATCTCTTCAAACTGATTTGAACTGCAGCTAGAATATATACGCCATGACCGTCAGCCATTTTGCCCATGTGTCCCAATTCGCTCTCCCTGACTCCCCTCATATCCAAACGGGGGTCCCTTGATTGACTGTGCCGCTCTGACTAATAGAGTGGATATGGTAAATGAAATACCCAGCACTTTCATTCCAAAGTCTCTTACCCCCTGTGTCCCCAGTCACTTTAGGCTTGACATATTTCCACAGATCGAGCGTTGTATCCTGTTTCTGATGAGGACAGGCTGAGGTGGGCGAGCGGCGGAGGCAGCAGTGGCGGTGATGCCTCAGAGCAAACGGGACCTTCGGACACACAACGGGCCCGGGCTGACAGACAGAGCCTCCGGTGACTGACGGGGCTGACACTTAGGGAAATGAGGTCGTTAGACAGCATTATGAGCAGGCTGATAGCTCGGTAATGGGTTTTAACTTTGGAATTTAACACAGAAGCCCACCGGGATGAGTCTGATTTGAAGCCGGACAGGTGGGCTCCTATCAGAATAAAAGAGGCAACTCTCACGGGGAAGCAAAAAGAAGCAGGCTTGTTTGATAGAGTAGAAATACAAGGAGAAGGAGAGAACAGTGGAAAGCGGATCAGAGAGCATCTAAAAATAAATCATGGAACAAAGAGCTCCATACTGACTTTGATTTTGGTCACTTATCTTTACGCACTTTATTGTGGGCTTACGGTAAAGTTTTGCCTTCTTCAATTTTTTCTCCCATCCATTCATCTTTCCCATACACAAATGTTTAAATCTGTTATGGCTCAATTGCAAAGAGATTCCTAAAACAATGAACACTTTTCATATCCATTTGTTATGTTTGGAAAGGTTTATAATTTTGCACGCTCCTTTTCCTTCCAAGCTGCCTTTGAGTCTTAGGAAAGGGCGTCTAAATTTAGTGCGCAATGATAAACTCTTAAGTTATAAGACATAGGCTAATGCGCAAGGATGTTAAAACCAGTGGGATAGTTTAGTGGAGATTAAGGGACATATCAAAGACTTGTGTAAAGCTCCATCATGAGTTGTGTGCTTGTTGCTGGGCATCTGCACATGCTCATAAAAAATAATGCAGGAGTGGCTCACAAAGCTTTGGCAGCCAGTGATTGACTGATAATGTCCCAACATCACTCCCATTACTCCTTTTGACTGTGTTGGGAAAACGAATGGTCCACTTTACTGCTGCAATGGACCCGACCCGTTCTGTTTAGGAGGAAGATTTAGAGGGGCATTACGCCTTTCTGGTAGAGGGCAAAACAGCTCACTGGAGCAGTTCCACTCATTCCCCAGACTTGGTTTGGCTCAGATGAATCACGTTTGGCTTCTCTGAGAGGGTTAGGGAAAGGAAAAAAAAGGTCAGGTTGCCACAGAAGGATTTTTTCAGAGAAGCAGATGAGAAAAGTTCACAATACAAATCAAGTCAAGAGACTTCTGAGTGTGGTCCGGCTCTGTATCCTGCAGGCATCTTTTTTCACTGCCCTCCAGAGAGTACACACCAAATTCAACCTCATCATAACACTCCAACTGGCCAACAAGTCATTTCTTGTTTATTACAAGAAGAGGCTTGTGTGCAGCAAAAGTAGTGCCCATCCAAGTGGTTATTTCTGACATATTTTCACAAAGTACTGCAGCTTTAATCTGCATCTGTCAGGGAATTTAATATACCACTTTCATTAGCTCAAAGCGGCTAAAAAACACAAAAATAACAGCTCCTTTTATGCGCAGAGGTGTGTTTGATCGCTGCAGCTGGCTTAAGTGACAGGTAAATTACAGGTTAAGTGGAGAACACAGTCTTTTAACAAGAGACTCCAGGCTCCTGCAAATCCTCCTTAGTCTTTAATCTGAATACAAAAGGCAGGGGCGAAGGATTAAATCTGACCCCTCAGTTCTGTTTGTTCCAGACTCCACTTAAGGGCCTACAGAAGAGCCAGCAAAGTTTTAGGTTTGCAATTTCCTTTGTAGCATGCACCGGCATTTAAAAACAATGCAGCAGCATCAACAACGCAGAGTCTGCAGTGGCTAACTTCCCCAGGACAAAGGAAGGCCGCTTGCATCAATTCTTATCAAACTTTTAGAGCTGGAGTTTGAGAATGTTTATTTAATTGTGAATGAAATGCCACATTATCACCGGCTGCTGTGGAGAAAAACAAATCCCTCTTTATTTAGAAGCGACAGTGCTTAGAAAGAGGAGAAGAGGCCGGGGTGAGGCATACGGTTAGGGCTTGCACAGAGAAAGGCGCTTTGGGTTGTCAACGTTTTAGAGGCTTACAGTCAAACCTATCCCGGCTCAGGAGAGAGGAGTCTGGGTGTTAGGCAGGCAGAATGACTCCTGATAGAAGGAGTTTGCGGCTCAAGTCGAGAGGAATCGTCTTGGCTCCCGGATGAGGCGAGGACTAATTGATTCTCTGAAGTTTCCTGTCGCAGAGCCCGATTACAGGTATGACCGGATTAAATAAAGAGAAGGGAAAAAAAACAAGGGATCTGGAGGAGGGAAATGGTAAAAAAATCAAAGAGAAAAGCAGATGAGGGCTGCCATAGACGGATCAGCATCGCATATACGCATTGATGTGCAAGCTTTTGTGTGTATTTTGTTTGTGTGTGTGCACATACTGTAAAGGTGCAGCCATGTTTGATCTTGGCGCTCAGTGGCAATCATCAGGTCACATTGCAAGGCCCTTTTCTGTGACGTGCGTTGCACAGGAGCAGATTGTGTTGTAGCAGCATGCTTCCCCTAATCACTCACTTCTGGTTAACACGTCTCAAGGCCAGAGGCATGTGTCTGGCCTGCCCATAACACTGCGTGACAAGATTGAGTACTGAGGCATGTGGGAGCCATAGCGAGGCGGCCTCTAAAAGAGAAGCCTCCAGGACCAGGAGAGTTAGGACGCATATCTAGACCTAAGCTGTCATGCGTGCGGCTGTAATGGCTTGTTTAGTGGCAAAGTCCAATCTAGGGCCCCAGAGAGCCATTATTCGTGGACTATCGATCGGGCCCTACGGCCACCAAGGCTTGGGCCCCTGTCCCTGATCCTGTTCAGTAATAAGCGTACTCATGTCAAGGTGGTAATTATCATTGATCTGTAGCCACGGTGACAGGGCAGCGGGCCCTCATTGTGATTCATACACAACAAGGGGCTACTGGACTTCAGGCACCAAGTCACTAAATAAGTCCTGGGAACAGAAGACTTAAAAGATAGATTTCGCATTCTGGGAATTGGTCACTAGTTTTCCGTACAGCAGTTATGAAAAAAGCTAAATGAACAAGCTTGGCTCTTTGCTGTTGTATTATCCAAAGAGTCCACTGTTCTCAACAACCCCAAGTTGAATAAACTTCTAACTTAACACTAAAAAGTATTGACCTGTGTTCTCTCCATTTTCTTGTTCCCAATACTCAGCCTATCCTTCCTCTGCAGTGGATGCCCCTTCCTCCCTGGGATCTTAGCAGAGAGATCTATCTGCCTGAGTACTACCTGTGCTGCAAAGAGGAGAGGCAATGTTATTATAAACTTTTTACCTTGTCTGCATCCTACAGACCCAGAACACATAAATAACAAAAATTATTAAAACAACATAATACATTCGATGTTTGGAGATTTCTAAGGCTTCTTTTCGGTCAAATACTTCTGTATCTGAATAAAAATCTCACCAACAGAAACGTGTCATGTTTCACCAACATGAAACCCTTGAACGACATCATCAAATGTTTAGAGAATATTGAGAAAGACATTAACTGTTGAACTTTTACATACAGAAAACAGAGAATACACCTGAAAATCACTTCGAAAGGCTATCAGTGACTGCATCTAATTGTAGTGCTCACTCATGCTAACCCCCTGCTTCGAGTGGAGCGACAGCAGAGGGCGAGGAGCGGGAAACAGTGAGAGCGAGATGTAGGCGGCGCAGACAGATGCACAGACAGAGAAATCGAGAGACGTTTGCGGGGGTTTGGAGGCAGGCAATCAGTTTTCTTTTTGTGAGCGCTGGAGCGGGACTCGTGTCACCTGCAGACCAAACCCCATTTCCTCTGATTAAGTCCTTTGAAATATTCCATTTGTCAGTGTCACGGCCCAAGTGTGTTGCGGCGGCGAGCAGCCAGCCGTGTCTGTAGACTGTGTCATTCTCCAATTTACATCAGACACTGACAACATCATCATGTCCCTAATGTCCCCTTGCGCAACCTCTTTTTGTGTTCTCCATTTCTGTTGTTTCTCCCTTTGATCCTTCAGCCTCTCTCTGAACTCACCTGTAGAGAGTTCAAACCAGGTTGTTTGGATGAGTCTTGGGACTATCACTCTATGCCCAAACCTTTAGGGAGTGTTCCTCTTTAAAGTGTTTTATTTTTCAATCTGAGTATCAACAGCTAACATCACTCAGGCCTCAAACTCTCTTGCGTGTCATCTAACCCCATTAGCAGCCAATGTCTTTTTAGGAGCAGAGCCGGGCATGGTTCAGGGAGGATGGAAATTTCAATCTGCTCTCTATCATTTGCTGCTATCATTACTCCTTTCGCAGCCATTCTCTCAAGTCTCGAGAGGCAGAGCGGCAGCAGGAAAGGAGGGCATCATGCACTCTGTGGCCAACTTTAATAAGAGCGGAGCAAAAAGAGCGCGTAGTTGTTTATACATTATTAGCAGTCTATTATAAAGCCGCTATCATATTCTTCCCTCTTTTCTCCTCTTGCCTCAGTTCCCTCGCTCTCCTGACAGGTAGCGGGCGGGCCGCCTTGATGACTAGACTCAATCACCTGTGACAGTTTTGATTTGATGTCACTCTCCGGGTCGCTCTATTTGTTTGAGCAGTTAAGAGGTAATTGTGTGACATTGGCGGTAGAAGACGTGCTTTGGCGGCGCACTCGCTGAACCGAGGGGACGAGACGAGGGAGTGTGGCAATAATAAATGAGCCCTATTTTCCCCAGCAGTCCCAGGCCGTGTGTACGCGCGTGTCGGCGAGTGCGTTCCAAAGAGAGGTATGTTCGAAGCTGATGGGAGAAGAAGAAGGGGTGATGAGCCCCTCTACCCGCAGGGAATTGAACTGAGATGCACATTGAGGTCACCGGCGTGCACACTTATCATCACTTCCTCTGGCTTCAGTTGTTTTTGTGAGGGCACTTCCTTGTGAAAAAAATCTTCAATGTTGCTTTTGAAAGTTGCTGAAGTGATGCTGCTCAGCATCCCTAAAGTAGTATGGTTAACAACCATCTGTAACTGAATTTATGTATGGGTTGCCATTGGATTATTTTGTTGAGCAATACATTGTCTACATTCAAATATTTGAAGTATTAAATTGTAACAGATATGCATAGTTAATCTCTCTCTAATTTGTTTGCATTGTTTAATTCAAAGCAACACCAAGTCTGCTATAGCAACCTAGGTTTACTTGTATAACTTCATATTTATGTTTAAAAAAACAATAGTCAGTAAAATGAAATTATTTCAAAGCATACATACTTGTGATAACTTATACCAGTGTTTTCCACAACACTTTTAAGCTCTCACCACCTTTACTATTATCTTATGTAGTGACATAAACCTTACGATATAACAGTTTTTTATCTTATAATGTGGTGCATTTTTGTGGAAACCTAGTGGCAGTGGCAAGGATGTATTAAGTGTATAAATGACATGAATCATTTGAAGCTCCAACAAGTAACTAAACTTATGTTTGTTATAGTTTAGGTTTATAGAACAAAATGTAAGTCAAAATGCAAAATAATAATCACACTTTAGTGCTCAAATATTGTTCCAAAGCCAAAGGTGAATCTGATAAAATGCTGGCTATTCCACAAGCGAGCTGGCACTAAAGTCCATAATGTATTCAGTGAGTCCTCAACTCCTTCTGGCTTTGAATGCCAGAGATAATCTAGAATCCTCCTTTTCTTATGTAGAAGAGAGAAATCAAGGCTAAAGATTGCAAATCTGTGAGCTACAGCTTTACCCCCTCACTCTCCCTGTGTCAAAACCCTTACAACAGTATGGTCAAAAACTGGACGTTGCATTTGTCCAAAAAAGCAAAATTAAACCTCTGCAGCAATGTTTTTCCTGCTCTGACCACTTAGACAGTCCTAAACATTGAAGGTGCCAGCAAAAAGGCTTTCTTAGTCTACACACATTGAGCTGATCCATTTGTTTGTTATCTCAATCCTGGATTTGGAGAGATACAAAGCTGATTATGCAACAAAAGCATATGGGAAGATAAAGAACACTTAGGTAATGGGTTTAGCCCGCCTGTTTAGCACGCCAGAATCATCCCCTTTCTCTCAGCTCTAAATGCGTTTGTTATTCTTTCCTCAGACTTGATCCGACGGGAGAGAACGAGTCAGAAAGAAGAAAAGACAACAAAGTGAGTGAGGAGCTCAGCTTCGGTTACAATCTTGTGCAAGAGTCTGGGAAACCAATGGTAAAACACATACACGCACAGGAAACAGTAGTTGTAATGGTATCGAATGATTTGACATAAATCTTTTTTACTGTTGTGGACCTTTATTAATTTGGGTGTATCTATTTTAAAGGTGCAGTGTGTAGTTTTTGGCAATATCTGGTGGTGATACAGCATATTGTGATTACACTCCTCACAGCCCTTTATTCAAAAATTAGAAAGAAAATCAATTTGGTTGATAAAGCTGTCCGAAGCTTTCATGCAAACTTCTGGGTTCACAATTGAATGTCACTTTCGGCAGTACTCAGTTTGTCCGCCCTGAGCTGTTGAAGGAACAGGAAATAGTAACAACAAATCCAGTGACAACTTTTTGAGACAGTTATAGACAACTGTATACTACAACATTTACCACAATACACCTTTAAGTGTAAACAAGAAACTAAACATATTTTGTACAAAAAGGATCCATCCCTTATAAGTTGTAAACCAATTCAGCCCCATTCAACTCAGTCTCACACTCTCTTGGTGAACCTGGCTAAAGCAATCTGAAAGCTTAGCACTCACTCTGATAATAACACCTTACAGAGGTCAGTGAGCAGTGTGAGAAGGCAGGGCGGCATAAAACATATTTACGCTCCTCCCGCTGCTTCCCCTCATGGAAAGCATCCATGAGAAAGGTGCTTACTTAGACGAGATAAAGAGCGCGATGAGAGGCAGCGGACTTGGATTAGGGAAGAGAGACGATCATGGCCAGAAAAGGCATGGGTTGTGGGGGGGGTGGAGAACCACGAGGAGGCCGGGAACCGGTGTCTGGGTTGGTTGGATATGGGGGGAATATTAATCTGGGTTTAGTGTGAGCAGGACCCCACAAACGGCTCAAGCAAACAGAGCTTAGACGGGGCCAAGCCTCGGAGAAAGTCCTAAATCTTCACATTAGCTCCCCGCGTTTCTTCTGCTGAACCTATAAGCTCTTTTTCTAAAGGACAGCACAAACAAACCGCAACCCCCTCCCCAATACTACCTCTTGCCAGTCCTACACTTCCACGCTCACAAGCAAACATTGAGACACACACATACACTCCAAATCAAGACGGCTTTGAGAATTGAGATTGCAGGAAATTTACAAATCCAGAGTCTGGAGTAGATACGAAGAGATTAGATGGGTCCTGTTCTTAAAGCGACAGGATGCCTCCCAATTGTATTTGTTATTCTCCGGTGTGCCCTACTTCTATGTCAGGGAAGAATGGAGTAGCAAGGAGTAACCCCTTTGGAGAGCTGGGGTCATGATAACCGTAGCAATCCTCAAAAACCATTACCAGAATTTAAGGGGTTAAGGAAAAAAAAAAAGAAAAAACTTTCTTTTGATGAGATGTTTGCTACCAGCAGTGGCACACGTGGGTAATTTCAAAGAAGTTAAGATCCCAAGATGCCGAACTTTATGGGTATAGTGTTACCATAAAAAGTTGAATAAACTTAGAACGTGACATAATCCAATGGCAGCTGCCCACAAAATATATCCATGAAACAATACCACATTAGAAACTCAGAAGTAAAGTCTTTATATTATAACAATTATAATAATTCTGAAATGGGATGAAGTTCATCACAAAACCTAAACTATATGGCATCTGTGCATTATGATGTATTAGACCAGCCCTAATTGACAGTCATATATCTGAGCGGACCCTAAAGGAGTGCGTCTGTCCCATTGCTGGAGATGGGGGTTGCTCAGGAAAAAGAAGCGAGTTGCTGAACCTCATCCCATCACCCGCAGCTTCATGGCAGGGATGAACCCAGGAAAAATCTCTTTCTAACTGAGTTTCATTAACCTGACCACATGTGCCAAAAGCCTGGTATTAGACTTAATCAAACTGACACTGACACACTCGCTCAAGTCTTCTGGGTCACCTAGGAAGCTCATCCACCGACCCGCTGCTTCTAATGTTCAGTGTGCATGTATTTTCTCATGCAATCACACATACACAAACAGATGGTCCTCTGCAGCCATAACTACATAAACCAATTTATTAGGTTGAAAATGAAGTGTGGAAAACTGTTTGAAGTGTGTCCAGTGGAGTACGCCTCACGCATGAATGTTAATCATTGAATCAATGTGATTTCAAACATCAAATGGAAACTTAATGTGCCCAGAGGCCACACTTTCTGTCATTAAAATTCACATCTAGAAAATTCTAATCTTCTACTCATAAGGCAAAAAAGCAAAAAAATAAAAGAAATAAAAAAAATAAAAAAGGAACAGTACCATATTGTGGCAAAGAAAAACTTTTTGTAATGGTATTTGATGTAAAGGGGAGATGTTACCTCAATGCTATTGTAAGATCTGTAACATTTTATTGAAGATTTGTCAAATGTTGTTGGATGTTGAATAATTTTTACTTACATCTATTCTTTACAACAACCTGTTCTTGTGGCTTAGGTTTAGACAAAACATTGCAGTGCTAAAAGAGCCTAAGAGCCTAGTTAATAACAAGTTAATAACTGTTCTAAGTTAAAATTGGCATTTAACACTGGAGCCAAAAAATCTGATGTTTTTCAAAATATGGCCAGTTTTCTGTCCTTTTTGTCCCTCAATATATTTGGGGCAAACTAAATCAGCACCCAAGGGAAAATTCAGTAATCACAAGTTGTATTGCCATCTCCCAAAATATCACAATAGCACTGCATTTGTCTCTAATATGAAAACAATTTGTTGATTTGCTCACAATATTTTCATATAGTTTTAAATCATAAGTGATCTGTAAATTATTATCATTATTATTCAAAGAGCAACATCTTAAATTAGATGTGACAATTGTCAAAACGTGATAATACAAATGAATAAAAACACCTAAACCTGGCCTGATGATTGAACCTGTCCTGTGAAATTATTCCAGCAATCCACAGACTATATATTTCTGACAAGCATATAAAAAGTAGAATTACTGCATGATTATCCTAATACTCTGCATACAGGAAAAGTAGCAGTTTAAACTTGACAGTGAGTAAAAATCCATTTCTGTAGACAAGAATTATTAATGGAAAGGAGTAAAATGGGGTTTTAGATATGTACAGTAGGAGGACTGGTTGTATTTAAGCTTCCTACAAAGTCTCCCAGTGGCAGAATTATCCGGCCTATGCACCTGTCAGACAACAGAACAAGACGATGATGAGAAGTGTACCAAGCAAATATTAGACAATCTTCACAACATTAGAGACAGATCAGCTTCTGTCTTCTACCTGCTTGCATTTAGTCACAGGAATCAGAAAAATTACACCCCTGTGTAGACGTTTGATACATATTTAAGACTTCTGAACGTGCGCTCCTCATACGCACACGGTGTGACAGGTTGCTCAGCAGGCCCTGGATGAAGCCCCTTGGGTGTTGTGTGGGGTAACCATGTGTCCACTGTGTCGCCCACTCACTAGAACAAGCTTCATCACGGCAACGCCCTCAGCAGATCAATCTTCCTTTGACACTTCATTTAGACTGCATTAATGTGGAATTAGGGCCCATTACGGCTATTGGCAGGACCTGACAGTCCCACAGCACAGTGATCCTCACTTCCCAGGAGAGACGCTGCTGAATAGAGCAGATAAGGCTTTTCCAGCTCAAGGAGTCATTAGATTTTTCTCTTATTCAACCCCGTCATCAGTATTGCTAATCAACTAAAGGAATGTGTAAGGGTTTTTGATTTTGCAATCTGGTCTTTTTTATCCAATGGACACCTTGAAAGGCCTTTGAAAGATAGATTCCAACTCTTTTCAGTTCTGAGATCTGATAAATATATCTATCTCAAATGTTCCAGTTACTCTCATTTAATTTTGAAAGCAGTAAAATCCACAAAAATTTCCATATCTCTTTGAGCATTTGGCTATTTTCATCTTTTGGTATTTAAAACCTCCATAGCTATTAAACTTACAATGAATGGATTATTATTATATTTAAGTGGTTGCTAAAGAGCACTTGAAGTATGAAAGGCCATACTCAAAAGGGCATCAGGCAAAACAAATAATTTAAGGTGCCTAAGTATAGAAAATATATGAAGGGGTTGTTCAGCAAAGCATTGAATCAGACTCGATGTTGACACCTCCGCACTGGCACCACACTGGGCACCAGAGTCAGGTTAGTCTACCTCAGGTGTGCACCCGAACCTCTCTGGTGTCCCCCCTACCCTCAGCAGGGTTCATGGCAAGGCTCGAGTGCATCCCTTACTGACCAGGCAGCTGAGAGGCACACAGATACCCCCTTAAGGAGCTTTACTCTCTAGAGGAAACTTAATCTCCTTTTTTAACGCCATCCCGAAGCTCCTCGCGGGCCCTGAATAGAGCGAGGGGGGAGGAGCCAGGCTATGGAGTATCTTCCAGCCCACATGGCAGCCCGGCCCAAATCTGAATATCTGAGCCATGGTGGAACTGAGGAGCTCCAATACCGGCACAGGAATAAGCTCACCGACAGGCCACGCTAAATCCTATACCCTTTTTTCTGTCGCCCCCTCACCCTCATGGGTCTGATGGGCTGTGACAAAGACAGAAAACAGACAAAAACTAGGAGGTAACTATACCCTTGAAAAACATACATCTTCTGAGTTCACAATGTATTTGACGGACCACTGATGTTCATAAAATAAGCAAAAAAATAAATAAAATAAAAAAGGCAGTCTCCAGTCTTTTGTATATGTTTAGTGTATAATAAAATCCAACATAAACTGAAACCGCCCTCTATTTCATATAATTACACTTTGGTCAAGTCTTCCCAGATAAAGATCTGTCATCTGTCAGTATTTTATCACCATGACAGGTCTAGTTGTAAAAACATGCATGACTTTCTCTCTCCTTCTGACCGCCGCTCTCCCTCTTGACCAGAGGGCAGGGGTAAATATTAACCCTGACGGACTTGTGTGAAAATCTCTGAGCCATTTTATTTGGAAGGAGGTGTGACAGATTACCGAAGAAGGGCGGATTCCTCAGTGGCAAGAGGTAGCGGCTCTCTTTACCCAAACACTTTGGGACCCGTGCTCTGACATGCTCCTTTAGCACCCTGTCAGGAGACTATTCCCAAAGCAAACACTGCCAAAGCTTTCTCTCCACAAGGCGGGCCCTCATAAACTCCCTGAAAAGGACTTAGAGTGCTGTGGAGCCACAAGAAAACAAGATGTGGGGAAACCAAACAGACCTTACAAAGCCCTGGACATGGTGTCTTTAGTCAACCTAACAGGAATATAGTGTTCACATAGAGGAGTAAAAGGAAAGGCAAATTCAGACACTATTTTATTTAAGTAGGTCCAAATAGACCAGTGCTATATTTCATGCTGGAGATTGCCCACCAGAGTAAAGGAGAGATCTGCAGAGAACAGCCGGTTAGACCACTTTTTGTCTAATCCCTACCGTACTGATATAAATTAGTTTATTTACTCCGATTATGAGTGGTTGCTTATGAAAGCTCACACCACAATCAAGAATTCAAAGGTGCTAATTTTAGTGTTTCTAATGCAAACTTCAAATGAAGATGCATTTCAAGTGTGGTTACTCACAGTTCAGCGTTTCAGGTGAGACCAAGCAAAGTCATTTATGCTTGACGTGTGAGATTCTGTCACAGCCTTGATAATACAGTCCACACACTGGCTTAAGAGACACAGAAGTATATGAGGAATGTCAAACAGTTTTCAACCCTACTCTCAGTTACAATTAGGGCTGCACAATATATAAAAGCTGTCTGTCATTAAGATATCTACATGAACAATTTACATAAAAAGGACAAACGGACTGGAATAAAAGTTATAGTATGTGCCAACAACAGTTTTTTATACACCACACATTATATTCTTGATTCTTGACGTTGACACATCTACCTCTGGATAGTTACTGCCATGTCCTTTCCTTGTCCAGTCATAGCTCATAGCTTTTTCAGACAATACACAGGGGGACAAACCTCTGCTACAGTTAAGGCAGGAGCAAGAATTGGGTCAAATGGTTGGACGAGAATTAATTTCTAGGTTGGTGGCATTGAGTATTACAAAGGTTCACCAGGTTGTATGAGCCAAGCGGTGGCAAATGAAGCTGTTAATTCAGAAAAATGGCCCCTAATGAGAGGATTCCTTTGGGAGCAAGAGGGATCAGTCATTTACAGTTTCTTCAATAGAAATCCATTTATTCAACTGTGGAACAGACTTAATTGGAATTCAATTTAGCTTTGTATATGTGTGCGTACGAATGTATACACAAAGGGCACGTTGGACCCTGCTTTAAATTTGCTGCGCCTGATGGGTTCTGAAATACATTTCTCTTGAGCCCCGAGCAGACTTAGATACACTTGTCACATAATGAAATGTGAAATACAAAGTACTGTATGGTGAAAAGGCCAGGACTTTATTCCAGGGGAAATAATTTACTTTTTTCTCCGCTCTCTGCAGCTGCTTGCTTTCATGTCATTTAGATGAGTGGTTAATAAGGCAAAACGTTAAGAGGATTATGATCTGGTTGGGCCATGGCGGTGCTGGTGGACTGGGGGAAGGGGAGTCAAAGTATCTAATGCAGTGGGATGTGGGGGGGCACGCAGTAGTGGCTGGGCGGATGCCACAATACTGGGCAGGAGGAGAGCATCCTCCTCACTGTCAAGATTCATTTAGTCAGAACTAAGCACTCCAATAGGCCTGAGCTCTCCAATAGGCCATATCTTTTCCCTGTTCTCTGGCGCTAGTGGGATTTTCTTTAAAGACTCTATATCTTCCTCTGTGCGTTAATGAAGATCCTCAAACTGTCCTAGACTTGGAAAGCGGCAGGTATTGGGGAAAATCTGTGAGGTCCATATTTCAGCTCTGGACTGTAGAGATTTTAGGGACCTATGCAGAGAGAATCCCAATAGAGGGCTTAAGAAGGAAGGGTTTTCAAAGACGTGTGTGTGGCTTCAGGGAGATATTTGGGTAAAGTCTCTTACAGGTAGAGCAGACTTCACCCAGGAATCATCTTCTTGAAGTGTTCTTAGAGGACCTCTGAGGATGGACAGGACTTGATGCACTATCTCTGAAGAGAAGCTTGGACCTCTTAACTGCTACCGGCCTGTGTCCTCCGATGCCTTCTCGAGCTAGAGACTTAGAGAGCCCATTAAGGGAAATCTGTATCAGCCTGCCTGCTCCAAAAAGACACAAGCCTCCCCTCCATCCTATCAAACACACCCTCCACCACTGTTCCCAAGCCCCAACCACCCCCCTTTCCCAAACACAACCTTGCACTCCACCCCACGACTCACAGTGCCCAGCCTTCTTAAATGCATCTTTAATGCAGCAACTTTGAAGTGGCACTCCGGCAAATGCACTCAATCAATTATAAATGAAATAATCTCCTTATAATATTAGAGATTTTTAAAGTCTAAGAAATACTGGGAGATTAGGGAGCCCAAATCAGTTTTAGCGGTATCTAAAGTGACAGCAGGAGAATCATTGGAAGGAGCGGGTAGAAACTTAAAATGATTATGTAGATCTGTGTCACTGCCGAATGTTTCTGCAAATCCCTGCTGGATCTACCGCGACGGAGGAAACAGATTATTCTTGGCCTTATTTAAAGGGTTGGAGTTCTTAAGTGGCTTTTTAAAAGGAAACGTTTATATATATTTACGCATACATTTGCAGCTGCTCTCGCCTATCTGCTGCTATTCTAAAAAGTCACTTCACTACCAGCCGTCAGGTCAACCAGCCCTGTCACGTTTGCAGCAACTTGTAGTCTAAAGTAATTGAATTGTGCATTTTAATAAGGGTTACTGCATGTTAATGTTGAATGTAAAAAACGTTTCAGGTGAATCTTAGTCAGGTAAAGTTTTTTTTTTTGTGCTGCATATATGGATTATCCAAAGGATTTGTGTTGTCTTTTTTACTTTCCACACGTTTTATCCAGGTAACATGAGCCAAAGAGGCACGCATGATCTTTTATATAATTCTACCTTTATTCGCTTCTACCATTACTCACAGTGCAAGAAATTATGACCCTGTGCACATTTCTATCACGCTGAGGTTCATTCATCTTTGATTACACCTTTCAGATGATATAAATTAGGCCTATCCCACACTGTTAGCTTGATGGATTACAGGGGCCAGTATGAAACACACTGATCAATATCATGGATTAGTTTCTGTGTTTCAAGGCTATATGCAACTCTAGAAAAAGCACATTCCACATTTTGAGAAATCTGTAAAACGTACTTGAGAATTCTGCAGGATGTTACTTTTATTACTTTTGGCAAGAAGAGTATCAAAGATATGTTGTGTAATTAAGAAAGACATGTTTTTGTTTCATCCTGCAGTACCAAAGAATAAAAATGTGTCTCTTTCAGCTGAGGTTATGTACGCTTGATGAATGATTTTAAATATTTCTCTCAAATATTGTTCACAATATATCCACATCTGTGTTAGTGAGCACTTCTCCTTTGCCGAGATAATACATCCACCTCACAGGTGTACCATATCAAGATGCTGATTAGAGAGCATGATTATTGTTAATCAGGTTGTTGATTGTGGCCTGTGGAATATCACACGTGGTCTGCGGTTGTGAGGCTGTTTGGATGTATTGCCAAGTTCTCTGAAACGCCTTTGGAGACGGCTTATTGTAGAGAAATTAACATTCAATTCACGGGCAACAGCTCTGGTGGACATTCCTGCAGTCAGCATGCAAACTGCATGCTCCCCCAAAACTTTTAGAATGGCCTTTGATTGTAGCCAGCTTAAGGCACACCTGTGCTGTAACCATGCTCTCTAATCATCATCTTGATATGCCACATCTCGGCAAAGGAGACGTGCTAACTAACACAAATGTGGACAGATTTGTGAAAAATATTTGAGAGAACTAGGCCTTTTGTGTACATAGAAAATGTCTTAGATCTTTGAGTTCAGCTCATCTAAAATGGGGACAAAAACAAAAGTGACAATAAGTAAACAATAAGTTGCGTTACATTTTTTGTTAAATATATGTAGGTTACAGATTTTCATTCATTTAAATTTTTTATACATGTTTTTCTCCTTTTTCTCTCATAGTGGTCTGTTACTCTACTCTTCTTCATGTCTCTTGTTTATAGTGTTACACCAACCAAATTAGAAAGTTGGAAATGATTTACTTCATCTGACAATAAAACTATAATATAATATTTAACACCTTATGCATAACCAATGCATATACCATTTTCGTTTGCTTGTCATTTTCCCAAATTTATTGCAGCATTCATATTTTTTAGATTATAGTTTAGAGTAATTGTATTTGTACAAGCAATAAGCATTTAGCTGATTATAAAAAACATGGTTGTTTTCAAAATGTGGAGCAACCTTTTTGACTCCTTAAGCAGAAGTGCTGACATTTTGACAGGGGCTTCTGACCAGCCCCTTTAGAAAAAAATAGTGAAAACAGGCAGGAATCTTTTTCTTTTTTGTTTGGAAAATACACAACAGCATTTATCAGGCTTAATAAAAATGTCCCATATGGACAAGGGGACAGGTCAAATGAATACGCTTTTAAAATCAATCTCTCCAATTACTGTCTGTCTCACTTGTGAGCCAGGCTGAATCAAAGGAGGCAGATGGGGAAAAGAGTGACAACTTCATGTTTAGGTAATTATCACCACTTCTGGCATTAGCTGAGGGGCCTCTTAAATGCCTCATTGTTGTTGTTAAACAGTTTGCTCTGTTGATTGATGATGAAAAGGGAACATGCACCCACACTTCTCATGGGACTCTGACATAATGTGTGTGTGCATCCCTTGTGACCCTGCCAGCTGGGCAAGGCTAAACACATCACACACCACGGACTACAACAGGGGGAGGAGGGCGGCTATCAATACATTATTCATATCCATCTGACGGGACACACTCCCAGTCTATAGGCAAACCACACACATTTGAATTCAGCCACTTTATCAAATCAGCGGCAGAGCTGAGAAGTCATACATCCCTGTAGATGCTCTGGTCTTTTTCTGCCCTGTCATCAGATTCCCTGACTCTCCCCTGTGTTTTACCTTCTCATCCATATTCATGCAGAGTCCGGTCTCTTCCAAAGGGCTTCTCTGCGGGGTGTAGGGAGTGTGTGCAGAATACCCCTGAGGCAAGAAAAAAAAAACACACACACACACACACACACACACACACACATAAATGATACATAAATGATCCCTGCCATGATTATAAATCATAAGTATACAGGACACTTTTTAGTCGAGTGGTTCAGAGCCGATGCACTAGATGAGGTTTTGCTAGCAATGTACTAAAAAAAGGACATTTGTATTTTGTGAATTCAGTGTTTATATTTAGAATATTTGAAACTCTATAAACTGCTTTAACTCAAAATGACTTGGTTATAAGACATTATAATAACAGAAAGAAACAGTGATGAACTGAATAGACATGAGCTGACCAACCTGATACACCGCAAAAGCTTTTCCACATTAAAGTCTAATAATTCTCCTGTATTTGTTTTTTTCACAGGGCTCCTGCTCAGTGGGCAGCTAATCAGCCCTCATTAGGAACAAATAAACCCATACAGATATCCATCAGCAGTAGCTCTCTCTAACAGAATGGGAGTGCCCCCCCCTGCTGTTGCTGTGTGCTGAAAGGATTATCTAACGAGGAGACAGCAGCTTTCACTCCGGGGTCCTCCAGCCAGCCGCCATCTGACAGACCTACTCTTACATGGCCAGTTGGGCCCAGCAAGGCTCCTTTTCATTCTTGGGTTTTCTTTCTGTTAAGATCCAACAGCCCTCCCTCTTTTATTCCCTTTTACAATGATTGAAGACATGTAAAAAGTGTGTAGTAGTCCTTTTTTGTTGTAATTCTTGAGTTGGGCAGTCAAATTGTTCACCTGTACTCTTTTCCCTTCACTTGTCCTGATTGGTGGGACCAAAGCTAGCAGGTATCCAGGTTAAGTGGCCAACCACAGTGTCCCTGCAGAGAGCCTGATGCCTTCGGGCGATCCCACACAGTCATTTCTTAAGCACTTATTTCTACACTAGCTTGCCGTCTCTGCAGAGGCCTCCACCACACTGTAATTAGAGCCACATGGCTGGGAGCAGACCTGCTGATCTGGAGGTAACCCAGTAAAATATGAGTCATTCAGCTACCTATTGTTATCACACAGTAATTATGAGTACATTCATCTGTCTGCCATACGTTTTCAGATCCAAACATACAATTGTGTTAGTGCACAATATTTTAGAATATTTATGAGGTTGTTTTGTTTTTAATATAATTTGTTTTAAATAATAACACTTATTGGCTAAATTAAAAAACAAATTCTGTGGAGTGGCTTTAGAATTTTGTGTCTTTGCTCTTGGGCTATAGAGAGAGTAATGTTGGTTCAGGCTCCAAAAGATTATATGACATCTTCAAATATGCTCCACAAAAGAACATTTTCCTATCCTGGATCAGTGACAAACCTCCCTCTAAATCAAACTGGCACAAAATTTTCACTGAGCTTTACCCCTGAAATACTTGACCTGCCTGCTGCATTCTAAAAAGGGACAGTTCATGAAGGTGTAGGCCCCTTACCTACACTTTGATGGCGTTGCAGTGGCTTTGATGCTGAACAGCGCTGTGGTGGACTAGCCATGGACATTTCCCTTTTTTAATCTAAGGATCTATGGACCTGTACTGAGCTGTGTTTGTTGGTGTTATTTGTGATCTTTTGTTTATGTAAATAAAATTTAAAAATCTATACAGTAGTGGCCAAAATTATTAGAGCACTTGACATATTTAAGTTCAGTTATTTTTGTTGAATTAGCCAATAAAATGCCTATAAACAGAACTAGAGCCACTGTCACTGTCAAACCATCATGTTTCTTCACAGAAGAAGCCATGTGATTACATTAGTGTTGGAGTTCTCAGGAAATACTGTATACTGACATGATGCCAGAGAGATGTGCTGCTGTAATTGCTGTAAAAGGTGGACATATCAAATATTAAAGTAAAGTGAATAAAAACAGTAGGATTCACTTCATCTGATATTTGTTGTGCTCAGAGCATGCTTCATGAACCTTATGAAATGAAACCATGTTTTGAAGGCAAAAAGATGTTCTAATAATTGGCCACCACTGTTCACACATACTTTTTTGTCAACAAGTCTGGGTTTTTGGTGAGTGGGTTAATGCTGGACGTGCCTCTGTCCAAAAGGCAAAGAATGATACATAAATCCCTCATAAAACAACAATCAAGCAATCCCTTATATTCATTTCATAAAAGAGAGAGAGAATGGCTTAGCAGATAAAAGATAAAAGGTTAAACTACACAGTACTTTTTAAACCCGACTCAATCTACAGTGATTGTCCTGTTTGTTCTCATTGCGGCTCATGAATCACATATTAGACAGAGACACAACTTGATACTATTTGACATAAAGCCTCTGTTACAATGTCATTACTCTAATGAATGAGCTGGCGTTAGATCCTAGTTTGAAGTGGAATTCAACACTGACTTAAGCCCAAAAGATGAGCCTCAATTCTCCAAATGCTCAAATCCAGATGACCCACAGATGTTTTAAAGCAGTGCTGAGCAGATTTAACAACAATAGACAGATGTTGGATGATGAGAGGTAGCTGACATGAGGGGGAGTAGTTATCACACCGCTCCTCACCAGCTTCATCTCTTTAGTCGAGAAAAAGACTTTAGAGTTGTTTTTAAGTGCTTCAAAATCAGATAAAACAGACAGCGCACATTAGCGTCTGTGTGAATGTGCGCTTCTTTGTGAGGCTGATATGGACCAGAGAGGATTACTGCTTGACGGGAAGCTCACTTTGGAAGGACAAGAAACATGGGAATATCGTTTTTTTTATAGTTTATAGCAGTCAAATATTAGATTAGACAGTTTGGCCATTCAATAGAATGTTCTTATTATTATTGTTTAACTGTTTCAAATTGTTGAAAGCTGTGATGCCATTCAAAGAGAAGTTTCATATACATTAACTCGTAGTGGATTTCTCTCTTACTTGTACAAGCAAAAATCTATTTAGGCAATCTTATGGCTAAACTTACTTGTGTTTTCTGAACACCTTTATAAAAAGACAAACAAGAAAGATGATGATTAGATTTATGTTCATCATGACGGGATATTCTCTGAACCAAATTGATTGACATTTGCTGTTTGCTGTAGAAAACATAAAAAATAAATGACTTGCATAATCTACAGGCAAAAAAACACAATGTGTCTGTGGGACTGTATTGTATGTTACTGATAGTCCCAGCCCTTTCCCTGGGTGATAGTTAATTACCCTGGATAAATCCATCGGCAATTTGTCAGCCACTTTCAGAATGCCCCCCTATCCAAACCCGACCACTTCCCTCCTCTCTTCTCCCTCCTTCTAAGCTCATGTAATGAATCACTAATCACTAGGTCCCTGACGAACATCCCCAGCCTATTATCTCTTAATTACCCCATTCAGGGCGGCACTGAGATGAGCCAGTAGGGGGCGTGCTCCAGGAAAGATTTGACCTACCTGGTTAAATAAAGAATAAATTAAATAAAACAAAAAACAATGATGCTCATCACTTTTTACTTAATATGGCCTCATAATGTACGTGTATGATGCCCCGTGAAACCTGTTGTGTGAGAATACAGGACACAGTGTATTTACTCTTACAGTGAATTATAAATGTCACCTTGTTTCTGTTCCTGGGCCGGTCAGACACCAGAAGCCCTGTGGCTCTGATAGTTTATGTACGCAGAGCCAGGACGAACTGGCTTGTTCTCAATCTCTGACTGCTAGGCTACAAATGGTCCTCTTGTGGAACATTTGGTCTGGGGTAGAAAATGGAGCCTCTAACTCACAGAGTCATTTGCAGCTGCGACACTCGGGATTCGAAGCGTGTTGCCACAGAGCAAAGATAGAAATTGGAATTGGCAGCATACATGAAATGGGGTCGGGGGATTTGTCCCGGACACACACATAGCCATGCACACGCTCAAGATTTCTCTGATTTATACGCTCAGAAACAGGCACCGGAGATAGGCTGTTTGTTTTCTAGACACAGAATGTGAATAAAAAGACAAACTGGTGTCTTTCTTTAAGCATCATTTTCAGTTTAAGCTAATACATTCTTGACTTAGGCTTTCTTGTTAGTAAATGCTTCATAGTTTGGACACAGGTCAGGGTCACAGTCGGCGTAATTTTCTAAGCAGTGTGTGAGGTGGGAAAGAGAAATTCCCATACTCCCTTTCTCACTTTGAGAAGCAAGAGCAAAGAATGGGCTCAAGATCACACAAGTTGTTGCTTGTTTACATCACAAGTGAGTAAACCAGGAGGTATTTCATCATAGTATCCAAAACTGACAGGTGCCCTCGGCCAAGTTCTCTTAATAGTTAGTTTTTTTTTATTTAATCTCACTAATTTCGACATATCCCCCTAAGGATCTTAAAGCCTAACTATAGAAAGGAAAAAGCCCTGTACAGCCCTTTTTGAATCATGGTGTCCGTTTTTTGTCAGTCCTTTAGTGAAAGCCTGTCAAAAATGGTTAGCTTCTCCAGTGAAACTACTTCTTTGCATCTTAGCTCCTGGTCTTGCCCTGTGTCTGCACAATTTCTTTCTATCCTCTTGTTTCTCTCCTTTTGTTTAGATAAAGCGAGGGATTAGGAAAGATTTGCCCCTATAAAGTAGTGGTTTGATGGGCTTTTATCCCACCATGTTGCTAAAGCTGTGTAGCCCCTGGATTAGGCCCTGACAATAGGAACCCTTGTGCTGGGCCGCAGCCTGAGGGGCACAACCAAAGACTGGCTCTGAGAAAGAGGGAGGAAACAAACCTGCCAACCTCGATATGTCAAGTCTGCCAGAGAAACCGTTTAGAGGAGCACCCGGGCTGCACCATGCTTCATCTGTGGGATCAGAGAGGAAGAAACAATAGTGAAAGTGAAACCCAAAAGTTTTAAATATACATAGAAAATAGGGTCTGATACACAATAGTGAAGTCACAAATGACAGAATAAGACTTTTCTCTACAGTATAAAAGAGAAAATTTCTCCTGCCATGGGGTCTACTGTGTCTCATTAGCATGTTTCTAGAGTAAACTAAATAGTCTGGTTTAGACCCTAATTAACTATAAAAGTCAAAGCTGCATCAACCCACTCCCAAACAACAGCAACCTTTCCTTGTTGTATTTTATTAAACAAAGTCAAACTGGACAAACTGACCACATCAAAATACTCACACATTACATCAAACCAAAGTTAAGAGCTTACCTTTAACTTGTAGCTCTGAGTCCGACCGCAAACAGATGCTATTATCTCTGGATTGTTAAATATTGCGTAAATGGGTTGACAATATTTATCTTTGCTTGCCTTCTTGTAACCAGCAATGGAATAGACACTTTTTATGTTTTATGGGCACCCATTAATTTAAGCTTGACAAGAGCCCCCCCTAACATCCGACCCCTTTCAATATGAGCATGTGATTAGCCGAAGCTTCCAGTATTTGCTGAACATTATCATCTATTAAAATCTTTAATATTAAAACTTAGATAACAAAAACAAATACTTTCTGTTTAAGGAACAAGCCAGAGGAAGATGGCTAGCGTTTATTTTCAGTATAATATCAAAAGATTTCTGGCTTCTGGGTCTATTTCCATCATGTTAAATAAATCTGAGCCTGAGTATAGTCAATGGACAGATACAGAGACCTTCTCGGCACAGGATACTGGGGATGTAACACATATAAGAAAAGTGTTTAAGGTCTACGCTCAGTTTAGACACCGCCTGAAGATCGCTAATGGCAAGTTGCTTTGTTACTCCAGTCACACAAGTCCCAGGAAAGCAGTCAACTCTAAACCATACATCAAAATGATTAATTTCACCCAAATGAGCACAAGCTAACCTTGACTAAGAGCAAGCACATGGCCAAAGCAGCCAGAGTGAAATCTAATATATTCATGAAGTTAAAAGAAACCTAATGATAAAAGTTAATGGCCTCTGAAGGCTGAAGGCATAAACTTTCTACTTGAGTTGATGTAAAATGCCAATTGTAAATACAGAGAGCCACTAGAGGGGTAAAATTACAAACATCCATGCGTAATAAACCTGATTAAAAACTGAACGTGATTTATAAATCTCTGCGGCTTCTTCAGCTGAGCGTTGATTCGGGCTGCCAAAGTCCTGATACAGGGATAAAAAGTTTGATACTCCAAAAGCAGGCACGAGGATGATTGAGAGCAAAGACGATAACTCAGATCTGAAGAGAGGCTTTAACATAATAAAGCTTGACTGCAGTCAGAGAGTGCAGAGAACAATGGGAGTGCACATGAAATCCATTGAAATCTCAGATCAAGTTGGGGTTAGCCCAAAAAGACACTATAACCTGAAGGTGATGAAGGTGAAATTGACTATGCAATTTGGTGAATAAAAAGCTTGGAAAACTACAGTATAACCTTCAGTACGTAAATGCATCATGAGTTGGCCTCAAATCTACCAGTAGGCTACGTTTTTGTTACTATCATTTTAGTGTCATTACTTTAAAGTTTGACATTAAAGCTATTTGATTGATAAACCACAGGATGTACCTATCATTACCAGTTTTTAAAAACAACAGACTCCAAAGCCTGTTGCATTTCTACCATTTACTAGGGTCTATAATTCCGTGTGCTGTCCACTTCCCGGTCAGGAGGAGCTGCTGCTGTTCTAGTTGCCTAATATCACTCTAATAGCAGGCCTCTTGACACTTGCATTGAAGCCCTGAGCCACGCTGGACATTAGCCCGCATTAAGTTCCGTAAAAAAGCTGATTTGACGAAGAGCAGCTGAGAGGAATTCCTTCTCGCTTTAATTGCTTTAGGAACGGTTCCCACAAAGAGACACTGGCCAGCTTTACCTCCAGTTTAAGTTCTTATTTCCATCGGTTCACAAGTTAATCCGATTTCTCTTCTTTGGGCCTCAAATACTGCGGTAAAAAGAGCAAAAGGGACAAATAAAAACGCATTGTCACTCTTATTATTAGCTTGTTTTCGAATATTTTTACACTGATTAAAAACGTGTTATATGTATGTCCCTCACAAGAAGATGAAAGAAAGATGCAACATTTAGGCTATGTAATAAAAAGGTTTAGCAAATAAATAACTATGCTGTGAAATGAACAAAAGCTTAAGTTGTGGACTAGGCATCCCATTAGCGAGCAGGTTTTGTTTCCACTCACATTCTGCTGCAAATGAAAGTGGCCAAAGATCAAACTGAGTTTAAGATTTGAGCCACCACCTCCTTCTTTCTTTCTCGCCGTCTCGTGGAAAATTCAACAAAATATGCAAGCTTTACATTAAAAGGCTACTTTTCGCTGCCCTTAATTCCAGCCTAAACGGTTTTTCCTCGGTAGAAGAAATCTTTTCTAAAAACCTTGAAGAAGAGAGGGGCATTATTGTTTTAATCCTCTTACCAGCAGTCATTTTAAGACATTTTTGGAGGGTGAAATGCCGTCTTGTCTACCCAATCCTAACCTAAATCCCTCGGGGCCGGGGAGCTCCTGGAGGCTGTGGCCCAGCATGCACCTCGCTCTCCCATCAGCTGCGTTCCCGCCAAACACCACCGAGCCACGGCTAAAAACTGCGCATTAACCTGAAGTCACTGTAACTGCAACAAGCTTTGATTAAAAATGTAGTGACAAAGCTCTCTTAAATGTTTAGATACCTGGCCTTATTTATTTTTTAAATAATTGCAATAGCTTGTTGTTGAGCATAAAAATATACTAGACCTATACAAAGAGATGTGTTTTGTTTTTCAATCTATGCAATGCAAAGATAAAGGTTTTCATTGCACGGTTAATATATAGGTTACTCTTTTAAAAATAACTAAAATGGCAAAACAAAAATGTAAATTGCTAGAATAGTTTACTCATGAATAAAAAAATGTGTCCCTTTACAGTAATAAAACTTTGAATAAAATTAATAAATTACTGTGAAATTATTTAAATACTGAGGGTTGCATTTGCGGTGCCGCTTGCTTTGCTATTTTCTATTACAACACCATATAAACCCGTGAACATAGCCTTAAAGAGACACCCTAACATTGACCTTGAGAATAATAGTTTTAATCTGATATTCATATTGTCAGAATAAACTTCTCAAAATTGTGTGAAGCCTCAAAGGGGTCACGGAAAGTGTTCTTTACGGAGGGGGAATAGTTGGTGAGTAGTGGGACAACGTGGAAGGCGTGGGGCCGCTGTGGAGGAAAGCGCTGATTGGTCCATTAAGCGAGCGCGTGCGTCCCATCAGGAGACGTTTAAAGGCCGAGAGATGGCTGCGCTGCATCCTCCCACATCCGAGAGACGAGCACTGTGGACACACCGGGACATGCTCAGGATAAACAGTGAAATGAACAGCAGACAGTGGATTTTTGATAACGTTTGAAGTAATCGAAGGGAAAATTAACAGCTCCCACTGGAGATATTTAGCGTCGGACCAACGGAAAGCGGAAAGGTAAGAAGTTTGAGGGACTTAGCCGCACCAGCAAAACTTTAGCCCACTTATTCAGGAAAATAGTAGCTAAACATGGCAGTGTTTCATTTAAATGTTTGTTTTATGATATTGTTTTACACTTAGTAGGTCTGTGTTGTGTTCAGACGTGCTGCGGATAGTCGTCCTGCATTAGCATAGCTTTATTAGAACAGCCGTGTTTTATCAAGTAGCCTAAACCTTAGTTTAAAAGTGTTCAAAGTTACACTTATTGGCCATGACTTTTTATCAGTAATAAGTAGGCTATTGTATAGACATAGCAATTGTCAAAAAAAGAGGAGTAACCTACCCGACTACATTAGCATAGTCTACACGTTAAATTTCTATTTAACGCTAGTTCACATTAGAAAAGCTACAGAAAAGCCAAATGCTCTATCCCCAAGGCAGTCTTTAGTAAATGCTGTAACTCATAAATCCACGGCAATTAGCATAATTAGGCTTAACGGGGAGCCCGAGGCTAGTGACATTGTCCTGGGAGAAGAGCATTATGATAAATTTTAAGCCGAAGATTTACAAATCGACTAGATTACACAAATTCTGCTGGAGGCTCGTTTAAAAAAATGCATTGGAAGAGTCACATGAAGGAAAAAGTGTTATTGTATTAGTCACACAGTTTCACAGTCTCCACACAACGGTCCACCTTTCACACGTCAGTCGTGGTGATAAATTAATAGCCCTGTGGTACCACATGAGACACGAGCCCAATGGGGTCTCGTGCATATTTCACCGTAGACCTGTCAGCCATCTCCTTCAGCCTGCAGGCGTCTGAGACCGGACTGGGACCCGCCACAGATTGAAATAAACGGCCTCCATTTAAGTCCACATCTCTAGGAACAAAATAAATATTTTTGTTCCCCGAGAGCACCTTCTGTCAGTGTAGCCTGCGGAGATTTCTTTACGCTTCACGCAAACAGCGACGCACCGCAGAAATTTATAAGATCATAATTTTTAAATAATTTCTATTATTTGAGAATTGTAGACAAATTAAACAAAAACAGCTTTGTTGAAATTGTTACGAGAATGTATTTGGCTATATTTAGTCCGAGATAAAAATTACTGACACATGCCTTTATTCCTTTTTGCTTTATGCTTAAATATATAAAATTATACGACAGCTATTATAGTATATTATAATCAATTTAATTATTCATTCATTCCTTTTTTTTCATTGATTGAATAAATTTAATAAATTTATAATAAAATTTATTTTAAAAAGTTTTGGTTACTTTTAATTCATGTTTATGTAAAGGATTTGATCAATTTTCTTTTAATTTGGACTGTTTTTGTAGCCTACTCTATTTTACAACTGGATCTCTTTAACTTTAAATTAATAAATACAGGAATAAATAGATTATTGATTTTTTTTAATAAAACACACTTTTCAAATACATGTTATATTATAAATATTTATGTTATATTTTATATTATTATTTATTTTATTTTTTATTCTGGTAGTTTTTTTGTTGAAAACTAAAAAAAATATTTGGGTTGTTTACCTGTTGCTTTTTGGTCTGTTCAGTTCTGACAAACTAAACAGAAACAAAAGGCACTTCTTTCCTTTATTAAATGTATGTCTAAGCATTCTGACAGTTTGCACGTGTTCACACTCACAGCATCAGTCTATAATTATTATTTCTTTCCCTCTGTAGAGATCTTGCCCATCATGCAGCACTACGGGGTGAACGGTTACTCTCTTCATGCCATGAACTCACTGAGCGCCATGTACAATCTTCACCAGCAGGCGGCGCAACAGGCCCAGCATGCACCTGACTATAGGCCCTCAGTACATGCCCTCACTCTGGCTGAGAGACTGGCTGGTAAGAATCAGTAGCTCATCTTGTTTTCCACTTTCTATTTGAGGAAATATAAAATATCAACTTTATAATTCAACATGTTCTCTGTACTAATAAGCAACCTTTTGACCTGTCCCTCAGTTAAACTCATCTCTCTTTTTTTCTCAACGGCTGCACATTTCAAGACATTATTCTTGAGGCCCGATATGGCTCCCAACACAGAAAGCAACGGCGCAGTCGGACAGCATTCACAGCACAGCAGCTGGAGGCACTGGAAAAAACTTTCCAGAAGACCCACTATCCTGACGTGGTGATGCGTGAACGCCTGGCTATGTGCACAAACCTACCTGAGGCGCGTGTGCAGGTAAATCTCTTTTATTATAAGATTAAGTCAAAGTTTCGGTAGCACAATTACTACTTCAGGAGTCCAAAATACTGCACAAAATGATTATTAATTATATAATCAAAGATCTTGACACAGCTAAAATAAGAATCAGGGCAAGGTGCTGGGTTATGAAGAGTATAATACAATTTATTGAGTTTAAAATGCTTTATGTTTTTTTTTTGTTTTTTTTGTAGGTCTGGTTTAAAAACCGTCGGGCAAAATTTCGTAAGAAGCAGCGCAGCTTGCAGAAAGAGCAGCTCCAGAAGCAGAAGGAGACATCAGGAACCACTGAGGGATCAACAGAGGACCCTAAGACTGACATCGCTACCACCACCCTGGTTCCGGAGACCCACACTCCTCCCCCGCCCTCCTCTACCTCCTCCTGTCATTCAGAGACTGACAGACTGGCACCAGCTCGGCCGCAGGCTGGAGAGACGAGCGTGGAAGTAAACGTCACCTCCCCAGAGCCCTCGGACAGCGAGTCAGCAGCAGAAGATAATGCTGACAGAGAGGAGGACGAAACTAGGGGGGAGTCCAGGGTGAAGATCAGAGAGGAGACGCAGGGGGAGGGGGTGGCTCAGCCGGAAAGCATTTCTCCGTCTTGCAAACGTCTCAGTCCCACCTCAGGTAAGAATACTGGTACCAAATTTACAACCATTCAGTGCTTTGGTTGTCCACCTGATACAGCACATTACAGGTGCATTACACAAATGAGTCAGGTTTGACACCGCGCTCAGATATATTTAGGTCAATGTCTGACTTTCTCTATGATTTTTTATTGTTTGTCTCTGTCAATATAAAGTGAGAAATGCTATTAAAATACTAGTTATAAGGATGCCTCGGCTCAGCTGGTAGAGTGTATACCACGTACGCAGGTGACCTGGGTTGGACCTTAGGTCCATTTTCATGTCAGTCCCCTCTCTCTCTCTCTTTCCTGATTATCAACACTGTCTCTATGAAGTAAAGCCTCAAAAATAACAAAACAACTATGGCACACAAACACATAAATTTAGAATTTGCAGAATTTTTGTGTTATTGCCTTACTTAAGTCCTCTTTTGCTCCTGTCAGACTCTCCCCTTGGTTCTCCGACCCTGCCGTCCTCCAGCAGTGTGACCAGCGGTTTGGTGCAGAGCAATTCCTATGCATCATCTCCCCTCAGCCTGTTCCGGCTGCAGGAGCAGTTTCGGCAGCACATGGCAGCCACTAATAACATGGTGCATTACCCGTCCTTTGATATGAGTGCGCCCTCCTCTTTGCCCTACTTGGGTATGAACGTCAACATGCCAACGCCCCTGGGCTCTCTGCCCTGTCAGTCCTACTATCAGACCTTGTCCCAGGCCCAGCAGGTGTGGAACAGCCCACTCCTGCAAACAGCACCAGGAAGCCTCCCAGGAAGTCTCAACAGTAAGACCACAAGCATCGAGAACCTCCGTCTGAGGGCTAAGCAGCACGCTGCCTCGCTGGGATTGGACACACTCCCCAACTGAAGCTAAACACCTGAACAATGTCCTCTGCGCAGGTCTGGAGCACTGTATTATGGGACACCGGACTATTGTTCCTTCTCAAAATTTCATTTTAGAATTGTGTTTTCATACTCTTTAAAAGAGACAGACACTGTTTGACACAAAATGACCCTATTATACCACCATAACTTTTACATCAAACTCAATAATTACATAAAACATATCCATTTGACTTTGACGTATTCCACTTTTTGGTGATGCTCACAATCATTTATCGAAGTCAGTCAACTCAATACGAGAACAGTTAAGATAAATATTATATCATCCTGTGAACTATGCATGCATGCATGGCTTCCAGTTAAAAGCATACCTTTCATTACATTGGCAGAAGCATCAAGAAACCTTAAAAAACTTTAGTCGGTCAACATGAATTTCTGCTGGAGATAAACGGTTAACCCATTTAATTCAGTGACATCATTGAGCGAAGCCCATGAGCACTGTAAATATCCTCAGTATACATCTCTCCCGTGTTTAAGTAATTCCACATCTTGTTTTGTGGGAAGAATAAGAGGAAATGTTCACATTGCTTTGTATTCACACCATTGTGGCTCAAGAAAAAGAATCATCCTCTATGAGTGTAATCTAGAGGAAGAGCAACAAAAAAATACAAAATCCAATAAACAGGGTTTTATTTCTGAGCCAATAGAAGCTGGAGAAGGAAACACAGGCCTGTTATGTATTATATTATTGTAGACATTAAAGATGTACCTAAGAATTGTTTTAAATGTGAGTAATTTATCTGTTTAATCTAAAGGAATAAACTGCACATGAGAATGAGACCTGTTTTTGTCATTATCTATTTGTGCTGGTGTCATTTGAAGAGAGCACACAAAAAATGCAAGAACCTTTAACCAGGCTTCAGCACATTTTTGTAGACGTTTCTTGAGAAGCAGTTTATTAAAAGACTACAATAGTTTAGTGTATACTGAAACGCCTAACTGCACTAAGTGGTATAAACACTAAGAGTTTTATTTCACCTATTTCTGTAAGTTTGTGTAAAGTGTTGGACATATGGACACCTTGATGAGCCGTTAATAATTTAGACACAGGAGACCTACTCACACAGCACATCGGGGAGCACTTGTTCAGCCGCAACAGAATAACTAATCCTAAATGAAATGACTGACGCACAATGTCAGGCTCTAACACCCACCGCTCCGCTCCCCCCAACCCTGTCAGCCGGGGTTTGGCGAAACAGAATGCCTTGCCATAAGAAGATTACCTTTGGTTAGGATATCGATGGATTAAGTAAGCATAGAATGAGATGAAATAAGACTGAAAGGGTTCCTGAAGTCAGCAAAGTTCAAACACCTGTTTTTTTTTTTCAGAGGTTTTCTTTACATCATGGCCATAAAGATTGTATTTCTTTTAAACTATAGGGACATGAGAGGTTGTGGGTTGATCAAAATGAATGTTTAAGTACAAAAACACATTCAATTATGTGGTCAGTCTGTGATTTCTGTTCTGTTTTCAGGGTCTTCCTCAAGACAGTATAAGTAAATGGTAATGTTTGTGGATGTGTGTGTGTCTTTGGTTGCTAAGCCGCTGAAGGTTTCCAGGAGCTCTTTGATGTGTATCTGGGCAATGCACTATTAGAGGGATTTTCCTCGTTGACAGCTCAGAGAATGTGTGGAGGAATTGCGATGCCAGCGGGCTAAAAGAATGCTAGAAACAGGATTAGGATCATATTCTGGCAGCTCCTGTCACTTCATCAATGGGCTAAGGTTTCCTCAGTGACAGCCCTCCTTCTCTGCCCGGCTAAAACCTTTAGTGGGACCATAAAAGGGGTGAGAGAGGCGAAAAAACAATGATTGAATGGTGTGCTATGATTTCTGTGCTGGGTTTGCTCTAAGGCCTTTGTGTTGGGAGGTCTGAGGGGGATGGCACAGATTTGGAAGGCGGGGTAGGTCATGGGGATGAGAAAAGGGGGACTTTATTGAGGGGGGTGACTATGGTCTTTCTTGGAAGTTTTACATCCAAATCCCCCTAGCGGAGCATGTGGTGGTTTTATACTGAAGTGAGGGGACAGCAGTTCGGAGTCTCCCTGGGGACAGCAGCAGCAGGTGGATGTAGTGAGACCTGTACTGTAAGTCACAAAACTCTCCTTTTCATCCAGTTAAGTTTATGGAAGAATCCACTGTGCAAATACACTCATATACTACCATATACTTTCAAATAAAGGATAGAAACTGCTCCCTGTTTCAGATCTGTTTGTCAATCCAAAACATTTATAGCATTGTTACTGGGCTTATGGGGTGGTCTCTGTATTGCAGCTAGGTCCAGCATCAGGCATCACCACAACCCTTTCGGCAGAGTGTAACTCCACAGTTTGCTCACCCATGTGAAACAATACTTTCACAATACCACAGGAGTTTGATTGTTGGCGACAAGTTATATAATGCCAGGAATTACAGACCAGCATGCAAATGCTAAATCCTTCTCTCTTTTTCTGCGAAGTGGATGAGACGGACTATATCTGCAGGCTTCACTCTGGTTCCCCAGCTTTGTGCTACAGAGGCGCTCTCCTTTCTCCCCCTGACTTGGGTGATAATCCTGACACGCACTGTCTGCATTTTTACTGTACGTATTTAAGCGCATTTGCAGAGCATTTATCTCTCCAATGTAAACCAATTTAGCTATAAGGGCCTTGGGCCAAGCTAGGCGCTGGAGGAAAGAAAAGAAAACTCAAACCTAGCAGATGTGCAGAAAAAGGAGGATGGGACGGCTGGCATGGACTTGGGTTTGATGAACAACTGAAAGCAGCAAAAAAGGAAAAGCAGAGCTGTAGAGAGAAAAGTAGCCCTTGTCCAAAGGGTAAGCTCTTGAAACGTGGGATAGGGCCTTAAAAGCCGATAGAATGTGGATCACTGAATTGTTGAGTCACAGAATCTGAGAAAATCATGCGGAGCTCCTCTCTAATCCTGTCATAGTAAAATCAGTGGGTATACTTAGCTTCTTTTGAGAAAATTTTTGAGGCTGCTGTATTGACAGTGCTGCTGTTTGATACCGCCTGTACACCTGTATCAGCTGTCTGTTAAGCTGCCTTCACCTCCTCCCACTAGTCCTGCACAGCATGTTGCCTCTGCTGGTAGTAATGGCTCATGAAATGGACCAAAGACCTAAAAGCTGCCAATCTCACTGCTTCTTGATGTCTTCTCTAAGTGGCTCTGGTTGCTGGTTGAACTTGCTACTTTGATCATCTCAAAAGGTAGGCCTCCACTGTGTCAAACATTGCTATCTGCAATTCTCTACAGTCATAAAGACTATGAGCTTCTTGGTCCCTGAAATGAGACATTAAGACAGAATCATCCTAGTTTAGTTGGAGCAACATAAAGGTGTTTTATTTGTTGGTGCACTGGCAGGGTCCAATGTGTTTGGATGGTTTTTAAAGTACCTGATCTTATAGCCTAAGGTTCCTGTAAATGAGGTGTTTGGTGCTCTTACCAATGAGACGTTACATGAGCAAGCACCTTGGCCTGCCAGGGGCACACAATAGATTTGCAGTATCATTACAGCAGCAGACTTTAGGACAGGACAGATGCCCCTGGCAGCAGTGGCCTCACTTTTCCAATTCTTTACACTGCATCTTACTTTTTAAACACTCTTAATACAAATCTCCAGATGCCTTTGCTTTAACCTTTTCTTCAGAATGACCTGGATGACTGAGAACCCTCACATACTTAATATAAATGACAAAAATGAAACCAAACTAATTACATTTTTGATGTGCCATACTTGATACTATGTGTTGCTTAAACAGAACTGGTGCATACTTTTGAAAGTGACCTCAGTCAACATAACTGGTGTTTCTTGCACATTTAGTGTTTGTTTTTGTGTATAATGGTCTACAAGCCATTAAATACTACTTATCTGTTCTTTGATCAATATAGGGCTCATATATTATACAAGATCACATTTTATGATTAATGTGATGTGCTTTTTTACAGATATCATGCAGGATAAAATATAGGCAAAACTTATGATACATGTAAATGGTTTGGTTACAAATAGTGCACTACTATCCCTGTATTTATTAATTTTACATTTATTATTTTAATCCTTTTTTAGGATAAGCAAAAGCCATTTGTTTTAGGCTGTTTAATTAAATTCTTACATTCAAAATAGCAAATAGGTAATATTAAAATATGGATGAACAATTTCAAATAAAGTATTTGAAATGAGATCAAAAACATAGTTCTAATATTGAAAGGAAAAAAAAGATTGAGACAGTCTAATTATTATACGTTAACCACCATTTTGTGGAGTGTATGTACCGTGACGTCAGATGAGAACATACAAGAGAAAAACATGAAACCATATTATCATGAAATTTAAACCATGAAGAAAAAAAATCATTCACCACAAAAACATTTTTTACTTTAACCACTAAAAAAATAATTAGTAAAAATATTTAATAAACCTGTGCAGACAAAGGTTGCAGTTATGCAAGTATGTACAGTATGTGTGTTATTGTGCGTGTCACCACTTCAGTTTTGGATCCTGAGGGATTTAGGAACAATGTCAAGTTCTCTCTGAAGACCCGAGTCTCTTCGATGCCGCTTAAAGCTTAATGCTCCCTGACTGAGTGGCACAGTGAGAGCTACTCTCTAGCTCTATGTGCCACAGATAATACTAAGAACAACCTCTCAATTCCAGTTCTCCTCTTTACCTAATGTGCCCTTCCGCTTTTGCATGTGCCATTTCCATTCTGTGTGACAGGAGAGAAACATAATGGAAAAAGCACTAACATTGTCCTTAATGGCATCCCATCCCAGGAGAGTTTTAAAACATATGTAAATTTATGTCAACTCAACAGAAACACATATTTACAAAGCGGAAGGTAATCACTTTATGACTTTATGGTCCATGGCCATGCAGATGAAGGCGCCATGTGTCATTACTCTTCTTTATCTGTTTTCTGTTTCCACATCACTGTAAGACTGACAATAGATGCTTTTATCAGGGCCACAGATATTGTACAGCTGCACATTTTAGAATTTGAATAGAAGAATAAAATCTTTGAAAAGTTGATCAGAGAAATGTTTATAAAAACAATTTGTGAGACTCACAAAATGCCAAGCAGTAGGAGCTACACAGTAAAAATTAGATTGCATAAGGAAAAGGGATTACACATAAAACATATACCTACTCTTCTGACACCCACAGTCCCACTTAGACAAGTTCAGAGCACCAGATACAAGTAAATTATCTTTCATTCCTTTACAAAAAAAATGTACTTTTCTCCTAATCTTGAGACTTAAGTTATGCTGCCCCCTAAGCTCAACAGAAATTATTTCCTGCTTTCTTGACCAGTTCTTCCACCTCCTTCATGAAGCGGAGACAGAGTTCATCCTGCCACGGCAAAGCAACACACTGCACAGCCACAGGAAGACCCTCGCCTCCAGTCACAGCCTGCACACGACACAAGATTCAGCGAGTCACTCCAGAGCAATCAAAAATCCTACTGTCTACTGCCTCCATCTAGTGGGCTACTGTGCAACTGCAGCTTACTTTGTTTTAACTAGTCATTTAGACACAAAATCAATTTATTAAGCATCAGTTACAGGAACCTTCCTTTAACTTATGTTTTTGCGTTTTCTTACTTTTTTAAAAGTCCTGTCATAAAAATCTCCAGAGTCCAAGTGGCAGAGGTCCTTCTCATCCTGTGCATTCACAGTAGAAACGGGCACAACACCAGCACTGAAGTTCAGCAGATTGTAGACCATAGAGTATGAAAGCAAGTCTGGAAATAAATTAATAATTAAACTAGAGCATGCGGAATGACCTTTCACTTAATTAAAATAATTATGTACAGTAAATATGATAATATGAATCACTATTTCTGTAATTATTAAGACTTCAGTTTGAATACATTAAATTATTGACTGACATTTCTTATTTTCATTATGAATATCACCTATATATTTTAAGTATACCGTACTAGAAAGCTTGCCGCAGAAATCTAAGTTGTAGGCAGGTCCAATCATAGGACAAAGGAGGACATCTATATTCAGTCTTCTCCACTCTGCTATTGTGTCATTCACACAGTCCTAAAAACAAATTACAATTTTAGACTTATGTAAAGCAAGTTTACTGATTGAGAAACAATGCCAAAACTGAACTGTTAGCTTACCTCTATCACAGCATGTACCTTCCATTGATCTGCAATGGATCTAATAAGGCCCAGAACATGTTAGAGTTTTCCATATAACATTGGTAATGAACAGTGGGTATTGACAAAAAGTTACCCATTAGCACAGTAAATTAAGTAAAAAAAAAAAAAAAAGTAAATCAGAGTAAATTTTTTTTTTTAAGATTAATACATCCAGCACTGGTAATAAAGACACATTTATTTCACTCACCCTACACCAGTTAGATTTTGGAGGTTGCGAGACAAACGCGGCATCTGCAATAGAGGTCAACTACTTAATACACCCTGAAGTTAATAAATCTAACAAAGTTTTATCAGAAGGATTATCAGAGATAAATAAAATGTATTTATGTCCTCCCACCCCCAAAGACATGCATGTATAGGTCAATTGGCAACTCTAAAGTGTCGCTAGTGAATAGTTGTCTGTCACTGTCTACATCTAAATGTCAACCCTGCAACTAACTGGCCATTGTCCAGGTTGTACCCTGCCTCAGGCCCAGATAGGCTGCACTCCCTCCATGTAAACATTTACTTTAATTATGTAAACATGCAACTAGTGAGATTAAATGATTGTCTGTCAATGTCGGCGCCCAATGCAGCTGTGATAGTCTTCTGCCTCTCGACCTCTAGTAAGAGAAGCGGAAGAAAACTACTGAATGTTGATTGAAAGATAAAAGAAGAGAACATACCATAGGTTTTAGGATAAAGATAAGGACTTTCTTAAACCAGCTGGGAAGTTGTAAAAGTGTGACGAAAGATCTGAGAATAGGGTCAACAGGACTTTCTTTCCTAGAACCATAAAAAAACTAGTCAAAAATGTAAGTATTAACATAACACAATTACTAGTAGTAACATAACATACAGTTCCACTGGCAAAATGAGTGACTAACTGCAATAACTCACAATTGTTTTAGAAAACTGGCACCTTCATCTGCAAAGACTCCTTTTATCATTAGGTCTGTGACCTCAGACATTCTCACTGGCTTGTAGGGCACCAACTACAGACATTATTCACAAACAATTAAAACTGAGAATTAAAACAGCTTCAATTATGTAAATCATCTGTGTTTTTTTTACAAAGAGAATTTGTTCTTACAGTGTGTCCTGCTTGCTCTAACAAAGCCTTAACTTCTCTGACTCCTCGGCTCATGCTTGGGGATGGTTGTGTTTGGTCATCACATTCAAGGTAGCCAATTCTCAGAGGCTTCCTGCTTCGGTACACCTGAAAACAAAACAAACATAATTGTAGTTACCTTTAACTAAGATACACTGCTAGTCTGCTACAGTAAATGTTGTCCACAGGTGATACTGTAGTTACAATGTCTTTTATGGCTGGGCTTAGATAAACTATTCCTGGGTCAACACACCCTTTTTATTCAAGCCTCTTATGTGTTCTTGGAAGTCAGCTTCATAAACATTCATTTTTACAGCCTTCATATGCAACCTATTTACTGAAAATATAAAAGCAGAGGTTCCACTCACGGGTTCATTAAATGGTATTGGTGGAACAGTTGGATCCAGGGAAAACATATCATCACAAAGTATAGCCTGCATAAACAGAGCCAGACTGTCCACATCCTTAGCCATTGGTCCAGCAGTACTCAACACTATGTTAAAGATAAGAAAACATTCAGATGGAGTTTCTTTCAGGAAATTGTATATTATTGCTCAATGATTTTACTCCTGGTTAAGGTCGTATGCTTATCCACATATACTTGTGACTTCATGTCTTCAGCTGTATCTCCTATTGGCACAATACTAATCCAAAGAAGACAAAGACATAATTTTATTACTACATCTAATCACTGCTCAGAGACTTCCTTTCTGTAAACTTAGTGGTATATACACTCAATCACATCCATGACTGTTGTCTGATTTATTTTATTCTTGCAAGAATGAGACAAATCAGATAATGTAATAACAATGGTACAAGGTGATTTGCTTAAAGAGTTTACAGCACATGAAGTTTTTATATGTGTACCGCCTTGCACTTCCAGGGTTGTCGTGGATTGACGTGCAATGAGCCAAGATTGAGTTCAAGTGTATATGCCACTAGGTTTGCAGGACAGAGTGTACTTGAACAGAGATTAGATGTAGTACAAAATATTGTCTTTGTCTTGTTTGGATTAACATGGCGCCAAAAGGAGATACACCTAAAGACACAAAGTCACAAATGTATGTGGATAAGAATATGACCGTGACCAGGATTGAGCAATAATGTACAGTTTCTGTGGTGAAATCATACATTTTATTATCTGTGCATTATTTTTCTCCTCACCTGCCTTTTGTCCTCTATAAACAGTTTTTAAACCTTTCAAACTGACAAAAACAGAAGTTATGGTTATAAGTTCTTCGGGTAATTGTAATAAAATGAAATGGGGAAATGAAAGTCACCTTAATCGACCTGATGTTGGTTTAAAGCCACAGGTCCCACAAAAAGAGGATGGAATACGGATACTACCCCCAATGTCAGTGCCTAGACCAATCACAGAGCCTCCTCCACCAATGAGAGCCGCCTCCCCACCAGAGGACCCTCCAGAGGTCTTTTGGAGGTTATGAGGGTTTAAAGTCTGCCCATACATAGGGTTACTGCAATCATAACTGTAGATAAAACATAGGACAAATTCACTGCAGTTTTCTTGCATGGAAATTACACCCAGGGTACACTAGGTTTTCTTTTACATAAATATTGCATTATATAAATATATTACAAAAATGACCTTAGTAAAGCTTGAGGAATGTTTGTCCTCGCAAAGGGAATTGCTCCTTGGTTCTTCAGAACTTTGATAAGCACACAGTCGTCCTCGGCATTCTTGTCCAGATTTATCAACAAACCACAAGAACTATTATGATTCTAATGAGAATCCAAAAAAAATTAAAATCTGTGTTAACTTTGAAGAGAATGATGTTGTTTTATAATGCCTGAGTACATAAATTCTAAAAAAATAAAAATAAAATAAAACTTACCTTGCACATCAGGTTTTCTTTAACGCTAACAGGAACTCCATACAACATGCCCTTCTTGCTGGAGCTGATATTTTTTAGCTGCTCAAAACTCTCTAACATAATCTCTGTGCAGCAGTTCAGCCTTTTATGGACATCAAGTGTCTGCAGAGAAAGAGCAATCACTTAAAAGGTGCTGGTCATATAATTAGAATATCATCAAAAAAGTTGATTTATTTCACTGATTCCTATATTCTGATTCACTGAATTTGGGATTTTCCTTAGATGTCAGTTATAATCATCAAATTTAAAAGAAATAAACAAATATATCAGTCTTTGTGTAATGAATGAATAATATTCAAGTTTCACTTTTTGAATGTAATTAGTGAAAAAAGCAATATTGCTATCCTAATTATATGACCAGCACCTGTATGTATAATCTGTTCAATACATGTTAGGCTTTTGAGAGCATTGTGAGCCAAGCTTTGAATAGTGCACCTTTTCCATATAGGTGTAAAGGACTTCTTCAGGAGACAGTGATCCTTCTTGTAGCTCTTTTGTCAGCTCAGATAACGACAGTTTCAAGATGAAAGCAGACGTTGCCATAGGATGCTAGAAGACAAACGTTTGACACAAGACAATTTACAAACTGCTGAATAAGAAAACTATTTTTACAACTAGCCCCAAGAGTCTACAATCATCTTCCAATTCGTCTATTATTCGTTCAGCTAGTTAAAACAAAGGTTTTAACCTTTAACCGTTAAAACAAAGGTTTTAACTAGCTGAACTTTATTAATGTGAATTTAAAGAGTCCGTTTTGTAAAGTAGCACTCCGCTTGACTCACCGATTTCTTGTATTCCAAAACAGCCCGCTCAGCCTGCTGGAAGTTCTGCTCCCTTCGCTTTTGGGCACTTAAAATCTTTTTCTTCGCCTTTTGGTTTCTTCGGACCATTACAAACAAAGCCCCCACGAGGCAGGCAGCGCTGGTCAGAAGTGCTGCTGTCCTGAGGTGCGGCTCAACTCCTTCCTGCGTAAACTGCTTGAGGATTTCCATTAGCAATGTTTGTGCTCACTCGAAGCACTACAGGTGTATATATATATAACTGGTTAACACGACCGTTTGCTTACTTCAGGTGTCTACCGAGCTTTATACGGATACGAGTGCGCGCAGTTATGGGCGGTCCTCAAACTGCCGGTGTGACGGATCAACTGGCGAAGCCGGTTGTCTGGCGACATGCAGATGTTTTTTGTGGGCGTTCCTCTCTAGGACCCCACTTTTACAAACCAGAAAATATAGGTATTATTTCGTCTTAAATTACATTGATGTGATTCTTTTTACAGCGGACATGTCTATAATGATGTCTCTTTTAGTGTCGATTGGCTTTGATTCGAGAGCGGTTTGTGGATTTTAACTCGATGTAAACAGGACAGCGCTGTCACCACCACCCAAAACAGGGCGGCAGTAGCTCAGTGGTAGAGCGGCCTTGGGCAAGACACTTAACCCACCTTGCCTTGGAGCGCTGTCCGGCAGCTGCACCGGTTTGGTCTAGTGTGTCTTCTATGTATACAATGTAATAGGTTGCACCACCCTCTCACATTTCACTGCTGGTTATATATGTTGTATGTAATTTGGTATGTGACAAATAAAGTAATCTTAATCTTAATCTTAATCTTAAACCAGTTGATCCAGACGAGCTCCGTTTAACTTGCGTAACATGAGAAACAGCCTTTAAATCAAGAAATACTACAGAAGAAATACTACAGAAGGAACACTACAGAAGGAACACTGGCGTGGACATGGTGCTTGTGCTGTGCAACTTCTTTAAAACCTTGTAACTGAGTTACCTGCGGTATAATATGGTTCAGTCCAATGAGAATAAAACAGTCGAGGCTACTCTTACTGTTATTATGTGAGCTCTTGTCTGTGGTCAGCGCTGGAGTCGACAACTAAAGCTGTCTTTAAAAAGTTGTTTGTCCCATGTCTTTATGACTGACTCTGCTTTATGTTGTATGTTTGTCTCATGTACTGGTGAGCTGAAGGAAATGTTCCACTTTGGTAAAGGTCTATTCTATTTTGTTCATTACACGCACTATAATTAAGCACAAACTCATATAAATAGATGACCTTAGAGAATAAATAAATAAATAAATAGTATAAAAATGTAGCTTATGTCTCTCTCTGAAATAATAAAACATTCTTCTTCATAGTTTGTAAAACCCCATAATGATGAATGTTTGCTTCTGTTATGTTTCTTCCCTTGACCTTTGACATTCGAGCCTTTGGTATTGTTCACTTGTGAGGTCTGTGTTGTAAGAACTTCCACAGGCCTTAGACATTATGAGTTTACATTTGTTCTTTACAATGAACCTCAAGAAAAATACATTTATCCATTAGTTCTCTTTCAAAGGCAACTCCACAACATTAAACTGGTTCTGACTGTTCACAGGACATTTATACATTTAATAGTGACACTTTAAAGGCTGGAAACAGAAATGACTATAAAACCAATATTTATGACAATGTCAATATGAACCATATAAAAACCATTGTTATAAAAACTTTTCAAAGGGTTTATTGAAGAGAAATGACAACAGAAAACCTCCATTACATGTATTTATTTGGTTTAACAGTGTAGACTGCATAACACCAATAAAAATAATCCCAGATCAGTCTGTGTGTGTCCAACTGCAGAATATTAAGGTTCACGTGAATGGTTCTCAGGACGTCTTAGAAAAGGGACACTTCCAAACCTTCAGGACACTGTCAGGACAGTAGATGCCAGAAGAAGTCCTGCTGTAGAAGCAAGTGACTATCACACTTTAAACCACTTGGGTCTTGTAGATGAGAGCAGTCATTTGATAGATGTAGTAGGCTACTTTGCCGAGACAAAGCACAGTGACAAACTGTAGAGAAAAACGGTTTCTGTTTACGTTCTCCAAGAGTCATGCTACTTGTTCTAAACACAACGTTTACTCCGCAAAGTATGGAAGAGCAAACCCTTAAGAAGCCCAACGACATGCAAACAATTCTACTTGAACAGCTCTGTTTTTACTGTTAACCCATCACCAAGCTCACACAAAAGTCTAAAACAAATTGAAATGTCACAGGTTAACTTGGGACTTAGCCACAAGACAAACTGACCTCAGTGCTCTGCTCTCTCCAACTACTGAGCCAAATTTAATTAACCTTTAACCTTGTGCCAAAAAGCACATTGTTCGATTACAAATCAGATTAACAGCGATAAGCAGTTTTACATAATCAACTATGTTACAGGTACATGTGTTTTGAACAGGCATCGACACAGCCACCTTTCCCCAGTTAACCTGAGCCAGTTGAATTTGCACAAAAAGATTAAACTAGACAGTTGTCTAAAGCCCTGTTTGCTGTGAAGGGCTCTCTTTTTTTTCTCCCAAACATACCTTTGTCACTGTGGTTCATAAACACTAGAATTTATACATAAAAAAAAATAAAAAATACAAATAAAAGAAAAATTCCAGGAAATACATTTGGCAGAAACAAGTTTATTGCCAGATCAGTGAAAATGATTTGTGTTTTGCAGATTGAATACAAAAATAAAAGAGTTACACATTCATTTAAACATGTTTTAGTCATCTGTCAAACCTACAGTTAGACAATGTAAGGTGCATTTACATAAAGTAGGCCATGTCCAGAAGAAAAGGCAAATGACAGAGTAGAACAAAAGAGTCATTTTAAACACACACACACACACACACACACACACACACACACACACACACACACACACACACACACACACACACACACACACACACTACTGTCTACAGGACAGTTTATGTGGATAGTTTAAGACTTAAGTGTTTAAATGTGCTTTGTTTGACAGCAGCTGAAAGGAAATCATTGTTAAATAACATGTAGAAAATGTTGTGTTTGACTTTTTATTGTACTTTAGACAAGAAATTACCAAAATATGTTAAAAAAAAAAAAGTACAGAAAGACCTGAACACATATGAAAGTATGAATGAATGCTGTTAATGCTGTTCGGAGCAAAAAATGTACCATTATCACGAACATTACTCATGCGACTTATTGAGTATGTGTTTTGAACAGGCATCTCTCTAGACACCTACACTTTGTTTTGTTGTTGTTGCAGCTGCACAGTGCCGCCAGATAACCTTACTCCAGTTGATCCGTCACACCTGTGCAAGTCAATTATTACTGCGGTAACAACCACACAAGCCGTGTGACCTATTTCGAGAATAAGTCAACAATCATGCGCAGTTTGGGAAGAAGGCCGTTAACGTAACATACCTATCTTGTCTGCAGTTGTTTCTAGACCTGTCCGCAATTGGACATATTACATTAATACTGTAATAACTTCAGATCCATGGGCGTAGGTTTAGGGGGGGACGCTAGGTACTAGTCCCTATCAATATTTTGAGATGGCAAATTTGTCCCCACCAATATTTAGAAAGCTCCTTTGAACTGCTATTTGGATCGTTGCACTGCTATTTGGATCGATTCTAACGGCCAGGACGACGACAGTACAACAAACGCCGTAATTTGATTGGCGGCGGATATCTGACAGGCTACAGGCGCGGGCCGGGACTACTTTTGTGCTATGTGCTTGCACTAGCAGCGAGCATAGACATATATAGGTAGACGCCCCATCGAACGCTACTGCCTATTGGCACGAATGAGCCGTGGAGCCGCCATCTTGGACCGGTCGTCAGCCCCACTCAGTGTAACTTGTTTGCCAGGTGCAATGAGCTGTCAGCGCATTTATTCAATAATTTCTCACCGAATACCCAACTAATTTTGACACGGGCTCTTTTGCTGCAAAGGTCATTCATGTAGCTATGATACAGGACACATTGTTCAGCGTATTTTAATATTCATAGTAGGCTTAACAGTTATAATATTCTGATAAAAGATATAAAGTAATCAGACGTTCAAAATCTAAATATGTGATTTAGGATATAAGGTAATTTATAAACCACACACTATAAATATGATAAAGAAGCAGAAACAGATAGTAGCAGATAAACATTTTAATATTTTGTAGAAACAATTTATAATGATTTTGACTAACTCGCTCACACACACACCCAGACCCACACACACACCCAGACCCACACACACACACACACACCCAGACCCACACACACCCAGACCCACACACACACACACACACAGAACACACACACACACACACACACACACACACACACACACACACACACACACACACACACACACACACACTTCTCTCCAGCATCATCTTGTTCAGGCCAGGTTTGGAATCCACTGAACGCAGCCACCTGTATTTAAAAAATAAATAAATAAAAAATTTAAAAAAAAAATTTTTTTGAGAAGAAGCTTTTCAGTGTGTTTGCATTAATAATTTCCTAAAATGACAACATTAAGCCTACCTTTATATTGTATTGTATGTTTGTATGCCTTTGGACCATGTAGATGCAGCGTGAGCGCAAACTCTCTGTAGTCCTTTGTGTATTCGTGGCCTTGCTTTGCCATGAGGTCTAACTGAAGATCTGAAATGTTATGATTTAAAATGAATAAGTCCCTTCAGATAATAAATAAAGAGTTTAATAAGAGTAAGAATAACATATACATGAATTTCAAAGTGTTAATTGTGTCTTACCAGAGTAGAATTCAAGCTTCTCTTTGAGCTCTTCATTAATGAGGTTCTTTTCCTCAAATCCCCAAAAGACTCTTTACTGTGGTTTTGCCCTCTTTTCTCTGGCCATGGAATTCTTCTTCTCTCGCTCTAGATGTTCCACTCTTGCCAAGGCTTCAGTGAGTTTGGTCTTAAGTGCGGTAGGAGAAGCAGGCAAGGCATAGCCATGATCCTAATAGAAAGAGGGACGAACATGGTTTGAGTAATGTTTCACTTCAAAAACATTATTTTGACACCACTAGTTTAATGCCCACATTCTTTCTTATAGTCATCACATGTCAAAGCCACTACCAGCACTGTGTGTGTGTGCATTAATGCATGTTCAATGTGTCTTAAATTGTGTTTGTATTGGTTTATTTGTGAGCATGTTTAATATGAGAATGATGGAATGAATATGGAAGCACAAAAGTGAGATTTGAATATGTTCAGAGAACATTATGATATGATGTTTAAAGTAGAAATATTCACATCATTAGGCTGAGGTTGTGGGCTTGAGGTTGCCGTTTCCTGGAAATCCTGAGAGGCCATGGACAGGCTTTCTTCAGCTCTTCTGGAGGTAGAAGTAGCCCTGCCCTTTTCCAACTAAAATGATGAAGCATAATATATAATACAATACATATAAAGGTATAAGCATCTTACCCTGCCATGTGATTGATAATTAACATTTATGAACATTCACATTTATGAATGCTAATAGCTTAATGAGGATACACCTACTCTTTGGAGGTGAACTGGAAAGCTGAAGACGGATGGAATAACACCATCTTGGAGTCGGACAATCTGACCTGTCCTATTATTCTAATGTTGATCTAGCTTACTGCTAGTCTCATACAGACAAACTTAACACATAGATTAACATAAATTTCAACACATTAATCCACAAAACCATGTCCCCTTCATATTTAAAAATGGCTCTGAAATATAAACATGATGTGTTGATTGCATACTATGATACGTGTGTATTTTATTCATTAGTTCATTTAATTACATATAGGAAACTCAGACATCTTGTGAAGATGTCATAAAGCTTGTTGAGGAAGAAGTAGCTGGACCTTCAGGTGAGGTCTTTATGAACTATGAATTATTAAAGCGTGATTAAAAGAAATCATTCATTTTAAAAGTTTTGTCCCCTTCATATTTATATTGCTCTGAAATATAAACATGATGCATTGAATGCATACTGATACTGATTTGATTCATTAGTTCATTATTTAATTACTGTACATATATAGGAAACTCAGACATCTTCTAAAGATGTCATAGAGCACATTGAAGTAGTAGTAGACACATGCAATAATGGTACATGGTAATTTGCTTAATAAGTTTACAGCACATGAGTAGATTCACTCTACAAGTGTAGATTATGCCCGCCTCTCACCTCCAGGGTCGTGGATTGATTTGCAATGAACTCAGTCATAGATCGAGTTTACATGTAATAGTAGCCAGTAAGTGTACAGAACAGTGATTAGATGTAGTGCAAAGTGATGTCTTTGTCTTGTTTGGTTTAGCCTGGCGCCAATAGGAAATACAGCTAAAGACATTGTCATTAGTGTATAAGCGTATGAACTGGAGCAGGAGTGAGAGCATATAGTAATATATAATATATAATTACTACACCTTTCACACAAGAACACAAATACAAGAATACAAACTTTTTTTAATTAACCATGGTATTGTGCAAACAACAATAATTCAATGATCAGTTTTATTTACACAGAAAGAACAAGACCCAAAGATGATGTTCCAGTTCAAAATCAGTTGATTCAGGGCTTACATGATCTGAGAGCCATTTTGATGCAAGATGCCAATATATAAAATATTCAGATCAAAATTGGGTCAGTAATTATTATACAATCTATGGTCAGTACAGTCATATCAACAATAAGACACAGACGTTTCACACAAGGCAGAGGCTTTATATCATCAGTTAAATAGATTATTTAAAAATTAGAAATAGATTAAATATCAAACTCCAAGAGAAGATGGGCATTTTACTTCTTTGACATAAAACCTGATGGAGTTGTGTCACTTTCAACAATGTGATTTGTCAGTAAGGCTAATTCCTTTCAATTTTATTACTTGTGGCTACATGTTTTGTACATAGTTGCTGAATGGACAATACCCTTGTAGCTTTTCTTTCCTCCTTGATGTAGTTTTCCTGATGTGATGTGGCACCAGGAAGTCTGTTTCTGAAATGACTTTGGTTCAGTTCCAACAGAGACATCTGCATACAGTGCTGAAACATCGTCTACATAAGAGTATGTATCCAAAGGGAAAGCCATTGCACCTTTAATGACAAATGGAAAATTTACCTTTGTTTATTCTTCATTTTAAATCAATAAACACCAAACAGGAAGCATATGTATGATGAATGTTTATGTTCTCTGCTCTGTCAGTCTGCAGGCAGGGAGGCTACAGGTAGACAGTTTTTTTTTAATTGTGTAAGAAGAAAAAAGGATAAAGCACATAATTTAAGCATAAATATTTAAGAAAAATAATTATACCTGTGCCATTTTATTTTACACTAGAGAATAGATAATAAAAGTATACACGCAGATATTCGCTATTCAGAGATCTTTGGTGAGCAATAACACATCTGAAGGAAAGCTAATCAGTACAAAACAGTTGGCTTATCATTATTTAGGCAGATTACATATAAAGAACACAGTGAACTATTCACTTGTTTCCATTAGAAATGAGTGAAATACAAAGTATACTGTTGTCATAAGGTCAACAGATAAAACCATTGACAGAACATGCACAATAAAGTAACAATAGTTACTTTATTGTGCATGTTACAATAAAGTAACCATGTGTAAAAATCAAGTGATCCTAAGGTTAAAGGAACGATATCATTTCATTTTATGTTAATGTATGTTTTTCATCCTGACTGGGGGAAAAGGTAATAGGAATGTGACTCCAGGAAAGATAAACTGATTGATCTAATCATACGGAAAAGACATGGGTCATGGAGGGTGACCCCAGGCTGATTAACTCTGGGGCCACTTTCCTATCTAATTCATTCTTCTTATAGAAATAGGTTTTATGACCGATAGGGGTTAGGTCAGAGGTCATGTAAACAGAAGCCGCTTTTGTCCCAACATATATGATGACAATTGATGTAAATCAGATGATGTTTGTTAAAACGTATAAAAGGAGATTGCTCCTGATGCTTGGAGGTCAGTCAGTCAGGCAGTCTCTGCTTGTGTGTGGCTGAACTCATATCTGAATAAACCTGGATGAACCAACCTATCTGCCTGGCTACATTTTTGGACTCTCTCTCTGCTTGACAGCAAGGAATATATGTGAGGAGATATGCATTATTGCTTTGTTTGAACTTTACAGTTTTGCAATATATTTTATAGGCACATTGAATCAATCATTCATAAAGACGAGTGTGTTGTTGCAGAAAATCAAGATAACGACAAAATGAATTCAAGTCATCTTTATTGAAAGTTGACTTAAGTACCTAATACACGAGGTAAGACGAACAGTTGCTAAAACATGATCTCAGTGTTTACAACTGCAGCCAACCACTTAGTAGACATTTAAAGTTACAACATATAACAGGTCTGCATATGGATCCATTTAAAACCATGCTTTCTTTACAGTACAGTAACAATGCAACCAGCCAGTTAGTCCACATCTACAGGATATCATTTGACGGAATGGAACAATTTATGCGCCACCTAGAGAACAAAAACATGGTGTACTTCACAATTATTAGAAAAACATTTACTGCTATATTTTTATATGACTTACACAGTGGTCTCTGGCATGGAGAAAATCAAAAAGCTCTTCAGTACAATCCTCCGCGGTTGCCGATCGGGACCCCACTCTGTTTTCACACTCTTCTAGACGCTCCTTGGAGTGGATGCAGTGTTCGGTCTCCTCACATTTCTGTCGCACTGATTCAATGGGGTCCTAAACAAAAATAATTTTGAAATTAGCAAACACTATTTGCGAGAGAAAATTTAAGCAATTGTGTAGAATATGAATATTTAAAAGAGGAGCATTACGCAAGATCAGGCGCTTCAGAATTAGTGTCCCACATCTGGCATTAGCGGTACTGCATCCAGTGTTGTGCGTGTTCCCTCTGCACACGCTTGTACGAGCACAAATGAGCAACAACCAAGAAGAAGCTGCCGGTTTCGAGTGCGCCTGTCTCTTCCCTGTGTTCGCAGGATTCATTTTCAACTTTGCAGCTAGCGTTGCTTAGTTTACTTATGGCGGCAAATCAGTAAGTGAGAACCGTGCGTTACCACTGAAACAGCGCAGGAGTTTCGATCTTAAAACCTTCTCATTTACATTACATTTACATTTATTCATTTAGCGGACGCTTTTATCCAAAGCGACTTACATTGTTCTAATGTAATTACCAGTGTTACAGCCACTGGAGGCAAGGTGGGTTAAGTGTCTTGCCCAAGGACACAACTATAGGGAGAGCGGGAATCGAACCACCTACCTTCCGGTTGAAGGACAATCGCTCTACCCACTGAGCTACTGTCGCCCCACATTTAATTGACTGTACCTGCTTACAGGGGCAACCGCAAAGAATTCAGACAGGCTCATTCTGCACATCAGGATGCTGCTTATGCATGTGTTGGTTAGAAAAAATGTTATTTAAACCATTGAAACTTCTGTAATGCATTTTTTAATTGTTCCGTCAAGCCTCTGACTTTTTATCTTTTAATATGTCATGTCTACTTAAAGTGTTAAGAGCTGTATTTTAAAGCTAAAATTATGTGCAATGATTAATCTTAATTTTCTATAAAAAGTAATAAAAAAGATTACTTCTTTCAACCCTTTGACAATTAAAAAACGCAGAATTGAAGACTTTATCAAGTCTGAGATCAACTAGTAAGAGAGCTGAGCTTATATCTCTAGAGGGAGGTGTTTGACCTGAAACTAAACCTGATGGAACCAGGCTGTTCTGGTCTCATAGTTGTTAGCTATGAAACACTTAAGTGAGTCGTTAGTGTCACTGTTCCATTCAGGTGTTGTTGTTTTAGAGAGAAAACGTTTTGATTTAGGTTTTAAAACACTGTTGTAAATACTAGGTAGCATGAATCTGAGGCCACCTCCTCAGTTTAGAGAGGACTTTTCCATTTTAACAAAAAGGGCATCCTTCACTTCCTCAAGGGAATGCCCTTTCTCTTTGAGGTGGACTGCAGACTCGGGTCCACCAGGATTGGATCTTCCGTGCTGATATATCCTATTGTGCAGTTGTTGTTTCGTTTCTCCAACATAACTGCACTCTTTGCTACACTGAACAGCATAAACCACATTACTCTGTTTGTTCGGGGGATCTTGTCTTTGGGATGGACCAGCTTTTGACGCGGAGTCTGGTCCATCCTAAAGACAAAATCCCCTCGTAAAAGTTAAGTTAAAAAATGACACAAGATGACAAGGACATACCACCAAATCTTGCTCTTCCTCCTCTTCTTCTTCTTCCTAAAGTTGGACCAGACAAAAACACATCAGTGAAGGTAATTAAGATATTTATGATAAATAATAATAAATATATAATATATATATATATATATATACACTAAATACATTTTCGGAAATCAAATATTAGGAATGGTGGTGAGGGCATAAACAGAAGCTAACGCTAACTTAAACTTGTAGCTAGCTACCGTTAGCAAGCCATCCTTTGCTAGTCAGATGAACATATTACGCTAGATCAGTTGTCCCAAAATACAAAACTTGGACTTACATCATCGGGCTCTCCGTTTACGAGCATTTTCTCTTCAAAAACCATTTTAATGTGTTTGTCCTTTTCGTGCCGGCTTTCAAAACACGAGAGCTGTTGGAAGGTCACTCGATTACACCGGGACGACAGACCGCTTCCGGCCGCGGACTTCAAACTAGTTCCGCAACCCACCGTCTATATTATTAACAAATTATAAAATGTTCTTAAGTCTGCCACTGCCATAAGGCCATTGACAAATGAATGATTTTCTAAAATGTGATTTTTTATTAAGAAAATGGTCATGGTTATTGCTATCACACGCATGCGCAACAAGTACATAGACTTATATTTAGTGTTGAGGCTTTTCACGAGCCAGAAATTGGTTTTATTTTAATGGTCAGATTTAGGATTTGTAATTACTTTAACTAACTTTATAACATCCTTTAGTGTTAAACCTATGGTACTTCATTATTCTTGAATTAAAAAAAGAAAAGTGACACTGTACCCGTTATTTTCCTCAGGTTATAGTTTACAATTTCTTACATTTCATGTATTTTTATGTATTCACAGACCAATGGACAGGCTGACAGTACTTTCAGTAATGAAAACCTTATTATGTGTGTCCTGAATTTGTTTGTCTTTGATGCTAAGAACACCTTGTACTGGGCATTTCTCTACATGACAAAGTAACCTAAAATTTTAAGGAGTGTCAATTGGGCAATTCTACAAAGTAGCTCATTAACTGCCCAAAAATGACTTTGTGTTAAGGCTCCAGTTGTGGCTAGAGCAGACAGAATACATTTCCCCCAAACAATAAACAAAATGCTTTTATCAGTCATCGGGACATTTTAATTTAAATCAAGTAAAAAGTCATAGTCACTTTTACATTGGTTTTAAAAATATAAAAAGTAGAATGGAAGAAGACAACTTTTCTATAAAAAAATGCAACATTTTACTTTAAAGGTTCACAATAAGTCAAAGTCAGTAATGTTTTCTGATGAAGACCCTGTATAAAAGGTTGTTCATCTAATCCTCTTTTCTGGACACTGGATTTTATAACCAACTCTATAGGCCTGCACATAGATCCGTGCCTGGTTCATCCTGGAAAAAAATGCACATGTGCAAACATACATTATGTAGGTGTTTTTAAAGATTAAGGAAGGATATTGTAGAACAAATGTAGCACAAATGTCTGGATTAAAATATGAAACACAAACCAGGTTACCTGTATTTAGTGCAAAGCTGTACACCAAGGGGTCCACAGCGGTCAACATAACTCTCTCTGAAGGCTTTCCTCACAGCCCGAGCCATACTGACCACTGTAGTAACCACTGGGCATGTTCTAAGACACAATATAAAATTAAGTTTAAATAATTTAATAAAGGGTTCTTTGATATTAACTTTTACTTGAACATGAACCAATGTCCATCAGCTGTGTTTGCCAAGTGCATTATGTCTTTTTTCATACATACAGTCGCTCACAGCGTAGGCCTGTGGTGCCTTCTGGACAGGTGCAGGTGTTGTGAGGACTGCATGTGCCTCCATGTTGGCAGGGAGGCACACAGGGGGTGGTCACTGCTGCAAAAAAGAACAACACATTCAATGTGAAGAATTATTAGAGGGATCACAGTTGCACAATACCTGTTTCACAGTAAGTCCCAGTAAATCCTTTTGCGCAGTGGCACCTGTTCATGCCGACACACACTCCTTCATTCTTACAAGGCTTTTGACACTGAACAGGCTCTGGAGGGACTAGACCATAAGACCAGAAAAAAATTATTTAAAGATTCATTTAACAGCTGGAGAACATTCACTGACAGTCGGACTACTCTGAAATTTTGTTTTGTTTTTCAATTAATCTTTGAAAAGATTACCGCACATATAAACAGGTATATATAAACAGGTGCCTAATGGCTGTCTACATTTACTTACTTATACTTTGATACTGATCATAGAAGTAAAATACATATTTAAATGTTATGAAATGATATATGCTATTACCGATTTGACAACGAGCTCCTTGCCACCCCCCTACACATATGCATTTATTTACATCCACACATCTCCCCCCATTTTGGCAGGCAGGCGTGCAGAGGGCTAAAGGTTACAGAGAGAGAGACAGCATTAGATCTGAAAGGCTTTGTGTATTTTTACTGGCTTAGCAAAGGTAGAATTTCTTGTGTACTTTTTGTAAACAATGCATGGTTCTTGTAACAAAAGCCAGATGTGCTAGTGGTTTTGTTACTCACGCAAGAGGCACTGGGGCCCAGTGTAGTCTGAGGAACACTGGCAGGTATCCGGCCCCACACAGCGACCACCATTAGCGCAGGCCAATTCACACATGGCTGACAGAGACAGAAGGCAGCAGAAAACAGCATGGCCTTAATAAATTATACAGTTGTACAACTGCTGTGTTCTTTGGTATATAAAGCATTTTATCCTGGCAAGTTACATACATTTTCTGTTTTGTAATGTTCACTTAATACCAGGTTAATACCTGTGTGGCAGCCTATTCCAGTCCAACCAGAAGGACACAAGCACGTGTTCCATCTCATACAGGTACCTCCATGAGCACAGGGGGGGGAGCACATGGCTGAAATGCACAACCGTCCCATTTTAATAGAAGCTGTGGCAGAACTGCTTGTTTGTTGCCTCATCAACTTTTCATTGTATGAAGCTACTTAACAGAAAACATCTCAGCATCTTAAGACTCAGTTCATTTATAAATACACAGCACAATGCTCAATACAATCATTTAATTTTTCATGAAAGGTTTGCACCTGAGCAACCCAGTCCTGGATAACCTGGTGGACAATCACAGCTATTAGGGGCCACACAAACACCATAGTTTTGACAAGGAGGGTGACATAAAGCTGGTAAAAAAAAAAAAAGTTATTGTGAATAATGATGCCATGCTGGGAGACTGTGACTGAAGTGTAATTTTTGACTCACGTTGACACTTTGTAGGATCGTCAGTTCGTTCCGCATACCCCTTTCTACAGGTGCAGTTAAAGCCACCAGGAAGGTTTTCACACAGCTGCTCACAACCTCCATTTGTGAAGTCTCCACACTCATTTACATCTTATGACAAAACACAGAACAGCAGATACATAGTAGGTAAAGTCCTCTTATAGTTAGTTCAGGTCATGTCATCTTATCCATCAAACATCCTGTTATTTATTACAAAGTACAAGGTAAATGGTAAACCCTTTATAATACCAACACACTACTAAGCAGTAGTAAGTAAGTAAGTAATAAACTTTGTTTATATAGCATCTTTCACAGGTATATAAACAAAGTGCAACAACTTACAGATGCAAAGTAGTCTTTGGACTAATTCTTGCATATGTACATATTTATTGACATTTTCATCAATATGCACTATCTCATTTAAATAAATAAATAAATAAAAAAGAACAATAAAACATAAAACTAAAAGAAAAAAGTAAATAAAAAGCTTATATTATTTAAAAGTGTTTTAAGCTTAAAATAATATTTTTACTACTACTAGTTGACAGGGCTGATAAGGCAAAAAACAACACTAGAAAAACAATGATTAGCAATGTTTATAACTTAATGGTCCTTATTAATGTAGAAGAAGAAGAAAAAGTACTTATAGTACACATTTTGTACTAAAGTAACTCGATGTGTTTTACAGAAATTACACAAAAGTTATAGCAAAGAACAAACAACAGTGAAAAATAAATGATATCTAGAGCATGAACAGGTGTACCTGTCTAAAATTTGCTGTACAAGTGAATTTCCCCTCTGTGGGATCAATAAAGTCCTATTTTATATTATTTCAGTTCTCATTACTAAACAAGTGAGAAAAGTGTGTTTTGAGTCTCCTTTTGAAAGAGTTAATTGTTGGTGTATTTTTACACTGTCTCTGTTTGGAGCATAATGAACAACTGCAGCTTCACCAGCTTTGGACTAAAAACAAAGTACGACAAGGAGACCAGCTGCTGAGGAACGGAGAGTTCTTGTTGGCTTGTACGGATTCAGTAGAGCGCTAATGTAGAGAGGAGTGTGGCCATTAAGAGCTTTGTAGACTATTAGAAGAATTTTGAAGTCAGTTTTGATATGAACTGGTGCCAGTGCAGCAACTTAAGAACAAGTGTAATATTAGAGAATTTCTTTGTCCTGGTCAGAATACAAGCTAATTTTCTGTGTGAGCTGCAAATGTTTAATTGAATATTGATGGAGTCCAGAGAACAGAGAATTTCAGTAGTCCAGTTTAGTTTTGATAAGGTGTGAACTAATGTTTCAGCATTGGACAGGGAATCAAAGATGATGCCAGGATTTTTTGCATGTTCTTTAAAAGTGAGTGAAAAGGAGCTGAGTAGCAATTTAATGTCTTTTTGATTTTGGACCAATAATAATTTCTGATTTGTCCATGTTTAGTTGCAGGAAACTTTGATAAATCCTAGGTGTTGATGTCTTTTAAGCATAGAGTTAATGTTTCCTCAGGTTTTACATTTTCTGGAGAGAGGGAGATATAGAGTTGAGTATCATCAGCCTAGTTATGATATTGTATTTTGTATTCTTTGGCCAAGAGGAAACATATAAAGATTAAATAAAAGTGGGCCCAGGATGAGCCCTGTGGAACCCCACAGTTCACAGGCATTTTCTCAGAGGTAAATTCATCCACCAATACCAAAAGGTTTCTGTTGAGTAGCTAGGAGGAGAGACTGATAACGTTGTTAAGGTTGTTAATCTTTATGTAATTATTCAGTTGGTTATACACAATTTTTTTGAGGATTTTGCTGAGGAATGGAAGATTAGAGATTGGTCTGGAAACAATGTGCACAAGTTCCATTCAGTGCCAGTCTGAATGATTAATGCGTTATAAATAATAAATTAACTAATGTTTATTATATCGCCCCTAACTGTTACCGGTTAATGTTTTGTCATTGAATATTGTCATAAATTGGTGGTATAAGAGGATTACACTGGTTTTGTTTGGACAAGCTACAGAGGAAATCATACATAATTTGCCAAGACAGCAATTGCTAAAACCCCAACATTCCCAGAAAGGTCTAGATGTACACCTTTGGCCTTGCAAATAAGTCTTGGTGTTGGTATAAAACAATGTAACAATAAAAGTCAAATTTAATTTAGAGTTTAAAGTCTGTTAGTCCTAAGGTAAATCTATATTTATACATCTAACAAACATTTAATGCAGTTATAGACTAAAACATCAACTTAATAAACAAAGCTGCTGTTCTGTCTCACCAACACAGCTCCTCAGGTCCAAGTCCAGTTTCCAGCCCACTCTGCAGCTACACTGGATGTGTCCATCTGCCTTTACAGAGCACATGTGCTCACAGCCACCATTTCTGAACTTACATGACGTTACACCTGCCCAAATCATTTTTTAAATTTAAAATCCATTTTAGAATAAAATGCTTGCAATATATTTTAACACGTAGTCCATTAACTTACTGCTGCACGTGAGGTTATCAGTATCCAAAAGTAAAGGAGGATGGGCAATGACAAACATGTCCTCCTGGAGAGTTGGTGCAGGTGTGAGAGCAGCCACCATTCTGCAGTTTACATTCATCAATGTCTGGCCGCACAGTCAAAAACAGGTGTTAATGAAATTGCATACATACAAATGAAGTGACATCTTCCATTAAACATGAGACAATTTTAGCACCAGTGCCATTAATGTCATTACTGTTTGTTTAAGTGACTGAAAATGAGTATTTACAACAGCACAGTGAAATGGGTGACAATGTGACTGACCCACACAGGTGGAGCCATCGATGTGCAGCTGGTATCCAGGCCTGCAGGAGCATTGATAAGATCCCTGTGTGTTAATACAACCATGTGCACACGTTCCATTCAGTGTCAAACACTCATCCAAATCTGAGAGACCAGAGACACGTAATTCAGGCTTTTGTCACCGCAAGATATGACTCTAGTCACAATGCAACACTATATTCAGATAATTAAGACACATGAGGAGATAATAAAATAATAAACAGTATCAGACCCTTGCTTAAATACATTATACGTAATGCAACAATAACATAATACAAAGACAAGTCTATTTTATGCCAGTGTTACTTAACAAGAATGTATTCCACAGGTGAGATTACCTGTGCAGTTATGTCCATCCTTGTCCAGTTGGTAGCCTGACACACACTGGCAGCTGTAACCCCCGTGTTCATTGGAACAGTTGTGTGCACACTGGCCATTGTTCACTGCACACTCATCAACATCTGTGATAGAAAAAAACAAAACCCATGTGTAGTCGGTGCATTTACAAACAGAAGTTTTGCTGGTGTGCCATTATAAAGCACATACACGACTAAAACACACATCCTGTACATGTACACGCACCAAAGCATGAGTGTCCATCTCCATTAAAGCCTTGATAGCACTGGCAGAAATAAGAACCGATAATGTTGCCACAGCGCGCGTTTGTGTCACAGCCATGATGACCTGATAGGCACTCATTTTCGTCTGTGAAGAAAAATAGTTAAACCTCATACTCAACTCAACTGAAAACTTATTTCGTATATTTCTACTTAGTATGCATTGTTTTGCCACCTGAGGCAATTTTAATAGGATACATAACAGGCCACATTAAAACACTGCACATGAGGAAGGTGACAGTTTTCCATGAGGAGATGCACTAATTGCTTACCTTCACAGTGTGTGCCGTTTCCCTGGTAACCTGGTCGACAAACACACTTGTAGCTCCCAAGCGTGTTCTCACACACACCCTGGCCATCACACACTTTAGGACTCGCTGTACATTCATCCACATCTGAGACAGAAACAAGGGTAATGAGTAAGTGTTCAAAATAATGGATTAGTTTATGGAAATTAAGGTTAATGCCCAGTAACAGTCAAAACTGATTAAATATGTAACAAGCATATCAGCTCAGATGAGTCTCTTGTTGCCTAAGCTATGAAAATAATTTGAAATGCAAGAGACAAGCATGTTATACCTTGACAAACAGTGCAGTTTGGACACACAGGGGACAAGATGTGTAGATAAAGAAAATAAAAAAGCTAATAATTAAGAGCAACACACAGTAATGTTTACACACAGTACATAGTCCAAGTGGGACTGAACATTTTAAGGTGAAGTTAAGCAACCAAGCAGTAACACAGCATATCATTGCTCAAACACAGCAGACGTACCGACACATGCAAGGGCCTCTGCTCTGAAGCCTGGCTGGCACTGGCAGAGGAAGCTGCCAGGAGTGTTCACACAAATGTTTCCCAGCTCACGGCGACACTGCTCCTCAAAGCTGCACTCATCCACATCTGCACAAGAGAGAAAGCCAGGATTTGAAATGAGAGTCTAACACTGATTGCCTTGAAACAATTTTTTACCAGTACTACAGTAAGAAATGATTAGTTGGAGATTATTTAGGGATTAGGACATTTAATTAAAAACTTTTTAATAAAGGACAATCCTGCAAATGTATTACCACAGACTATGGTAAAGATAATACATTGTCTTTCTTGTCACAAAGAGATTTATCCCTTGTTGATTCCTTACTCTGTGTGTATTGGATAAATGTCAGTGCTACTCCACATATGACATATAATTATATATCTCACCTACACAGCCTTGTTCATTTAAAGCCATTACATATCCCAGTCGGCATGAACAGGTAAAAGAGCCAATAGTGTTTTTGCATTCAGCATTCCCCTGACAGGCCTGTAGTCCTGTCACTGCAGCCAGTGCACATTCATCTATATCTGCAGGAGCAAAAAGTGCACATTATTTCCAATGAACATATATTTTCCTTTCTGCACAGATCTTAGCACAAATGTGAGCATATGAGACACATTATTGTACACAAACCTTGGCAACTTGCTGCACCCATCAAGTAACCACGAACACAGCTACATAAGTAAGAGCCAGGGGTATTAGTGCAGATAGCATGTGGACCACATGGTCCAGATCCCTCTTTTCCACATTCATCAACATCTGTCGATTAAGCACAAGATAAAACACTACATCAAACTCAATAGCCCAATAAAATGTCATCATCACAATGATCAAGTTAAAAAAGGTATATCAATATTTTATTGTTGGGCTGTTGATTACCCTGTGTGCGTTATGTGAAGAAATTACAAGGTTTGACCTTTATGTTCTACATTGGAGTGTTTAAATAGAAGAATTATGCTTAGTTTGATGTGTTATTGAGAGTAAAAAATCTTATATTGTACTATAATGATTAGTTTGTGTTAATTTCTTAATCCGAGAGATTGCTGCTCATTTGCTAACCTTCTGTAATGGTTAGATAATGAATATTTCAGTAATCTGGAAATTCTTACATTACTATTATATATAATGGTACTGGTAAAAATGGTAGGCGAAATAAGTTGCATTCACCTTTTGTTTAGACCACAAACACACAGCTTTGGGTCAGAAATAAAGACTCCTCACAGAAAGACCGGAGTCGGCCGAGAATGTTTGAGTCGGCCTGGTTTTGAACTCACGACCTTCTTGCTGTGCAAACAACTAACCCATTCTTTACAGATATTTACAACACTTTCGTCACTGGCAACATCTGGTGTTTTAAACAGATAAAAACTGCTAGATTGAATTTCCTCAATGTAATATAAGAATGTCCACTTATACAGTTTTGCTGATTTCTTCTTACCTCTACACTCTGATGCTCCTTCCAGAGCAAAATCCCACTGGACAGGTACAGTTGTCTCCATTCTTCACCAGATAGGATGGACAACCACAGCCTGTACTGTTATCAAGTGTGATCTGGTTTCTGGACATTGTTGTGTAAGTGTTGTACTTATATTTGGAGTAACTGTGGTGGTTAAAGGAGAAGCTAATGCGAAAATATCACTGTTATTGAGGAGTCAGTGCAAAAAATTAACTAAATGAAAGCAAAATAATAACTCACATGTAGTATTTGTATAGGTTGTAGTTTCACTAATATTGAAAACATGGTTGACCAGCTAAAAAAAGAAAACATGTGGCTTCTCATTTATTCTTCTTTTAAAACAACAAACTCATTTGAGTAACCAAGTGTTTTCTGAGTCACTGACCTGGCTCTTGGTGACCTCTGACTCTGTGTGCTTCAAGACTTCATTTTCCTCCGGGCTCAGAGGTTGACAGTATGACACAAGCAGAAGCAGGGCTGATGGTAGAGTCCACAGATGATTCATCACCAGGATCTGTGCAAAAGAAAAAGGGCTTATGAGCTATGGGCAGAACAGGCCACACAGGCACAGTGTGTTTGAGAGCACAAGACAATTAAGGCTAAGTGGGCTTAATCAAAGTATGCTCATGCATAACAGTTGCCACCATGTGGTTCTACATGTCCAGACAGGCAAATCAGGTAAGAGCCCCTGTTATTAACATCACCCTCTGGGCTGTCTGCACTGAACAATAGAGACACACAGCCACTCCAAGAGTTGCTGAAGTAATCTAGCAAAACGTTTTAGCTAAAAAAAAAAACTTTTAGCCGTTACGCAAAAGTATAAGCCTCCAGTTCCTCTGATATTGTCTTTTTTGTCAACTCAACAACAAACAATAAAGACATCTGTGGCACATGATGTTTGTCTTAGTAGCTGTGTTAAAGCTGCGTTTTGATCCGTTTTACTCAACTCACCCGGTTTGTATTTACTGCTCCAGATGTTTGCGTCACCCCAGCTCAGACAAAGACAGCTTTCCAAGATGCCACTACGTGCTCTGTAGCTTCTCCAGATGCGGATCCGGTCTGTTCCGTTAATATGGGGGGCTGTACACTACATTGTGACTCCACATCCTGTCTAACTTTGTACTTCCCACTCCTCAAATCACAAATAACGAGAGGAGGAGAGCAGCCAGGCGGATACAGCCAGGCCTTTATACTATATTTATACTATAAATGATGCTCCAGCGTTAAACCCTGACGCGAAGTTCATAAAGGAGTCAGCGGCTGTGGTTCAAAGGCTTTCAAACAATTCAAAAAACAAATGTCACTGGCCTCAATAATTCTCTTGATTGGTACCCAACCTTACAGACGTAACAACTAACCTGTCTAACCAACAATTATTAACAAATACAAATAATAACTTTGTGTATTTTTATAAATGCAGGCTATAGGTAATTATAGCATCATTGACACACTAGCCTATAGCTTCTATCGTTAGCCTCTGTTTATTTAAAACCTATACCTTTACTACATGAACACTCAATACATCACAAATAAGCACAATATTCAATGACAGAGACCACATATGTAGCCACATTTTATTTTGGCTAAGATAAATAATAATTATTTTAATTAATTACAATGGATTTTGTAGCTGCCTCTTGTAAAGAGTCATAACAAGGATAGGCTAAGCTAGCTAGTTTTACAAGACAACACACAACTTAGAAGCACAAAAGCTTTGACAGAAAATACTTCACGAGGTAGGCTACATCCCGTTTAAGGCAGACTATCTAACTTTAAAAGAATGTCGTGTGAGCAACTTTCTATTCATTACTAGGCCTATATGATAAATGCTACATAAACTTGCAAACAGGACAACATTATAACTCGTTTGGCAAATTGAGATACACTATCACATGCAGGCATTATGTTTATTACGCTTGCCAACTATTTTATAACATAGGCTAAACCATAGCACTCTGCTGGTTGCCAGTGTTGGGCAGGTCAGTAGGCTAAAACTACAGAGCATTTAAGGCCTTAGGCCCTGTATATAAAGGTCATTATCACCAATGCAACAGAGCTCAAGGCCTAGTGAAGAATGATGTGATAACAACACTATTTTCATAAGTCACAGAGGTATGGGCCTCTAAAAAGGTGTGTCCATTTGGCTGCATTTGGCTGCAGGTGACACCACCCCATAGCTCCTCTCTTGCCACCTCAGCCACTGCATGTGCATCTCATTCTGGACCTGTATTACACAGACACATGCCTTATAAAGCAAAGGAAAAATACACAACATAAATTGGTGATAGATAGAGGGATAGTGCTTGTACTGACCTCTTTATTGAGAAAACAGTAGAGAATAGCAACAAGAAGCCCCTAAAACAGAGAAAGTGCTTAGGATTATTTTTTTATATATTTGTTGGAACAATGGACACTTTATTTGGACAGAATATGTGTAGACATGTACAGGAACATTAAAAAATCATCCAATTTTTAATTCTGACTGTTTGTACCTGTAGGCCTATATGTGTCAATACCTGAAAGGATCCCAAGCAGAGCTCAATGCAGAAGCGCAGGTTTACACTGAAGTAGTCAGGCAGAAAATTGAAGAGCATGTAGTGAGTACCAAACAAAGGGATGAGGAGAAGCGTGGACTTGGTCAGACGCCTATAGAAAAGTAACAGTATTGAAGAGGAAGATACACAAATGAAACATTGAGGTAAATAAGATTAGTGACTTATGTATGCATTATTATTAAATAAGGGGGTACTTGTGTGTAATAATCTGCATGCAGCTATTGTGTATAGAAAGGTTGAAGTAGGTACCTGCTTTAAAGATATTTAAATCAGAGTTAATGTTTTTGTGTGAAGGGTTACCTATCAATCTATGGGCCATAATTAAGTCAAGCAGCACTTTTTATTTTATTTTTTATTATTATTTAGATCCTGAATCTGCAGAACATGCCTGTAGTCTTTCAAACAATTAAATGCATATTAATATTCAGAATTATAATAAAAAAAATAATACACACACAAAATAAATACAACTTATTCCAATGCCATGGCCCTCTAGAACAATGTTCACTGTCTTTTTCTGTTACTCCACTGTTTACATGTGAGGGATGTTTTTGAGTGTCTTACTCCAAATACAGAAGAGAAAAAAAATACATAAAAACTATGTAATGTAACAGGTAACTATAGTTAATTCAAAGCCTTGAAAGAAAGGCATTTGCATGAAGGGGTTGATATGGCTAGACTGACTAAAAAGTGTTTTTTAGAGAATGAATTGATTATCCCCCAGCAGGACAGAAGTTTAGTAATAAGACTTTTGGGGAAACTGCAGCTGGCAATATAAAATACATTATTTGTATAGTAAAGACTTTGTAAGCTAACAAAGACTACATTAGGAAACGATTAATGTTGTAGTAGAAGTGTTACTTTAATTGCACTAAATTTACTTTCATCAAGTCATGGTATCATGCCCAATTTTACTGCCTTGCTTTGTTTGAATATTATGAAATCATTACCTGTACTGTGAAGAGTTGTTGAACTGGATCAGGCGAGGATTGAGTTTCTGTATTAGGATTCTGATGATGTTCACAAAGAGCATAAAATTTACCTGTTGTAAACAACAAAATGTAATTTGCATCATGACTGTGACGAGATTATTGTTGTTGGTTAAAGGAAACAATAAAGGCAGCCATGTGTGCAGTGAACTGTGTAATTAGGACTGGCATCTGGCACACTACTCTAATAAAACACTACAATGGCCCATTTTTAAACTATTTATAAAGAAAAAAGTCACCGAAAGAAAGGTAAACAAAACATCTGCATGACAATTTGTAATCTTCAAGGTGTATAATTAACAGAGAATGAGCATATTCACCGCTATGGACACAGCAATAGGTCCCTTGATGATCCACCAAAACTGTGAGTCCTCATTGATGTCCCAACATCTGTTTCAAACAATGTGCATACAAGTGTTAATGTTTGATAGTAATGTGACATTATGGTTGCTTGTATTTCATTAATACTAACTCTGTGTCCTCGAAATACACCCTGGATCCAATCCACAGGGAAATGAAGACGATAGGAACTCCTGTGCAAAAAAACAAACTCAGTACAAATGCCACTTACCACTGTCTACTGAGCAAGCATAAAAATATTGTGACACTGATCTATTGACTGCTTGAGATAAATACATTGCCTTGTAACTACTTCACTTCACTGTACCATCCATCAGTAATGCCTGTGCCAGGATGGTGTAAGCATATATTTTATTATTAATAACAGTTAATTCTACACAGTCCAGAGACAATTATGCTCTAGTTTTTAATAATCAGATGCACTTTTTTTCTCATATAGCAACTGTCTTCTCAAAACTAAAAAAATATTTTTTTGCTGGTCCTCACCCCATCCCAACAGGCTGAAGCCCCACATACAGCAACGGCTATGGTAAAGGGAGGAGAGCAACAGGGAATTGAGGTAGAGCGCCTCCACCAGGAGCCAGAAGAAATTGGCCATTACGCAGTAATGACAGAAAATTACAGAAGCCTTACAGGCAAACTGAATAGAAAAAAACAGTGTGAGAGAATAGTTAAAGATTAAAGATTAGTCAAAGAAAAGAGACATGCCAAGCTGAATGTAATCACAGACATGCATAAATATGAAATCTGCCCAGGAGGATATTTTAACACAAGCGACAAGCTCTTGAGCTCAGAGCTATTATCTTACGGTAGACAGTGTGCAATGGTTGGTGTCGTCACTTGAGAACAAAGTGGCATCTTTATGACCACAGACACAGCTTTCAGGATAAAAGTAATAAACAGCTGGATGTGAATGAAGTTTCTGGCACAATGCAGCTTCCTGTGAAGAAACCGACAAAAACAATATTCAGGGTAACTATAGCTAGGGTAAAAGATAAATAATATTACACAAACATTTGTGTGTGGTATGCAAGCATATTAAATAGCCTTAATGACTATGATTAATAAAACAACTTTCATGTGTTAGCTCTCAGTAGATGAGAGCTAAGAGAGTGTTAATTAAAAGGTTTTGTGTGTCTCCAAGCTTCAGAGGTGGATCAACAGGTTTAAAGAGACCCCTAACATTTTGTCACTTTCTAAATGAGGCAATGTAGTACTTCACATTCAAGTCAGTATCAAAGACAAAAAATATCTAACAGCAACATAAGTGCCAATACTTTTTATAAAAAGTAATTGTGGGTCGTCTTCTATCTCTAGAGAGTCTAGCAACATGTGACATCTGAGCTCCTGACTAAAGATGAGTCGACATAATGACTCACTAGTTAAGAACATGGATGCAGAAAAGAGGTGAATCAAATGCCTAGAAGGACAACAGAATGAACTAAATCTGGAACAACATGTAAAACAATCTACTACTGACACATAGTAGGATCAATTCATTTGTGTCATATAAGCAGACCTAATGTTCATACCCATCTGTGAGTTTGCACAGTTCTAACAAATGCTCGGATTTGTGACAGAGAAAACAAGGCCAGAGAAATAAGGATGGTACATGACACTGTTGGTCATGCATTAATCAGTCTATTCCCAGGCCACCCTTGTCATTCATTAGAAATGTGTGCTGACCACATACTGTCAAATAGGACGTTAAACTGAGTGTACTGGAAATTTATTTTTCTTTGTATGGCAACATTGCATCTACTAAATTCAAGCTAATTTGAATAATAACCAGCTGTAAATGTAATATATTCTTACCTGAACAGCAACAGAATCAGCACAGCAACAGCAAGCACAGCAAGAGAGATGCTGTAGCCAATGGTGTATATGAGCTTCACAGTGGCAAAATATGACTGTTCAGTCTGAAAGCACATCAGAAATAATTTGCTTAAAAGCATGCTAGAGTTGAATATCAAAGCTGTTTGAAATAGTAGCAGGCTTTAAAATGAATATAATGTATAAAAATGAGATAAAATTGCAGCTAGCTTTAAATGTGTTTGGAAACGATGACTGCAGGAGGTTTTGAGCTTAATCGATATCCTGAATGACTATGATGAAAATATCAAACCCACTAAATATCCACTTTAATTGATGGCTTTTCACAACCTTGGAAAAGTATACTCGAGAGAAAGGGGTGGCATGGCACCAAATATAGTTGCAGGACAATTATCCACCACAAAACACTACTCTGTATGATTGATGACCAATTTTCGCAGTGTGAAACCAGATAATACCACCTATTATCTGATGGGTGACATTTGCTGCTTTGCATTTATTCTAGCCTATTTATGTTTGAACATTTATGTTTTGTATTCTACTCATGAAAGTAGAGAGCCAGAGGATCATATTTTAACTCTCACTGGATTTTATTAACATTTGGGAGTTGTCGACTGTTTCCTTTTTGGTGGTGTCATGGCTGAAATTCCTCACTCTCCAGTTAATCTTTTGCTCATATACCTTTGAAACTCCTGCAGAGCGGCCTTTTCATTCTTCTTATAATCTCACCTCAGGAATGTCATCATCAACGCTGCACGCAATATGGTATGGTGGGAATGGTCTGGACCAGCCTCCACTGGTGCAGTTACGGCTCACTGACCCTGAAAGGTCAGAGGAAAAAACAAAGTCCACTTAAAAAGGATATCTGTTAGATATCTTCACATCAGTATTGTTTTTTACTCTCAAGCAAACGCTGCTCACCTACAGTGTAAAGAAACAAATAATTCGATTGCAGTGTCCTGTGAAAACCTGGCATGCCTGAGGTGTGTGAGGCTAAGTCATCACAAATACAACATATAAACCAGTGACTGGTTATAAACATACTCCAAAAAACTATTAAAATCCTAACTTGTATTAGGTTTTCAATTTCCACAGTCTGTGGCTTCTTGTGCTTGGAAACCCATCATAGTTTCCATTTATTCAAATACCTGTGTTATTTTTGAAGAGTGAGAAGACAGCAGGACAAGCCCTGTGGACTCTTTCACCAAAGACAGCGTGAGGCCAGCAGACAACAGCATCCCACATAGGCAGACAACCTTGAAAATGTAGTTTAATATTACAAAAAGCAGAACATCAATATATCTATCTCATTTGTTTGTGCAAATCATATGGCAGCTTGCATGGCCTGACTTGTTTTTGGCTTCTCTCATAACTCAGTGTGATCTTGCTTTTTATTTCCATGATTTTCTCCTATTCTTTCATGTAAGCTTGTATATCTATTCTGCCTTCACTTAGTGGAAAAAATACATAAAAACATACCTTCAGTACTATTGTTACCCTGTTCTGCAATGTATTGAAGGCAGTGTTGCTCATCTTTCTCCAGCTGAAATATGTATTCACACTCCGGGTGAAGGGTTGACAAAGCCTAGACGTGGAGAAAGGCCATTGAAAATGTATCATGTAAGACTTCATTGTCACAATGTAGGGCAGTCGGGAGACAAAACTATATACTACATACAGTACATGTACTAAAGGGCAGTGACAACTTTCACAGTCACTGTAGAAACAACACATTTCTATGTCTGACAATATGAATATAGACATCAGAAAAATTGGACGTTTGCTCTGGGGACACAGATAATTGTCTTAGCTTTCACTAACTCTGCTTTCTTTCTAGCCTCCTTGACTGCTCATCTGTCTGCTTCCTGGTGGCAAGTGAAAACAGATATTTATGTCAGACTAAAACAAATCAGAGCATCTTGTGCCTGACGTTAGATGGGCATTATAAGGCTAGGTGCAGAATACTTAGTGGGTTGAGTGTATTTTTAATTCAGGAATAACTATCTGACATGTGATGACAACTGAGCAGAATAGACACTGTTGTGAATAAGCAGTGAATGTGGCAATGCTGTGTTTTTATTCAACAGAAAGGGTAACGCCCGGGGGGGCTTCAGATGACAGAAATGCCAGAAGGGTCAGATTGCAACACAAGTCAGAATTTAAAATGTCTCTTGCGTTTTTTGCTTGCTACACACACTCAGCTGTAAACACTGACTTAACTTTCCCACAATCAAGCCAGGCTTTAAGAGCGAGTTGTAAATGTCAGAACCGACGTCAGCATCTATCAAAGTCAACTACGCACTGATGCCTGCTGCGCTGGTGTTTATCCTACAAGTCTTAACTGATTGCATTAACACATTTATTTATTTATTTTATTAAACCCTAATAAAATGTTCAAGTTAAGATTACATTTGCATTGGTGTTTCCACCAATGCAAATGTAATCTTAACTTGAACATTTTATAATGTATAATTTCACGTTATAATATATCTTGATATGATTGAATGAACTTGACAAACATAACAGTTATGAAATGTAAAATAAAATGGCACAAAAAATAGTTTAGATACAGAATCTAAAACTATGATATAACATTATAATGTGTATAATAAAGGTTTCTACATGCTTCCTAAAACGTCAATGCCTACATATAGTAGCAGATAAAATGGTATGGCTATTGGATGTAAAATGACAAAAAAAGATTCACAATAAAATATTATAAACTGGTAGATTGTGGCAGGATCTGTTGTCCTGGGTTGCAGTTTCTTTTATCTCATTTCAAAGACCTGGGGACAAACACATCTCTCTGGGACAACATTACAGTAACGTTTTAATCAAAAGTAACTTCAGAAGCAAAATTCCTGTGGGACAAACACACTCTCTGTGGATCATGTAGTATTCACCAGCTTTCATCAGCCCGAGGTAAAAATTTCCATTAAAAAAAATCCATTACAGAAGATAATTTAAAACAAACAATGCAGTACAATTTTCGGAGGAATGCTCCATCTGCATCAAAAACCTTTGAAGGTCCACTTCAATCAATCAGGCAATTCTGACAATAGTTAAGGAAGTGCTTGTATCTTTAATACTCAGAAATAACTTTTGCTTTCTGTTTGTGCTCTGGTAAAAAGAACGTGGTTTGTGTCACTTAATTAATCAAGACAATTAGCAGTAAGTGCGCTTCAGGTTTCTAAAAGATGTGCAGACAGTACGTTTAAACTGCTGGAGCGATGTTAGGCATGTAATAAACAGGCAGTAAAGCCAACAGTTGTAAATGCATTACATAAGTGGCATATTTTATAGTGCATGTACTGAATACATGGGGATGCTGAAAACATTGCATTCCACAAAAGAATGGCATGCAGCTCAAAGTAATGCATGGGGAAAGTCATCAGAGGTAAGCCTGGATGGTTATGATCACCAAGGCTGCATAAGACTCATGCATTTCATCTGTCATTGGCACAAACTGGTACTGGTATAATAATAGACAAGAACAGTTATATAGAAATATAGCGTGTCTCTAGAAAAGGTTAGGAGTGTTATGAGCCATGAAACTAAATGCATTGCCAAAGGGCTCTCTGTACTTTTGCAGTGGGCTGTAAAAAATATTCTCTGAGAGGTGAAACCCATTATCCACTAACTACCCAAAAAGGGGCCACTGAATTGATCTCACTTTGCAGATGTTACTATTTTCACCAGCAGATAAGGTACACTCTTATGTTCCCTCCACAGCATTCTGTAATGGAATAGAAATACACGTTTGTTCAATCTAAAAGTGAGAAGAGATGAAAAAAGGGTTTGGAAGTTTGATTTCTAAAAACAGACATTTTATGTGAAATGCTATGTTAAAATGCAAATTTATGAGCTGCTTCAAAGCAATTTGTATTGTTTTCATCATTTTTATCCCAGATTCCGGTTATATTTTTGAAGAATTAAAAGGGTGCGCAGCCACCTACAGTGTTTAATACTGTAATGTGTGAGAGCTTGCTTTAGTTATATACCTTTCTGCAGTCCTGAGAATGCACCTAAAGAAAGTACAATGACCTGCTCTCAATAAGCAATTATTTTCATTATTTTTTGAGTTAAAATGCTATGTTTAAAAGTGTAAGACATTTTCTGAGATAAAGTGGCAAACAATTAAATAAAATGGCAAATGTATTTAATTGGTTTTCCTGGCAATCATTTATTAAAGCAATTAAGAAAGAGATTAAGTTTGACAATGAAACTTCAATCACCATTCCCTCTTCTTGACTGAGAACATGCAAGGGCTTCTTGTCATTCTGTACAGATTCACAAGAGTCAATTATTATGGGATGCATCATGCAAGACCACATAACCTGCACGTGTCTGTGACTAACATAGCACCTGCACTTTGACATTTCCTACAAGAAACAGCTAAACAAAAGTTCAACGCCACTTACACATTTTTTTTCTTGCACCTACTTGTAAAGTTATGTCGTTTACTTACAGTTGGCGCCAAACACACAGAGAGAAATATTCCTGTGATACGGAGGCAGATCATGTTTCTTTTTTTTTAACCAGACTATACAATAAGCAGCTCAATGGATGGGAGCTTCTCTGTGCGCTGAGCAATGAATACAACCCCGTCAGTTTCGCCCCGTTTATAACTGAGCGTCCCACTGCGTGCTTTCAGCATAAAACCACAAATTATAAATACAAGCAGCAGAGAAAGGGATTTGGGTGTACGGATGACAAGCATATTATTTTTTAGAAAATGTCTCCAACTGCACTGTAACGCGTGTAGGGAGAGTAAATGTTGTTTATCCAAGTGTTGAATTATTAAAAAGGGGGCATTAATTTGAAGGCAGGCGTCAGAAGCCTACACGACGTGGCGTAGAGCCCACATTAATCATGAATCACATTTGTTACGAACCGCACCGTGTCGCCACACACCTTCACAAACAACCTGTGCCGTTGAAGACCATGATAAACAAGAATTGTGTTGTAAACTTGAAATTGATTGGGTTGCGGTACTTCTGGAAATATAACATTGAAAAACTGAAATATAAAACATGAAGACAATAGACGCGTCTAATGATAAACATTAGAATTAATTGAATTAATAGTGACAGGCTGAATGTGTTAATTTTGTAGTAGGCAACAACAACAACAACAAAAAGACATTTATGAATGCAGTGGGTTTAATGGCTCTCCTTCTTTATTTGTGCTTGACAAGTCCATTAGTTAGACTGGATGTAAAATTATCTTAATTGTAAAATAATCCTTCAAAAGGAGCATGTAAAATAAATCCCTGTCTGGGATTTTTAATGCAGACTTGGTAGATTTCATACTTTCAGTAAAAGTATTTAAAAAAAAAAAAAATCACAAAGTGCAGCTTTGTAGAGAAATATAAAGTCTGTAATAAAAAAATGCACCAATTTTCTACAGGAATAGTATCAAATACTATAGTATCTACAATAACAGCACCGAGGAAAGCCCTTCAGTGAGTAGCGTAGGATTATGTCTGAAAGCCATAACTTTCTTATTGCTGTGCAATTATTCCACAATAAAATGTAAACAGTATTCTAAAATGGTATGTTCATTAAAAGAACAAGAAAATTAAATAATTATTTGTTTATACAAGAATTTGTATAAGAATTTCATATAAAAGTAAAACCCAAAACAGCAACAGCAAGTTTCTAAACTATGAACAGTGATAATAAAAAATACTAATGATAGGTAATCCTTGGTTATTACATAAAAGGCACTTGGATAAAGCATGAGCCCATAAGCTGACAGTCAGTTGCTATTCACTGATGCCATTGTCAAGGCATAGGTTAGACGTGTACACCTACTCTCTACATCCTATGGACTGGATGGTATTTCTGTGAGAAAGAAAACATGCCAGTACAGCAAGGGGACACCTGCTTATAGCAGTTTGCATAGAAATTATAATTGAAGTCATTTGAATTGATCTAGTTTTACAAACCAGTTACAATTGAGTCTAATATTTAGAAATGACATATAGAATAAAATCCACTTTTAACCTTTAGACTTACATCACTAAACTTAAAAGGAACTATGATTTGGATAAAACTGTCCACTTTCAATGTAATAAAATAACTTAAAAGTACATTTCCTGGAGGAGAAGACAATAACTATTTTTTTTGTTGGCAATCAAAACTTGTTTTTCTGTTTTTTCTAAACTCTCCGTCTTGATGACAACAAATCAGACCCAAACTCAACCACTTAAAAATGAATAAATCAACAGGGTCAAAGTAGTAAAAATAAGAAATATTAAAGAAAATCATCTCCTGAGATCCCCCCATAAACTGCATAATGCACTGGGAAAGCACAAGTCTTGGTGCTTCAGGGAAAGTCACTTCCGTCATAGATTATGGGCTTCTCCATAGTCAGATGGTAGAAAACCTTCTTGGAAATAAACCTGTTAATGGAGGGTTTTGATCAGTATTTTTATAATACATGTTGCCCTCTGAGGCAATAGGAATGGAAGAGAATAAAAATAAAACACACATATATTTTGGGTAAAAATTAGCTTTCCTACCGAGAAAAGGAGTTGTCAAAAATAAGGGTGTACAGGCCAGAGTGGCGAACCTTCAGCTGCCCCTGAATTGTCTCTTTATGGGAATTGCAACGAGTGAGAGGAATCAAGACCTGAGAGGAGAACAGAAAATTATAAGTGAAGTGAAACCTGCTTGAAATCTAAAAAGTATGTCCATCAGTAAGCACAAAAAGCAGTTATTTAGTAATGACTCTCCCACACTACAACTGTAAGACAGCAAAGAAAATAAGACAAATAAGACTGACATTTAACAGAGCATATACCTCCAGCTTACTGAGCAGCTGTTGCCAAGTGCAGAGTGTTGTTTTTAAAATACACAGAAGTTGCCTCAGCAGGGAGTGTCCATAAAAGCACACAAAGGTTTGGCCTATTGTGTCTGATATTTAACCTTGAATTCTGAACTCAACTTTTCCATTTTGAGTGGCAACATTGTCCAACAATTGCTAAGCCATCCCTTCAACTTTATTGTGTGTTTATAGATGTTGTTCCATTAAGGTATATTTTCACTTCACCAGAACAGTACAGTATATTGAAATGTTAATAAATGTATGTTATGCCTTTATGTCATCTATACCTTTGAGTGTTCTACAGGAGTGTCAGTAGAGTCCCGGTAGACCACACTAAAAGAGATGCTTTTGGGCTCGGAGGAAAACACCCAGCTGATGGAAGGTCCAGAGTCAGGCACAGTTAACGTTATCACACTGTAGCAGCTGGATTTAATGAAGAGCTCCCTGGAAGCATCACTGAAATGGGAAATATCTTCAATGCTGAACGGAACAGCCATCCTGCAATTAGAGCAAGTACATGTTTACATTTTATGGGCTAAGGCATCAGGGGTCATTAAGTCATCATCATTGCAGTGTATGCACAAGGACAAAATATAAGCGAGACGCACGTGAGGTCTCCTGATTTGAGTAGATTGATCTCGGAGTCTTGAATTGTAGAAACATGGTCTTCAGCATCCTCAGGGGGAGGGCAGCTGTAATGGTAAACACAAGCCACAAAGACAAGAATGAGCTCCATATAGGCATACACGGATACATTATTTGTTTCTTTAGATGCAGGCCCAAGTGCCAAGATAAAAGTAAAAGCAAGGTTTCATAGGCAATAATGCTTGTGAATAACTAATGTGTGTTTTTCCAAACTGAAAAAAACAAAACAAAAAAAAACAACAACTCAAAAAGCAGGTGCATAAATCTGGATATTAATTTTCTAGTTTATTTGGAAGTCTAGTCAATTAAAACCTTGGAAATAAGGTTGTGTTGGGATTTTAAAGTGTTTTCTTTGTTTTCGTTCAAATACTAAGTAGCTTTGGGAGTTTTGATTTCTTGACCTTTATGGCAGATCACCGGCTCGAGAGTCTTACTAATTAATATTAATTAAAGGGAGCCAGTTATTATGCTCAGTGCTCAGGGATTAAACTCACATATTGAGCACTCTGGGGATTGACTGTCTTGTTCTCCTTCTAAGGAGCCTCCTGTGCTCTGGGACACAGCATCACTGTCATAGACACTATGCACTTCCTCTTCTGTGATAATGTCGAAAGCTCCATCATCAGACTTATTTGTAGGATCTGAAACTGAAAGAAAATAATGCATAACAAATAATAATGAACTGTTCAAGTTTCAGAGGTCTAGTCATTCCCAGTCTCTTTTTTAATCTAAAATATAATTTTTATTTTGTGTTAGTAACCTATTATTACCTGTCACTCTGGGTGTTGGTTTATATGGGGCTGGCTCTGGAGTAGGTTGGGGTCCTGCTCCAGGTGGAGGAGCCTGGGTGTCTGAAGGACTCAGCTCTGCTTCAGTGAACCTCTCCACCACTGCACTGTGTTGGCTGTAACAGTCCCTACAACAGCGCTCTTTTTTCCCACTGTGCTTGGTCATTACAAAGTTGTTGCTGCAGTAATAGCAGAAGATGCGACCGCAAAGTCTAAAGAAGGAAGCATTAATATACATATGTATTAATGAAATTTAAGCACTTAAAAATATATAGTTAATAAGTATAGTCCTAATCCCACCTGCAGTGATGTCTGCGGAGCCACCAGGTGAACTGGCCCTGGCAGCCGAGGCACTGAGTAGCCTCTTTATCCACCAACCACCAGCGTTCCTCTGCTCGCAGTTTCTGCTCAAACTCCAGAGCGTCCGACTTCTGCCAAAGAGCATCTTTGTCCCTAGATTTAAAAACATTCTTATATATCTTACATTCTTAATACATTTCCAGGATCTGTAGAAAGGGAATTAAAAATTAACAAAAGTGGCTGCTATGATTAAAATCTGCTCCTGACCTCTTTTTCTCTGAGAAAGTTAGTAAGAGCAACAAAGAAATTGCAATAGATGTCCGTATTTAAACTTCTAACAGTGGTTTTGCATTGTATCTTATGAATTTAGAAGCACTCCACTTATTTTTAATTCCAACTTTATGATGTCAAATTAAGATGAAACCCCCCTCTCATCTGACATTTTCACAATTTGAACAAAGGCTAGTGGTCATACCTTATTAACTCAATGAGTCGCTCCTCCAGAATGATTTTAGTCCTGTTAAGGTCATCGATATCTGCGGACATCTTTAATATCTGCGATTGCTTGTCGGCTTCAGCTGCCTTTACTTTCTGCCTCAATTCATCACACACGTTTTGGGAACCCAAATAAGCATTTTTCACACTAAAAATGAAGATAACATGTTGAGTAATTACATTAACATTTTTACAAGACTCTCTTCAGATACATTGCTTATAAATACTTCTACCTGCTTGCTTCCTGTTTGAGTTGTTGAATCTCACTCTCATTCTCACGTACTGTGGTTTCTATCTTTGTGATGTGAGCATCTTTCTCACATGTTAGCTGCAAGTACTGTTCATTCAAAGCCTTACAAGAAGATAAAAATCCATTAGGACACATTTCACACATTTAAATTTTTGTGTTCAATTAAAGCTCATTTGTCAAAACTCCCCTCCATATTTGATATTTTTTAACTAATAATTGTATAAAGCTTTGCACATTGTAGAGTGTTTTAGCTTCTACTCAAAAACTATTCCAGACTTTTTTTCTGATGCATGCCACTATGCTCAGTTTCCTTTTTTTATGTAACCATCCTTTGACCCTGACCTCTAGTTCAGACACCCGTGTCTGTAAACTCGAGACACTCTTCTGCTCCTCCTGTAGCTGGGTTTTCAATTTGTCGAGCTGTTCATTCAGACTCTGCAATCAGAAGACAGCAAGTAAACTTAACTGAATAAAGTGACACACTGTTTGATCTGTAGGTCAAAAAGTGGAGAGCAATGTTTGTTTCACCTTTATCTGAACTTGGTAATTCATGCTTTCCGAGCTCATTTGAAACTTAACAGCCTCCACCTCCTCTCTGCTGGAGTTTTTCAGACTTTGCGCTTGGTTGTTGGCGTTTTCCAACTGCTCCTGTAGCTCCTTAATGTGCTTTGGTAGTTTCTCCACCTGTGACAGTTCCTCTCTTAGGTTTTCATTTTCTTGTTGTAGTTCCGATATGCACTCCTCAAACCGTTCCACCTCCTTTTCAAACTCTTCAATCCTTACAACGTCCGCTGCCCAGTGCTCTCTGGCTTCTTCCTTTTCAGCGCTCAGCTTACATATGGTAATTCCCATCTCTGCCATCTCTGTGTTCACTCTGTGGAGACCCTCCCGTGTCTCACTATTCTCAAGAACCAAACGCTCGTTTTCTGCCTTGAGTGTGGAATACTTATTACGAACAGCATCTAGTGAGGCCACCAACTCTGCACCGGCAGCTACTTTCTTGTCCCGTTCTTTTACAACAGCCTCCTCAATCTTTTTGCACTCCATCAGCTCTGTTACATGCCTCCGATTCAGTTCCTCGATTTGAGCTTTAAGTGTCTCAGTCAGAGTCCTGAGCTCATCTCTCTGGGCCTCTGTCATCTCTAACTGTGCTTGGGATTTTAGTTTTTCTTCCTCACATCTTTGTACCTGCACTCTGATGTCCAGGATCTCTGCTTGCAACCTGGATATTTCATTGACCCTCACTTCCAATTGACCTTCCAATGCTGTCAATTTACTGGTCACTTCCTGCTTTTCTTTGTCTTGGGCAGCACTCCTCTCAAGCTGAGACCTTTCCATAGCTTGTGTCTCAGAGGTGACATGTTCAATCATTTCTGTGTGTTTAGCAATTGCTGCTTCTGCATCAGCTTTAGCCTTTTCAAGTTCCTTCTTTTTTGCCTCCAAAGCTTTCACCCTGGTCACAAGTTCACAAATTTTCTCCTCTTTGCTGTTTATCTGGGATTCCTTGGTTTGTAGTTGATTTTGCAGAGTTTGCTCAGTCTTGCGTGAGGTCTCCAAGTTCTTTTCCAAATCCCCTATCTGTTTATGTACATTCTTTAGATCAGCTTGCATGCGATTAAGAGCAGCTTTTACGGTTTCTTGCTCTTCCCTGAGACTCTGGTTCTCCTGCTCTAAACGCTTGGCTGTGGACTCGGACGTCTTGGCAGCCATGGTCGCGCTGCAGACTCTCATCTAGCTGTCGGTTCTCCTCGCGCAGACGCTTCTCTTTGTCATCCACCGTCATCGTTGTATCAGCCAGCTGACCTCGAAGCTGTTTCTCAGAAGCCCTCAAAGCTGCCAATTCAATTTCCAGCTCTGCACGATTTGCTGCCATCTCTTTCTTCAGCTCCTCATTTTTCTTTACGGTTGTCAGCAGATTCGTATTTAGCTCCATTAGACTGCCACACTGTACCTTATACTCTTCGATCTTTGTGGCTTGTTCTCTGACATTGTTCTCAGTCTCTGCAAGGTTAGCAGCTAGTTTGTCCCTCTCTGTAACCAGGCCTTCATTCTTGGTTTGTATTTTCTGTAGTGTAGTGCTGTTGGTGCTTAACTGTGCTTCTTTTTTCTGAAGGTGCTCGTTAAGTTTACTATTCTCCTCTTGTAATGTCTCCTTCACCTCTTCCATCTCCTTTTCCTGTTTTTCTAAAGATCTTTGGAGGTCCAGCAGCTGCATTTGTAGCTTGTTTGTCTCCGTCTCTTTTATCATCAGCAATTCTTCTGCTCGAGTTTCCAACTTTGTCTTAACCTCTGCTGCAGATGTAACCACCACTTGTAGTTTTGTTTCACCATCCTTTACAGCTGCCTCTTTGAGCCTCACTTCCTCTTCTAACCTTTCATTTTGTCTTTTTTTCTCCTCCATTTCAGCCACTGCTTCCATCTTACCTTTCTCCGCCTCTTTTAATTTGTCAAGTAATTCGTGTATCTTTTGTGCTGAATCAAAGTAGTTGGCTGCCTGTTGTCCTTTTTCATTTAAAACCCCATCCAACTTTGCTAAAAGTTCAATGTTCTTGGTCTCTGCTATTGCTAATTTCTCCTGGAGCTGCTGTTGTTCCGACTCTCTGGCTTTTTCTATTGTCCTGAGTGCTTTAACTTCTCTGGACAGGGCCTCTTCTTGCCCCCGCAGTGCTTTCAGTAGCCCTTGCTGCTCTTCTTGGGCGGCAAGGGAGACATCCAGTTGCTTCTGGAGTTCCACTACAACCCCCCTGAGCTCAGCAGCCTCCTCACCCATTTGTTGGGCCTTATTCAAGAGCTCTCGCTGCTTCAGATCAGACTGGTCTAGTTCTAGGCGGAGCTCATCGATTGTGCTGACGTCTTCACTGCATGGAGGCAGAGACTCATTGAGTTCATTGAAGAGGCCATGACCATAGTCAAGGCTAGAGGAGAAATCAGCTGGTGGCTGTGTTAAAAAAAAAAAAAAAGTTACAGAAGAAGAGACACTAAAGACATAAATCTATTAAATAAAGAATATCACTTACTTGTGAGTAGTTGCTAGCCAAACTATTAATGCTTGAACTGCGACTGGGTGGCTTCCATATATGGCTTGGGGAATTTGCACTTAATGTCCTCCTGTTGAACAAAATAGAAATCTGGTTATGTAAAAAGGAATCTGAAAAGCTTCAAGAGTACTTCAAGAGTCCAATAACAATTTTAACATTGTTATTGGACAAATTTAAATCTACCAAAATCTTATAGATGTTTTTCTTTTCTACCTGGCAAATGTGGGCCAGGAGGCATCAAGGTCATGACCTCTGGAAGCCACATCAAACTGCACGTCATTGAGCTCATACAGGTGACTGATAATGTCAACACTAAGGTGGGGCTTCAAGAGGGGGCTTCGTGTATAGTACCAGTCGCTGTGAGGCAAGAGAAAAGGTCACAGAAGAATAAATAGGAACTATCTTTAATGCGAGCTAAACATATATAGGTGAAGGTGAATGAATAAATATACTATTGTAAAATTGAAAAGAAAAAATGATATTAACTAGCTCTCTTCCATTGACAGACAGTACCTTGTCACTCTTTTGTTCATAAGACATTGCTGCAGAGTGTCAGCCAGTCGCTGATGTACGAGTGAGTAGCGGATAAAGGCACGTCCCTTTCCCAGTGATGTTTTCAGCTGTTAAACCAAGAAAGAACATTATGATTTGACATAGATTTTCACAATCTGTATGATAAGTATTCTGATCTTGACAGATATGTGCATTTACTTTTGCTTTCAATTATTTGCTTTAGTTTAATAAAGAAATCTTTCTACCTCAGTAATAGATTTGACAAAGCGGATTCCATCATTGGCTCCTTTAATTTTGGCCAGGCAGTCGATGAAGTAATCCCAATAATCTTTCTTTGTTCCAAGAAATGTGGTCTTCTCCTTTTGGTCAAACTGAAATATAAAAGATATAAATATATAAAAATTTTAAACATAAAAAATACATTATTATCTACATCATCATATGCAAATTCCTAACTAATAAAAAGGTAGTGAAATTTACCTGCAGGAGATACTCCAGTTTGTAGGAGAATTTGTGTAGGTTGGTGCTGTCATCTGTGATGGGCTCACCGCTTTCCCTGTACTCCTTAGCTAGTTCTGCAACAGAGTCTGAAAATCACAGAAGGACAGTTTATCTTTAGAACCAATACGAGACTTACTAATAGAGCATATGACACATAACAGTGGGTCAAACACATTATATCACAGCCTTGACCCATTCTAATAATGCTTACTAACTAACTCATTACTGAGCTTTCCTTTTTGATAAAAATCCAAACTTGCCTCTTATCCATCGTAAAAACTGGAAAGACACTTGTGATGAGTGACCTCTGAGTAAACTCTTTCTCTCTTGTTGCATGATGACTGTCCTACAGCTACATTTTCCACAGACAGACCATATACTTATTTTCTACAGCAATTTAAAGACAGGCCTACCAGGTCCAAGGCTGTGCACTACACTAGGCTCTAAAACCTCAGTCACACCATGCCATCCACCAGTCCTAACCCTATGGCCTAGTCTATTCACATGCAAACAAGTGCTCCAATAAATAGCGTACCATGCAGATCTCGGATAATCCTCTGGAGTTGGCTCTCCCCGACTGTAGCCCCCGAAGCCATGGCCCCACCACTGTCTCCCTGGCAACCGGGGGTCAAAGAGTCACATCAAGTCTGCTGAATCAGAAGTATGATCAAACCATTAAACACACATACAATTCATTGTATAATGTCTCTGTAGCACTTAGTACATTAGTGCTTTGATGATAGGGCATTTTGTTCAGAACTACCTTCACTAATTTATCCATATTAAATAAATACATAAATAAATAAATAAATAAATATTAGTTACAACATTAGATTAGGTAAGAGAAAAAGTTTCGTTAAAGTTTCCTCTCACTGTTCAGCTCAGCTAGCTAACAGATACTCGCAGCTGAACTTCTTGTCAACTTTTACGACCCTTCCTTAGCCTACTCTTTTCATTCACTAACAGTGCAAATATTATCTAGCAACAATACAAGCTATAGATACCACAAAATACAAACTTGTTTTCACTGTTCACGTTCTGTCTTTTAGCTGGTTAACTAGGTTATGTGAGTAACGTTGTTTTAGTTTTAACGGAGTTGTCGTTTCATATTTACTCTGAAAGTGACAATAGTGAGCGCGGCATTTTAAACACTCAACAAGAAGCCTAAAATCTAACCGGTTACAATAACAAACAAAAACGAAAGCGGTGACATACATTTTAAAGCTAAGTCCATAAAATCTAGATATTTAAGGCTGGACAAACATGTTAGAGGGTAATTTAGCGTTATCCAATCAGAGAGCAGCATTGAGTCTACGGACCAATGATAGAGTGGACAATAGGCGGGACTTTCTAACTGGATAGTTTGGTTGATAGGCAGCGTAAACACTGTTGTCATGTGATCTGTGACATGTGCATGTGCCCCTTCAGGAAGATGTCCTTTTACTGTTATATTTTCTTTGTTTTACCTAAAGATTTGACAATGACCCCAACTCCTAAAATATTTAAATTTTAAGGAGCACAACCGTCCACACCCTGAAACAAATGTTTAAACAGGAAATGTGTGTTTCATAGTCATATATAAAACTAAAAAAGCCACAGCTAGTTTCAGCAGTGAAATGAGATGCAACAAAATATATAGCCTACCACAGAACAGGGAACAGAAAACAGTACCGTTCAGGTTTATTCATGTATTTCCTTTGAAATCAGCTATTCCCATACTACGGTCCAACACAGTCACTCTCACACAGTCACCGAGTATCCTAACAGGTAGGTTCCAATCTTCTCAAGACATTTTAAAGGGAAGTCTTGAAATACAACTTTTATTTTTATCAGTCTTTTTGTCCTCTAGGCTGTGGGTTTACAAAATGAACGACTCTTTGAATGACAGCTACCTGGATGAACCTGACGATGAAGTGTGCGAAAAGAATGAGGTGGTCAGATTTCAATCCTTTGTCGTCCCTTTTTTCTTTGCTCTTGTGATCGCACTGAGCCTCGTCGGAAACATCCTGGTCCTTGTGATCCTGGCTTTGTATGAAAACTTCAGGTCTCTCACCAATATTTTTATTCTTAACCTTGCCATCTCTGACCTTGTCTTCACCTCCGGCCTCCCCTTCTGGGCCATTTACCATGTGCAGGGGTGGATATTTTCAAAGTTAGTCTGCAAAACTGTTTATTTTGTCTTCTTCATTGGATTTTACAGCAGTGTGCTCTTCCTGACTGTAATGACCATCTACAGGTATTTCACCATGGTCCACCATCTTACTGACCTGAATACAAAAAAGATAGGCACTGGAATCTTTGTGTCAGGCTTGATGTGGCTCATCAGCATTGGGGCGGCCATGCCTTCTCTACTCCACACGGATCTAATGACCATTCCCCATCTGGACGAAGAATCAGTGGGGTGTTATTATGAAACTTATTTGTGGCGAGACATTGCTACTTTTCAACAGAATGCTTTCTTTTTGCTGGCTTTTGCAGTGATGGCTTTCTGTTACATTCAGATATGGGGTAAAATAAAAAAGACCCGCTCGAAAACAAGGAACAGAGCAGTGAGGTTAGTTTTCGCCATTGTGGCTGCGTTCTTCATCGGATGGGTGCCATACAATGTGGTCATCTTTCTGAAAATCTTGGCTGACCACTTAGTGCCGCCATTTGATGGATGTGCCGCAAGTATCCAGCTGGATTATGCATTTTGTTTCTCCCGCCTGGTTGCCTTCTCCCACTGCTGCCTGAACCCTGTGTTTTATGCATTCATTGGTGTGAAGTTCAGGAATCATTTGCGTAAGATGTTCACTCGTAAAAATGTAACAGAGGAGCAGCAAATAGAAATTAATAATCTGAACACCCAAGGATCAATCTACTGGTGATTGTAAAAAAAATTATATAAATGTCTTGACTGTACAAGTTAACAGATATTGTGTACAAAAATATTTTAAATATTATTGATATATTGTGGAATATGCCTCATGTCTGCTTTTACATTCATTTGAATTTAAAATCTGTACTTTACAATACATATTGTAGTGCTTTAAAAGACTGGCTTGGAAGTTGCTTTTTGTTTTTAAAGTAAACGTATTATAATAATAATAAAAATGTTTCTTAGAAGTAAATGTTGTGCTTGTCCCGTTGAGTTTTTATGCAGGGTCTAAAGCAGGGGTCCTCATCTAAAATTGGTCATGGTCCGCTCATAATTAACTTTCCTCACCGTGAGGGGTCCGGAAAATTTAATTTAAAGGATATGTGTTTAAATATACTTTTATTTAGGTAAAGTTCCATTTTTTCCACACCTACAGCCTTTTGAACATTGGTAAATGTAGATAAACCAAAAGAGGCTAGAGTTTACGAGAAAGCCAAATAAAACTGGATTTGACAGAAAGGATAAGGCTCAAGACTTGGTTGTTTATTAACGTCAGCTAGAAACCCTGCATATTATGCCTTTAATGCTCCTTTATAAATGTGTGAGAACATTTTAAATACAATCAATTCAACATAATTGTTTGTTAAAGAAATATGAAAAAGGTGCAATCATAATTCATCTTTTCATGTTTCATTCCTCTGAACACAACAGACACAAGGAAAAATGCACTGAGCATTTATTTTTAGCTTTAGTTGTTGCCAATAACTAAAATGTTACTGTTCAATTGCTTCAGGTCCATCTTAAAACATGTTCAGAATCAGAATACAAAGATTTATTTCCAGTGTTTTCACCAAATGTTTTCACCACATTTTAATTAAAATGCTTATGATTCTGTCACAGTTATTTGGGATTCCCACAGACACTGACATTAATGCAGACTCAGCTCAAATAAAAACTCAACTAAAAAAACTCAACTTCAAAAACTCTTTTACACATTTTCAGATTTTTAATCACCCAAATTAACAAAAAACCTGTTTCACATTCAGCCACATATGCGATGATTTGAATTTTCTAACTCTTGGTGTCTGTCGCAGCTTGTCTTTGGTGGTCGTAAGATGGTTCTATTTTTCATATTTGTCCCTGCCTCACTGCTAGACGTACGATCACGTTTTTGAGCTACAACGGCACGTCTTTCGCCTGCGACGGCCGGCTTGAGAAATGAGATCCAGCCTAAGGAACCTCCTAACGTCTTACTGTTGACCCCATGACGTAACTCACAAAGGTTAAGGAATAGTGGTTAGGAACAGGAATCAGGAGTGCACATTAGATTCCTCCACTCCCTTCCTCTCCTCGCGTCTTAGTCCCACCCACAGAGAGGAAAGAGGAGAGGAGAAAGGAAAGATGAGATTAGTACAATGGGACATCTCTCTCCTCAGGAGCCTCACCTGCAGCAACGTCCATTTTTGACATTTACAACTGGATCTCCAGCAAGGCCTGATACTAATAATATTTGTTACATTTTAAATAAACATACATTAATATATGAGGTTATTTCTCTTTATTTCAAGAAAAATACGGTTCACAAACATTAGGATTTATATTATAACATTCACAGATGAACCATGACAACGTCTCTGTCTCTGTTGAAAACATGAGAGACTCTTGGGCTGGATCCCCGACGCCCATAAGCACATTATTATATTACTTTATGTGTCCTTTATTTGGTCCGGATCAAATCCCCTCGAGGTCCGGATTCAGGCTGTTGGGGACCCTAAAAGTGAAACCTTGTAAGTTCAACATAAAGTGAACCCGAGCAGAGGAATTGTACTGTACTGGTTATCAGTTAAACTAAGAAAGTAGGAGGGTTTAGTTTTAAAGTCCACTTGTAACTTCCTTGTTTGAGCGAGTGACTTGTTGTAAACAGTCACATATCACACTTCTCAGACTGCTTCAGGAGGGCGGCCCCGTTCCATAGAGACAATTCTGAGGCTTAACAAGAAACTCATCTTGAATTTCAGAGTGAACATTTATGATTTGAGGTAAGAAAAACATATCTGCTTATCACACTTATAATTTCTTTGATAAGAAATAGTATTTTAGTCTTTTAGCCTTTAGATACATGACTTTAACTCTATATTCTGACACAATAAACAAATGTAGGCTGTTAATAAAAAGTTGGTTTTGATCTTCTCACATAGATGAACTTTTTACCCAGTTTGTGGAGGACTTTGAGTGCTCTCACTATTATCAGCAACGTATCAGCGTATCTCAACGGTAACTTTCCAGAAGCATGTGAATCTATGCAGCCTAAACACCCATTTAGGGGTGTACTTATACAACCTCAAAACTCTGAACCACCATTTGCGTATGAAGCCATTGCCAGTGGAAAACTAATCACAGGTACCAAAGCATGAAGCAGAACATCAGGTATCATTGCTTTATTATTCAATGCATTATTTATTTTATTTTATTTTTTACAATTTTGCAGTAACCCTTCGGTCAAAGCAAAGTGCAGGATTTATGGGTTTTATGTTGGAGGCTGACAGTCCCTCTGTGGGTAGATTTATTTTATTAGATGGTCAAGCTCAAATTTTGAAATGTCCTGGTAAGCAAGTAAGTAAGCAAAAATATTTGGTCACAAATAAAGGCCATTTTTTTTACAAATCTAGTAGAGAAAAACATTGAGTATTATTATGAAGTGACACTTTGACCATTTGTCTTCCCAGGGCTCTGCTGTCAGTCATACAAATTATCATTATAAAAAATTGGTCCGCGTTAACTGGACATCAGAAGAAGAAAATCGGAATGTCATCTTCAGGTTAGTAGTAGTATGTTCATATGACAAAACAAAGGCAGACTACCTTAAATAATACAATAATGATGTGGTCACTTTTTTCAGAGTGACATTTCTTCAGGCTTATGACAGGTTTTGGAAACCAAAGAATTTTGGTATTACTCCAAAGCCAACAGAACCGCCCAAAACTATAAAGCCATCTTGGTTGATGACTTAGTGCCGCCATTTGATGGATGTGCCGCAAGTATCCAGCTGGATTATGCATTTTGTTTCTCCCGCCTGGTTGCCTTCTCCCACTGCTGCCTGAACCCTGTGTTTTATGCATTCATTGGTGTGAAGTTCAGGAATGATTTGCGTAAGATGTTCACTCGTAAAAATGTAACAGAGGAGCAGCAAATAGAAATTAATAATCAACACCAAAGGATCAATCTACTGGTGATTGTAAAAAAAATTATATAAATGTCTTGACTGTACAAGTTAACAGATATTGTGTACAAAAATATTTTAAATATTATTGATATATTGTGGAATATGCCTCATGTCTGCTTTTACATTCATTTGAATTTAAAATCTGTACTTTACAATACATATTGTAGTGCTTTAAAAGACTGGCTTGGAAGTTGCTTTTTTTTAAAGTAAAAGTATTATAATAATAATAAAAATGTTTCTTAGAAGTAAATGTTGTGCATAACCTTGTCCCGTTGAGTTTTTATGCAGGGTCTAAAGCAGGGGTCCTCATCTAAAATTGGTCATGGTCCGCTCATAATTAACTTTCCTCACCGTGAGGGGTCCGGAAATTTTAATTTAAAGGATATGTGTTTAAATATACTTTTTTTTAGATAAAGTTCCATTTTTTCCACACCTACAGCCTTTTGAACATTGGTAAATGTAGATAAACCAAAAGAGGCTAGAGTTTACGAGAAAGCCAAGTAAAACTGGATTTGACAGAAAGGATAAGGCTCAAGACTTGGTTGTTTATTAACGTCAGCTAGAAATCCTGCATATTATGCCTTTAATGCTCCTTTATAAATGTGTGAGAACATTTTAAATACAATCAATTCAACATAATTGTTTGTCAAAGAAATATGAAAAAGGTGCAATCACAATTCATCTTTTCATGTTTCATTCCTCTGAACACAACAGACACAAGGAAAAATGCACTGAGCATTTATTTTTAGCTTTAGTTGTTGACAATAACTAAAATGTTACTGTTCAGTTGCTTCAGGTCCATCTTAAAACATGTTCAGAATCAGAATACAAAGATTTATTTCCAGTGTTTTCACCAAATGTTTACACCACATTTTAATTAAAATGCTTATGATTCTGTCACAGTTATTTGGGATTCCCACAGACACTGACATTAATGCAGACTCAGCTCAAATAAAAACTCAACTAAAAAATTCAACTTCAAAAACTCTTTTACACATTTTCAGATTTTTAATCACCCAAATTAACAAAAAACCTGTTTCACATTCAGCCACATATGCAATGATTTGAATTTTCTAACTCTTGGTGTCTGTCGCAGCTCGTCTTTGGTGGTCGTAAGATGGTTCTATTTTTCATCTTTGTCCCTGCCTCACTGCTAGACGTACGATCACGTTTTTGAGCTACAACGGCACGTCTTTCGCTTGCGACTAAGGAACTGTAGTGTCAAAACTGACCCCTCAGTCTTTGGCACTATTGTATGGAATAAGTTATGAACGCAACACCAGATTCCAATGCCATTAGAGTCTTTATTGTTCACAGCCAACACAATAAGCGACCGAGTAGACTTTGCCCAAGCTCTACTAATGTTTGAACAGTAGATATAAGCTTTTATACAGTTTTGATATCAGTAAAGTAATAACTCTTTCTGATATCATTGTGCAGGCTCTGGGCCTAAAGTCATTTCTGTCTGGCCTTGAGCTACTCCTCGCCGGCTCTGTCTCCTCCGATGACAGACACCTGCGTCTTTATCTAGTCCTTCCTGTGTGTCTGTCTGACATTAGGTTTTGTCTTTTATATTAATATGTTTAAATGAATAACTAACTGGGTCTACATAATTTAAAACACATAACATATAAAATATTACACCACAGAACCTCCTAACGTCTTACTGTTGACCCCATGACGTAGCTCACAAAGATTAAGGAATAGTGGTTAGGAACAGGAATCAGGAGTGCACATTAGATTCCTCCACTCCCTTCCTCTCCTCGCGTCTTAGTCCCACCCACAGAGAGGAAAGAGGAGAGGAGAAAGGAAAGATGAGATTAGTACAATGGGACATCTCTCGCCTCAGGAGCCTCACCTGCAGCAACGTCCATTTTTGACATTTACGACTGGATCTCCAGCAAGGTCTGATACTAATAATATTTGTTACATTTTAAATAAACATACATTAATATATGAGGTTATTTCTCTTTATTTCAAGAAAAATACAGTTCACAAACATTAGGATTTATATTATAACATTCACAGATGAACCATGACAACGTCTCTGTCTCTGTTGAAAACATGAGAGACTCTTGGGCTGGATCCCCGACGCCTCTAAGCACATTATTATATTACTTTATGTGTCCTTTATTTGGTCCGGATCAAATCCCCTCGAGGTCCGGATTCAGCCCGGAGTCCGGCTGTTGGGAACCATAAAAGTGAAACCTTGTAAGTTCAACATAAAGTGAACCCGAGCAGAGGAATTGTACTGTACTGGTTATCAGTTAAACTAAGAAAGTAGGAGGGTTTAGTTTTAAAGTCCACTTGTAACTTCCTTGTTTGAGCGAGTGACTTGTTGTAAACAGTCACATATCACACTTCTCAGACTGCTTCAGGAGGGCGGCCCCGTTCCATAGAGACAATTCTGAGGCTTAACAAGAAACTCATTTTGAATTTCAGAGTGAACATTTATGATTTGAGGTAAGAAAAACATATCTGCTTATCACACTTATAATTTCTTTGATAAGAAATAGTATTTTAGTCTTTTAGCCTTTAGATACATGACTTTAACTCTATATTCTGACACATTAAACAAATGTAGGGTGTTAATAAAAAGTTGGTTTTGATCTTCTCACATAGATGAACTTTTTACCCAGTTTGTGGAGGACTTTGAGTGCTCTCACTATTATCAGCAACGTATCAGCGTATCTCAACGGTAACTTTCCAGAAGCATGTGAATCTATGCAGCCTAAACACCCATTTAGGGGTGTACTTATACAACCTCAAAACTCTGAACCACCATTTGAGTGTAACCACACTGCCAGTGGAAAACTAATCACAGGTACCAAAGCATGAAGCAGAACATCAGGTATCATTGCTTTATTATTCAATGTATTATTTATTTTATTTTATTTTTTACAATTTTGCAGTAACCCTTCGGTCAAAGCAAAGTGCAGGATTTATGGGTTTTATGTTGGAGGCTGACAGTCCCTCTGTGGGTAGATTTATTTTATTAGATGGTCAAGCTCGTACTCTGACATGTTATGGTTTACCTGTAAGTAAGCAAACATATTTGGTCACAAATAAAGGCCATTTTTTACAAATCTAGTAGAGAAAAACATTGAGTATTACTATGAAGTGACACTTTGACCATTTGTCTTTCCAGGGCTCTGCTGTCAGTCAAACACAAAATAATTATAAAAATTTGGTCCGCGTTAACTGGACATCAGAAGAAGAAAATCGGAATGTCATCTTCAGGTTAGTAGTAGTATGTTCATATGACAAAACAAAGGCAGACTACCTTAAATAATACAATACTGATGTGGTCACTTTTTTCAGAGTGACATTTCTTCAGGCTTTTGACAGGTTTTGGAAACCAACGAAATGTAATATTACTGAACCAACTGAACCACCCACAACTACAAAGCCAACTGAACCACCCACAACTACAAAGCCAACTAAACCGCCCAAAACTCCAAAGCCAACTAAACCGCCCAAAACTCCAAAGCCAACTAAACCGCCCAAAACTCCAAAGCCAACTAAACCGCCCAAAACTCCAAAGCCAACTAAACCGCCCAAAACTCCAACGCCAACTAAACCGCCCAAAACTCCAAAGCCAACTAAACCGCCCAAAACTCCAAAGCCAACTAAACCGCCCAAAACTCCAAAGCCAACTAAACCGCACAAAACTCCAAAGCCATCTTGGCTGACCACTTAGTGCCGCCATTTGATGGATGTGCAAGTATCCAGCTGGATTATGCGTTTTGTTTCTCCCGCCTGGTTGCCTTCTCCCACTGCTGCCTGAACCCTGTGTTTTATGCATTCATTGGCGTGAAGTTCAGGAATCATTTGCGTAAGATGTTCACTCGTAAAAATGTAACAGAGGAGCAGCAAATAGAAATTAATAATCAACACCAAAGGATCAATCTACTGGTGATTGTAAAAAAAATTATATAAATGTCTTGACTGTACAAGTTAACAGATATTGTGTACAAAAATATTTTAAATATTATTGATATATTGTGGAATATGCCTCATGTCTGCTTTGACATTCATTTGAATTTAAAATCTGTACTTTACAATACATATTGTAGTGCTTTAAAAGACTGGCTTGGAAGTTGCTTTTTTTTTTTAAAGTAAAAGGATTATAATAATAATAAAAATGTTTCTTATAAGTAAATGTTGTGCATAACCTTGTCTCGTTGAGTTTTTATGCAGGGTCTAAAGCAGGGGTCCTCATCTAAAATTGGTCAAGGTCAGCTCATAATTAACTTTCCTCACCGTGAGGGGTCCGGAAAATTTTAATTTAAAGGATATGTGTTTAAATATACTTTTATTTAGGTAAAGTTCCATTTTTTCCACACCTACAGCCTTTTGAACATTGGTAAATGTAGATAAACCAAAAGAGGCTAGAGTTCTGAGAAAGCCAAGTAAAACTGGATTTGACAGAAAGGATAAGGCTCAAGACTTGGTTGTTTATTAACGTCAGCTAGAAATCCTGCATATTATGCCTTTAATGCTCCTTTATAAATGTGTGAGAACATTTTAAATACAATCAATTCAACATAATTGTTTGTCAAAGAAATATGAAAAAGGTGCAATCACAATTCATCTTTTCATGTTTCATTCCTCTGAACACAACAGACACAAGGAAAAATGCACTGAGCATTTATTTTTAGCTTTAGTTGTTGACAATAACAAAAAAGTTACTGTTCAATTGCTTCAGGTCCATCTTAAAACATGTTCAGAATCAGAATACAAAGATTTATTTCCAGTGTTTTCACCAAATGTTTTCACCACATTTTAATTAAAATGCTTATGATTCTGTCACAGTTATTTGGGATTCCCACAGACACTGACATTAATGCAGACTCAGCTCAAATAAAAACTCAACTAAAAAAACTCAACTTCAAAAACTCTTTTACACATTTTCAGATTTTTAATCACCCAAATTAACAAAAAACCTGTTTCACATTTAGCCACATATGCAATGATTTGAATTTTCTAACTCTTGGTGTCTGTCGCAGCTCGTCTTTGGTGGTCGTAAGATGGTTCTATTTTTCATCTTTGTCCCTGCCTCACTGCTAGACGTACGATCACGTTTTTGAGCTACAACGGCACGTCTTTCGCCTGCGACTAAGGAACTGTAGTGTCAAAACTGACCCCTCAGTCTTTGGCACTATTGTATGGAATAAGTTATGAACGCAACACCAGATTCCAATGCCATTAGAGTCTTTATTGTTCACAGCCAACACAATAAACGACCCGAGTAGACTTTGCCCAAGCTCTACTAATGTTTGAACAGTAGATATAAGCTTTTATACAGTTTTGATATCAGTAAAGTAATAACTCTTTCTGATATCATTGTGCAGGCTCTGGGCCTAAAGTCATTTCTGTCTGGCCTTGAGCTACTCCTCGCCGGCTCTGTCTCCTCCGATGACAGACACCTGCGTCTTTATCTAGTCCTTCCTGTGTGTCTGTCTGACATTAGGTTTTGTCTTTTATATTAATATGTTTAAATGAATAACTAACTGGGTCTACATAATTTAAAACACATAACATATAAAATATTACACCACAGAACCTCCTAACGTCTTACTGTTGACCCCATGGCGTAGCTCACAAAGGTTAAGGAATAGTGGTTAGGAACAGGAATCAGGAGTGCACATTAGATTCCTCCACTCCCTTCCTCTCCTCGCGTCTTAGTCCCACCCTCAGAGAGGAAAGAGGAGAGGAGAAAGGAAAGATGAGATTAGTACAATGGGACATCTCTCTCCTCAGGAGCCTCACCTGCAGCAACGTCCATTTTTGACATTTACAACTGGATCTCCAGCAAGGTCTGATACTAATAATATTTGTTACATTTTAAATAAACATACATTAATATATGAGGTTATTTCTCTTTATTTCAAGAAAAATACAGTTCACAAACATTAGGATTTATATTATAACATTCACAGATGAACCATGACAACGTCTCTGTCTCTGTTGAAAACATGAGAGACTCTTGGGCTGGATCCCCGACGCCTCTAAGCACATTATTATATTACTTTATGTGTCCTTTATTTGGTCCGGATCAAATCCCTTCGAGGTCCGGATTCAGTCCGGAGTCCGGCTGTTGGGAACCCTAAAAGTGAAACCTTGTAAGTTCAACATAAAGTGAACCCGAGCAGAGGAATTGTACTGTACTGGTTATCAGTTAAACTAAGAAAGTAGGAGGGTTTAGTTTTGTAAACAGTCACATATCACACTTCTCAGACTGCTTCAGGAGGGCGGCCCCGTTCCATAGAGACAATTCTGAGGCTTAACAAGAAACTTATTTTGAATTTCAGAGTGAACATTTATGATTTGAGGTAAGAAAAACATATCTGTGTATCACACTTATAATTTCTTTGATAAGAAATAGTATTTTAGTCTTTTAGCCTTTAGATACATGACTTTAAGTCTATATTCTGACACATTAAACAAATGTAGGGTGTTAATAAAAAGTTGGTTTTGATCTTCTCACATAGATGAGCTTTTTACCCAGTTTGTGGAGGACTTTGAGTGCTCTCACTATTATCAGCAACGTATCAGCGTATGCCAACGGTAACTTTCCAGAAGCATGTGAATCTATGCTGCCTAGACACCCATTTAGGGGTGTACTTATACAACCTCAAAACCCTGAACCACCATTTGAGTGTAACCACACTGCCAGTGGAAAACTAATCACAGGTACCAAAGCATGAAGCAGAACATCAGGTATCATTGCTTTATTATTCAATGTATTATTTATTTTATTTTATTTTTTACAATTTTGCAGTAACCCTTCGGTCAACTCAAAGTGCAGGATTTATGGGTTTTATGTTGGAGGCTCGAAATAACAGTCGCCCTGTGGGTAGATTTATTTTATTAGATGGTCAAGCTCGTACTCTGACATGTGCTGGTTTACCTGTAAGTAAGCAAACATATTTGGTCACAAATAAAGGCCATTTTTTACAAATCTAGTAGAGAAAAACATTGAGTATTATTATGAAGTGACACTTTGACCGTTTGTCTTCCCAGGACTCTGCTGTCAGTCATAAAAATTATCATAATAAAACATTGGTCCGCGTTAACTGGACATCAGAAGAAGAAAATCGGAATGTCATCTTCAGGTTAGTAGTAGTATGTTCATATGACAAAACAAAGGCAGACTACCTTAAATAATACAATACTGATGTGGTCACTTTTTTCAGAGTGACATTTCTTCAGGCTTTTGACAGGTTTTGGAAACCAACGAAATGTAATATTACTGAACCAACTGAACCACCCACAACTACAAAGCCAACTGAACCACCCACAACTACAAAGCCAACTAAACCGCCCAAAACTCCAAAGCCAACTAAACCGCCCAAAACTCCAAAGCCAACTAAACCGCCCAAAACTCCAAAGCCAACTAAACCGCCCAAAACTCCAAAGCCAACTAAACCGCCAAAACTCCAAAGCCAACTAAACCGCCCAAAACTCCAAAGCCAACTAAACCGCACAAAACTCCAAAGCCATCTTGGCTGACCACTTAGTGCCGCCATTTGATGGATGTGCCGCAAGTATCCAGCTGGATTATGCGTTTTGTTTCTCCCGCCTGGTTGCCTTCTCCCACTGCTGCCTGAACCCTGTGTTTTATGCATTCATTGGCGTGAAGTTCAGGAATCATTTGTAAGATGTTCACTCGTAAAAATGTAACAGAGGAGCAGCAAATAGAAATTAATAATCAACACCAAAGGATCAATCTACTGGTGATTGTAAAAAAAATTATATAAATGTCTTGACTGTACAAGTTAACAGATATTGTGTACAAAATATTTTAAATATTATTGATATATTGTGGAATATGCCTCATGTCTGCTTTGACATTCATTTGAATTTAAAATCTGTACTTTACAATACATATTGTAGTGCTTTAAAAGACTGGCTTGGAAGTTGCTTTTTTTTTTTAAAGTAAAAGGATTATAATAATAATAAAAATGTTTCTTATAAATGTTGTGCATAACCTTGTCTTGAGTTTTTATGCAGGGTCTAAAGCAGGGGTCCTCATCTAAAATTGGTCAAGGTCAGCTCATAATTAACTTTCCTCACCGTGAGGGGTCCGGAAAATTTTAATTTAAAGGATATGTGTTTAAATATACTTTTATTTAGGTAAAGTTCCATTTTTTCCACACCTACAGCCTTTTGAACATTGGTAAATGTAGATAAACCAAAAGAGGCTAGAGTTTACGAGAAAGCCAAGTAAAACTGGATTTGACAGAAAGGATAAGGCTCAAGACTTGGTTGTTTATTAACGTCAGCTAGAAATCCTGCATATTATGCCTTTAATGCTCCTTTATAAATGTGTGAGAACATTTTAAATACAATCAATTCAACATAATTGTTTGTCAAAGAAATATGAAAAAGGTGCAATCACAATTCATCTTTTCATGTTTCATTCCTCTGAACACAACAGACACAAGGAAAAATGCACTGAGCATTTATTTTTAGCTTTAGTTGTTGACAATAACAAAAAAGTTACTGTTCAATTGCTTCAGGTCCATCTTAAAACATGTTCAGAATCAGAATACAAAGATTTATTTCCAGTGTTTTCACCAAATGTTTTCACCACATTTTAATTAAAATGCTTATGATTCTGTCACAGTTATTTGGGATTCCCACAGACACTGACATTAATGCAGACTCAGCTCAAATAAAAACTCAACTAAAAAACTCAACTTCAAAAACTCTTTTACACATTTTCAGATTTTTAATCACCCAAATTAACAAAAAACCTGTTTCACATTTAGCCACATATGCAATGATTTGAATTTTCTAACTCTTGGTGTCTGTCGAGCTCGTCTTTGGTGGTCGTAAGATGGTTCTATTTTTCATCTTTGTCCCTGCCTCACTGCTAGACGTACGATCACGTTTTTGAGCTACAACGGCACGTCTTTCGCCTGCGACTAAGGAACTGTAGTGTCAAAACTGACCCCTCAGTCTTTGGCACTATTGTATGGAATAAGTTATGAACGCAACACCAGATTCCAATGCCATTAGAGTCTTTATTGTTTCACAGCCAACACAATAAACGCACCGAGTAGACTTTGCCCAAGCTCTACTAATGTTTGAACAGTAGATATAAGCTTTTATACAGTTTTGATATCAGTAAAGTAATAACTCTTTCTGATATCATTGTGCAGGCTCTGGGCCTAAAGTCATTTCTGTCTGGCCTTGAGCTACTCCTCGCCGGCTCTGTCTCCTCCGATGACAGACACCTGCGTCTTTATCTAGTCCTTCCTGTGTGTCTGTCTGACATTAGGTTTTGTCTTTTATATTAATATGTTTAAATGAATAACTAACTGGGTCTACATAATTTAAAACACATAACATATAAAATATTACACCACAGAACCTCCTAACGTCTTACTGTTGACCCCATGGCGTAGCTCACAAAGGTTAAGGAATAGTGGTTAGGAACAGGAATCAGGAGTGCACATTAGATTCCTCCACTCCCTTCCTCTCCTCGCGTCTTAGTCCCACCCTCAGAGAGGAAAGAGGAGAGGAGAAAGGAAAGATGAGATTAGTACAATGGGACATCTCTCTCCTCAGGAGCCTCACCTGCAGCAACGTCCATTTTTGACATTTACAACTGGATCTCCAGCAAGGTCTGATACTAATAATATTTGTTACATTTTAAATAAACATACATTAATATATGAGGTTATTTCTCTTTATTTCAAGAAAAATACAGTTCACAAACATTAGGATTTATATTATAACATTCACAGATGAACCATGACAACGTCTCTGTCTCTGTTGAAAACATGAGAGACTCTTGGGCTGGATCCCCGACGCCTCTAAGCACATTATTATATTACTTTATGTGTCCTTTATTTGGTCCGGATCAAATCCCTTCGAGGTCCGGATTCAGTCCGGAGTCCGGCTGTTGGGAACCCTAAAAGTGAAACCTTGTAAGTTCAACATAAAGTGAACCCGAGCAGAGGAATTGTACTGTACTGGTTATCAGTTAAACTAAGAAAGTAGGAGGGTTTAGTTTTGTAAACAGTCACATATCACACTTCTCAGACTGCTTCAGGAGGGCGGCCCCGTTCCATAGAGACAATTCTGAGGCTTAACAAGAAACTTATTTTGAATTTCAGAGTGAACATTTATGATTTGAGGTAAGAAAAACATATCTGTGTATCACACTTATAATTTCTTTGATAAGAAATAGTATTTTAGTCTTTTAGCCTTTAGATACATGACTTTAACTCTATATTCTGACACATTAAACAAATGTAGGGTGTTAATAAAAAGTTGGTTTTGATCTTCTCACATAGATGAACTTTTTACCCAGTTTGTGGAGGACTTTGAGTGCTCTCACTATTATCAGCAACGTATCAGCGTATTCCCACGGTAACTTTCCAGAAGCATGTGAATCTATGCAGCCTAGACACTCATCTAGGGGTGTACTTATACAACCTCAAAACTCTGTACCACCATTTGCGTGTGAAGCCATTGCCAGTGGAAAACTAATCACAGGTACCAAAGCATGAAGCAGAACATCAGGTATCATTGCTTTATTATTAAATGCATTATTTATTTTATTTTATTTTTTACAATTCTGCAGTAACCCTTTGGGACACTCAAAGAGCAGGAATTCAGGGTTTTATGTTGGAGGCTCAAATTAACAATCGCCCTGTGGGTAGATTTATTTTATTAGATGGTCAAGCTCGTACTCTGACATGTGCTGGTTTACCTGTAAGTAAGCAAACATATTTGGTCACAAATAAAGGCCATTTTTTACAAATCTAGTAGAGAAAAACATTGAGTATTATTATGAAGTGACACTTTGACCATTTGTCTTCCCAGGACTCTGCTGTCAGTCATACAAATAATCATCATAAAAAATTGGTCCGCGTTAACTGGACATCAGAAGAAGAAAATCGGAATGTCAACTTCAGGTTAGTAGTAGTATGTTCATATGACAAAACAAAGGCAGACTACGTTAAATAATACAATACTGATGTGGTCACTTTTTTCAGAGTGACATTTCTTCAGGATTTTGACAGGTTTTGGAAACCAACGAATTTTAGTATTACTGAACCACCCACAACTACAAAGCCAACTGAACCACCCACAACTACAAAGCCAACTGAACCACCCACAACTACAAAGCCAACTGAACCGCCCACAACTCCAAATCCATCTGAACCGCCCAAAACTACAAAGCCAACTGATCCGCCCACAACTACAAAGCCATCTGAACCGCCCAAAACTACAACGTGTGTGTGTTCCTGCTTCTGAAGAGTGCAGTCGCACCTCTGCTTGCTCATGCCTGCTTTACTTGTCTTTTTTAGTTATCTCTACATTTAGCCAATGATTTTATGATTACTTTTTACTTTCTTTTAACTGTATTTTGCTTTTATGTTTTTACTTGTTTTGTTTTTTTTACCTTTTAAACAACACGTTGGACTTCCCGAGCGACTGGAGCCTTGGTATCTATTTTTCAACATGCCTGGGGTAAAAACAACTACTACAAACTCTTTCTGCCAAAATTGCTGGAAATATCAACAGGAAATCAGTGTGCCAACTGAACCGCCCAAAACTCCAAAGCCATCTTGGCTGACCACTTAGTGCCGCCATTTGATGGATGTGCCGCAAGTATCCAGCTGGATTATGCGTTTTGTTTCTCCCGCCTGGTTGCCTTCTCCCACTGCTGCCTGAACCCTGTGTTTTATGCATTCATTGGTGTGAAGTTCAGGAATCATTTGTGTAAGATGTTCACTCGTAAAAATGTAACAGAGGAGCAGCAAATAGAAATGAATAATCTGAACATCCAAGGATCAATCTACTGGTGATTGTAAAAAAAATTATATAAATGTCTTGACTGTACAAGTTAACAGATATTGTGTACAAAAATATTTTAAATATTATTGATATATTGTGGAATATGCCTCGTGTCTGCTTTGACATTCATTTGAATTTAAAATCTGTACTTTACAATACATATTGTAGTGCTTTAAAAGACTGGCTTGGAAGTTGCTTTTTTTTTTTTTAATTAAAGTATTATAATAATAATAAAAACATTTTTAGAAGTAAATGTTGTGCATAACCTTGTCCCGTTGAGTTTTTATGCAGGGTCTAAAGCAGGGGTCCTCATCTAAAATTGGTCAAGGTCCGCTCATAATTAACTTTCCTCACCGTGAGGGGTCCGGAAAATTTAATTTAAAGGATATGTGTTTAAATATACTTTTTTTTAGGTAAAGTTCCATTTTTTCCACACCTACAGCTTTATGAACATTGGTAAATGTAGATAAACCAAAAGAGACTAGAGTTTACGAGAAAGCCAAGTAAAACTGGATTTGACAGAAAGGATAAGGCTCAAGACTTGGTTGTTTATTACAGCAGCTAGAAACCCTGCATATTATGCCTTTAATGCTCCTTTATAAATGTGTGAGAACATTTTAAATACAATCAATTCAACATAATTGTTTGTTAAAGAAATATGAAAAAGGTGCAATCATAATTCATCTTTTCATGTTTCATTCCTCTGAACACAACAGACACAAGGAAAAATACACTGAGCATTTATTTTTAGCTTTAGTTGTTGCCAATAACTAAAATGTTACTGTTCAATTGCTTCAGGTCCATCTTAAAACATGTTCAGAATCAGAATACAAAGATTTATTTCCAGTGTTTTCACCACATTTTAATTCAAATGCTTATGATTCTGTCACAGTTATTTGGGATTCCCACAGACACTGACATTAATGCAGACTCAGCTCAAATAAAAACTCAACTTCAAAAACTCTTTTACACATTTTCAGATTTTTAATCACCCAAATTAACAAAAAACCTGTTTCACATTCAGCCACATATGCGATGATTTGAATTTTCTAACTCTTGGTGTCTGTCGCAGCTCGTCTTTGGTGGTCGTAAGATGGTTCTATTTTTCATCTTTGTCCCTGCCTCACTGCTAGACGTACAATCACGTTTTTGAGCTACAACGGCACGTCTTTCGCCTGCGACTAAGGAACTGTAGTGTCAAAACTGACCCCTCAGTCTTTGGCACTATTGTATGGAATAAGTTATGAACGCAACACCAGATTCCAATGCCATTAGAGTCTTTATTGTTCACAGCCAACACAATAAACCACCCGAGTAGACTTTGCCCAAGCTCTACTAATGTTTGAACAGTAGATATAAGCTTTTATACAGTTTTGATATCAGTAAAGTAATAACTCTTTCTGATATCATTGTGCAGGCTCTGGGCCTAAAGTCATTTCTGTCTGTCCTTGAGCTACTCCTCGCCGGCTCTGTCTCCTCCGATGACAGACACCTGCGTCTTTATCTAGTCCTTCCTGTGTGTCTGTCTGACATTAGGTTTTGTCTTTTATATTAATATGTTTAAATGAATAACTAACTGGGTCTACATAATTTAAAACACATAACATATAAAATATTACACCACAGAACCTCCTAACGTCTTACTGTTGACCCCATGGCGTAGCTCACAAAGGTTAAGGAATAGTGGTTAGGAACAGGAATCAGGAGTGCACATTAGATTCCTCCACTCCCTTCCTCTCCTCGCGTCTTAGTCCCACCCTCAGAGAGGAAAGAGGAGAGGAGAAAGGAAAGATGAGATTAGTACAATGGGACATCTCTCCTCAGGAGCCTCACCTGCAGCAACGTCCATTTTTGACATTTACAACTGGATCTCCAGCAAGGTCTGATACTAATAATATTTGTTACATTTTAAATAAACATACATTAATATATGAGGTTATTTCTCTTTATTTCAAGAAAAATACAGTTCACAAACATTAGGATTTATATTATAACATTCACAGATGAACCATGACAACGTCTCTGTCTCTGTTGAAAACATGAAAGACTCTTGGGCTGGATCCCCGACTAAGCACATTATTATATTACTTTATGTGTCCTTTATTTGGTCCGGATCAAATCCTCGAGGTCCGGATTCAGCCCGAGTCCGGCTGTTGGGAACCATAAAAGTGAAACCTTGTAAGTTCAACATAAAGTGAACCCGAGCAGAGGAATTGTACTGTACTGGTTATCAGTTAAACTAAGAAAGTAGGAGGGTTTAGTTTTAAAGTCCACTTGTAACTTCCTTGTTTGAGCGAGTGACTTGTTGTAAACAGTCACACATCACACTTCTCAGACTGCTTCAGGAGGGCGGCCCCGTTCCATAGAGACAATTCTGAGGCTTAACAAGAAACTCATTTTGAATTTCAGAGTGAACATTTATGATTTGAGGTAAGAAAAACATATCTGCTTATCACACTTATAATTTCTTTGATAAGAAATAGTATTTTAGTCTTTTAGCCTTTAGATACATGACTTTAACTCTATATTCTGACACATTAAACAAATGTAGGGTGTTAATAAAAAGTTGGTTTTGATCTTCTCACATAGATGAACTTTTTACCCAGTTTGTGGAGGACTTTGAGTGCTCTCACTATTATCAGCAACGTATCAGCGTATTCCAACGGTAACCTTCCAGAAGCATGTGAATCTATGCTGCCTAAACACTCATTTAGGGGTGTACTTATACAACCTCAAAAAAACTCTGAACCACCATTTGAGTATGAAGCCATTGCCAGTGGAAAACTAATCACAGGTACCAAAGCATGAAGCAGAACATCAGGTATCATTGCTTTATTATTCAATGCATTATTTATTTTATTTTATTTTTTACAATTTTGCAGTAACCCTTTGGTCAAAGCAAAGTGCAGGATTTCAGGGTTTTATGTTGGAGGCTCGAATTAACAGTCGCCCTGTGGGTAGATTTATTTTATTAGATGGTCAAGCTCGTACTCTGACATGTTATGGTTTACCTGTAAGTAAGCAAAAATATTTGGTCACAAATAAAGGCCATTTTTTACAAATCTAGTAGAGAAAAACATTGAGTATTATTATGAAGTGACACTTTGACCATTTGTCTTCCCAGGACTCTGCTGTCAGTCAAACAAATAATCATCATAAAAAATTGGTCCGCGTTAACTGGACATCAGAAGAAGAAAATCGGAATGTCATCTTCAGGTTAGTAGTAGTATGTTCATATGACAAAACAAAGGCAGACTACGTTAAATAATACAATACTGATGTGGTCACTTTTTTCAGAGTGACATTTCTTCAGGCTTATGACAGGTTTTGGGTACCAAAGAATTTTAGTATTACTGAACCGCCCACAACTACAAAGCCAACTGGACCGCCCACAACTCCAAAGCCAACTGAACTGCCCACAACTCCAAATCCATCTGAACCGCCCACAACTCCAAAGCCATCTGAACCGCCCACAACTACAAAGCCATCTGAACCGCCCAAAACTCCAAATCCATCTGAACCGCCCAAAACTACAACGTGTGTGTGTTCCTGCTTCTGAAGAGTGCAGTCGCACCTCTGCTTGCTTATGCCTGCTTTACTTGTCTTTTTTAGTTATCTCTACATTTAGCCAATGATTTTATGATTAACTTTTTTAACTTTTTTACATTACTTTTTACTTTCTTTTAACTGTATTTTGCTTTTATGTTTTTACTTGTTTTTTTTTTTACCTTTTAAACAACACGTTGGACTTGCCGAGCGACTGGAGCCTTGGTATCTATTTTTCAACATGCCTGGGGTAAAAACAACTACTACAAACTCTTTCTGCCAAAATTGCTGGAAATATCAACAGGAAATCAGTGTGCTACAAACGAAGATTTTTGCTTTGGAATCTGAAAGAGGACTTCAGGAGACAATACCGATCACACAATGTGGTAAGACTTTGAATTTAAACTTGGATGATACAGTGTCATTCCCAAAACTGAGCAAAGCCAAGGAATTTAAACAAAATGATACCATCTGGCATAAACCTGGTGCCCAGCCAAACGGCACTGGATTAGAAAAAAGAATGCTGGCATCACAAGAGCATATGTAGCATCACCAGACATCCAGCTAAAAAACAGATTCCAACCACTGACTGAGCTAAAGATTAATGAACCAGAAAACTCTGCTGTAAATGAAAATCATGGAGTAAATCAAGCTTATTCTATGAAAAACAGGAGACATGAATCTGTGGAAAAGCACCAGGCAAACAGAGACAGAGAATTTATGTCAAAAGTGAAGGTCAGAGATATCTTGCTGCTTGGAGACGGTGCTGTCAGAGACTTAGATAACGGTAGATTTGCTACATGCAGCTTTCCAAGTGCTACAGTCACTGATATAACAGCACTCCTCCCCCAAGTCATGTCCAAACACACAGGGATTAAACAGCCACCTGTTTAAACACACCATCAACACCTCCACCACTGAAATGGACTCCCCCAATAGGACCATGGACCCCCCCAGTAACATCAACACCTTCTGTGGACCTCACCATCCCTGTCCCATCTCCGGATTCACCAATGGGATTTCCAGATCACCTGGAAATTTTAGTTAAATCTGGAATTAAGATGATACCCCTTACACCTAACTTGGCCAGGTCACGGGTTCTATCATCATCACTAAAAACATCACCCCCAATACCACCCAGGAGTACCACTGCTTCACCTCGGCCACTACCTAGAGTCCAAAGCACCCCTGTCAGACCCCCTCTACCCCCTCCCAGACCAGCTCCAAAAGCCTTGACTAGCATCAAGGCTACTATCAGTGATTAGGACACTGAGGGCCACTGCTGTTCCAGGACTTTTCATCATAATAAACCACTTATCAACCTGAGGCTCTGGGAGAGAACACTCCCCCCTAGCTCCATAACTACAGTCAGAAGTCGCAGATTGAAGAAGAGAATAACAGTTCAGTCTAATCAGACAAATCTGATTCAAATCCCCTGCAAACAGATAAAGTCAGGTCCTGCTCAAACGGACTTAAAACTTGCAGTGTTCAATGTCAGGTCTTTGGGAAACAAATCTTTTTTAATTAATGATTTTATAACTTCAAATAAGCTTGATTTTATGTTTTTAACAGAAACATGGTTAGACAGCAGGACTGGAAATGCGGTCCTTATTGAATCCACCCCATCAAATTTCACATTTTTATCCAAAATACGGGAAAACAAAAAGGGTGGTGGTGTATGTGCCTTTCTTAGGGATAATATTCTTATCCAGAAACTATCACTTGGAGAGTTTTCATCATTTGAGTATGTGTCATTCAAAATGGAGTTGAGGTTTTGTCCATCTATTTTATATGTAGTTCTTTACAAACCACCCCAACAATGTCATGATTTTATTAATGAGTTTACTGAAATGCTTTCGGTTATTTGCACAGAATTTGAACAAATAGTCATATCAGGTGATTTTAATGTGCATGTGGATAATGTTTGTGACAGAAATGCCAAAGAACTTTCTACTATTCTTGATACTTTTGGTCTTTGTCAGATACATTAACGATAATACCAGGACACAGTTTATGGAGGCAATCAGGTTTGAAAATGCCTCATCAGGTCAAGTTGATGATTTGTTGAATTGTTATACTTCAGGTGTTTTAAATGTTATGAACACCATTGCTCCTGTTAAGGTTAAAGTGATCAGGACGAGGCAGAAGGCTTCATGGAGCAATGCTCACTCTGTCAGGGCACAGAAAAGGGAATGCCGAAAAGCCGAAAGAAAATGGCGTAAATCGAAACTCTTAATTCATTATGAGGTATACAAAGAAAATTTGCATGTTTTCAATCAAACTTTGAAAAAACTGTCTCCAGCCTGAGTTCATCCACCTGCTGCCTCGATGTTTTACCCACTAGATTTCTAAAATCAGTACTAAGCAGTTTGTTACCACAACTCACTGATATGGTCAATAATTCCTTACAGTCTGGAACATTTCCAAGGGCCTTAATAACTGCTGTCATTAAGCCTCTCCTAAAGAAGAGCAGTCTTGATGCTACAGTGCTCAACAACTATCGGCCCATATCAAACCTGCCATTTTAGGGAAACTCATCGAAAAAGTTGTATATCAGCAACTCAATGACTTTCTATTACTTAACAACTGCTTTGATCCTTTTCAGTCAGGATTCAGGCCCCATCACAGCACTGAGACTGCACTTATCAAAGTCACAAATGACATCCGTCTGAACAAGTCTCTGTCTTTGTTCTGTTGGACTTGAGTGCTGCGTTTGATACAGTGGACCATGAAATCCTGACACAAAGATTAGAGGAATGGATAGGTATCACTGGAACTGCCCTTAAATGGTTTCAGTCCTATCTTGAAGACAGGAAGTACTTTCTTTCGGTTGGTAACTGTGTGTCAGACCAAATGGCCCTGACATGTGGGGTTCCACAGGGGTCTATCTTGGAACCTCTATTATTCTATCTCTACATGCTTCCTTTAGGCCAGTTAATACGCAGCTGTGGCGTATCCTACCATAATTATGCAGATGACACTCAGATTTACATTTCACTCACAGCAGGTGAAAATGGACCAATCCATTCACTGTGTCACTGCATTGAACAGATTGACACGTGGATGCAAATTAATTTTCTCCAACTGAACAGAAACAAGACTGAACTAATCATCTTTGGGCCACAGAAACAAAGAGAAAGTGTCAGCAGTCACCTCGAGTCTCTTTCTCTAAAATGTAAAAATCAGGTTAGAAATCTAGGGGTCATCATGGACTCAGACTTGAATTTCCACAGTCACATTAAGTCAATTACATCATCTGCATTTTATCACCTTAAAAACATTTCCAGAGTCAAAGGGATAATGTCTCAACCAGACTTAGAGAAACTTATCCATGCCTTTATCTCCAGCAGGTTAGATTACTGTAACGGCCTGCTCACTGGTCTCTCAAAACGAGGATTAAGACAGCTGCAGCTTATTCAGAACGCAGCTGCTCGGGTTCTAACCAAAACCAGGAAGTACAACCACATCACGCCAGTTTTAAAATCTCTGCACTGGCTTCCTGTTGCTCAGAGAATAGACTTTAAAACAGCACTTCTGGTTTACAAGTCTCTTAATGGTTTAGCACCAGAATATATCTCTGACATGCTAGTTACTTATGAACCTCCTCGGACTCTGAGAACATCTGGGACAGGCCTTCTGCTCATGCCCAGAGTTAGAACTAAACAGGGTGAAGCAGCGTTTAAGTTTCATGCAGCAAAAACCTGGAACAGCCTCCCAGATGAAGCAAAACAAGCCTCAACTTTAACAATGTTCAAGGGGAGGTTAAAAACCTTCCTCTTTAGCTCCGCCTACACTACAACCTAAAGTGTTTGTTTTATCTTCTATCTGCACTCTTCTTTTTAAAATGTTTTTAATTTTTTCTTGTTTCTTAATATAAATCTTGTAAATTGTTTTTTATTTCTGTAAAGCACTTTGAGTTACCCAGTGTATGAATTGTGCTATATAAATAAAATTGCCTTGCCTTGCCTTACAAAGCCAACTGAACCAGTACGACAAAACAAAGCACCACAACCAACACCACAATGCACAGCACACAGCCCGATGACACAACAAATGCTTTACAGCCAAGTACTATTATTTCCAGCACTTTAACTGATGTTATAACGTCAAGCGTAACAACAGATAGTACTACGCCAAGTACCACAAAGCCAAGCACTTTGCCAAGCTCTTCAGTAACTACAATACCACCCGGCACATCCACTCATAACAACACAAATAGCCTACTACATGTTCTGCAGAGCAACGCACCACAGCCAATGCTTCAACCTCGAATACTACTACTACATATACCATGAAGCCAAGTGAAAGTGCTTCAGAGAGCAGATGCAAGTGCTGCAGCAAACGGGACTAAACCACCCACTACTCCAGAAATGATAAGTCAGACCAGTTTACCTGTCACAATGAGCAGTGTGTACACTGATGTGTCTCCTTCCACAGCCCCAAAGAACGGCAAAGATCAGGTAAGAACGTACTCACGTGGATAATGTACTGAAGGAAAAAAGTGGCCCAGATCTGATATTTGTTAAAATTACTTGAACTGATCTTGTACTTCTCAAGTGTGATGCAAAACTTTCAATCAAATTATAAAACAAGAATAACCTCTCTGACAGACATTGTTGCTCTTTGATGCGTTTTTGATTTTGTCATTTATCTGGGGTTTGAATCTCTCTTGCGCTCCATCCTTTTATAAGCGCATGTGCTGCCTTCGAGGACAGCACATGCGCTTATATGTGGTGTCCTCGAAGGCAGCACATATAAGCGCATGTGCTGCCTTCGAGGACAGGCGGGACTTTCTAACTGGATAGTTTCGTTCGTTCGTTTCGGCAGCGTAAACACTGTTGTCATGTGATCTGTGACATGTGCAAGTGCCCCTTCAGGAAGATGTCCTTTTACTGTTATATTTTCTTTGTTTTACCTAAAGATTTGACAATGACCCCAACTCCTAAAATATTTAAATTTTAAGGAGCACAACCGTCCACACCTGAAACAAATGTTTAAACAGGAAATGTGTGTTTCATAGTCATATATAAAACTAAAAAAGCCACAGCTAGTTTCAGCAGTGAAATGAGATGCAACAAAATATATAGCCTACCACAGAACAGGGAACAGAAAACAGTACCGTTCAGGTTTATTCATGTATTTCCTTTGAAATCAGCTATTCCCATACTACAGTCCAACACAGTCACTCTCACAGTCACTGAGTATCTGTCGCCGCCCCTCGGCTTCTGGTTCTTTCTTGATCACCAAAGTATACCACGAAGAAACACAAGTGGGACTGAGTTTACAATAAAAATCAGATTTATTAAAACAACGCAAGGTTAAAAAAAGGAAACTATATAAAGAACCCAGCAAAAGGCTTTAAAAGCTAATAGAACAGTTTGTGAGCAGAATCCGGGGGTTGTGGGAGGAAGCAGTCTCTGAGAGGAATATTATCAGTTGAGATCCCCGCCCTCCAGTCCGTGCCGCGGGGCCGGCCAGTCCGTGTGTTACTGCCTTCCAGCGGTCCCAGTTGACTTCGAAGCCCCAGTACGTCGCCGCAGAAACTAACTATAAAACACAATAATGTCAAATCAACCGACCATACTACAAAACACAATAAAGCCACACAGCATGCAGGTTATTCGGGACACGTCCCTTCACTTAGCGTTTTACAGCGATGCAGGGTCCTTTCCTTAGTCCCCTCTTGGTCCGCGGAAATACGGCTGGTTATTCCTCGGTTCCTGGCTCGATCTGTCCCCTGAATCTTAAAACATCTTAAAACATGTTCAGAATCAGAATACAAAGATTTATTTCCAGTGTTTTCACCAAATGTTTTCACCACATTTTAATTAAAATGCTTATGATTCTGTCACAGTTATTTGGGATTCCCACAGACACTGACATTAATGCAGACTCAGCTCAAATAAAAACTCAACTAAAAAACTCAACTTCAAAAACTCTTTTACACATTTTCAGATTTTTAATCACCCAAATTAACAAAAAACCTGTTTCACATTCAGCCACATATGCGATGATTTGAATTTTCTAACTCTTGGTGTCTGTCGCAGCTCGTTCTCGTAAGATGGTTCTATTTTTCATCTTTGTCCCTGCCTCACTGCTAGACGTACGATCACGTTTTTGAGCTACAACGGCACGTCTTACGCCTGCGACGGCCGGCTTGAGAAATGAGATCCAGCCTAAGGAACCTCCTAACGTCTTGGCCCCATGACGTAGCTCACAAAGGTTAAGGAATAGTGGTTAGGAACAGGAATCAGGAGTGCACATTAGATTCCTCCACTCCCTTCCTCTCCTCGCGTCTTAGTCCCACCCACAGAGAGGAAAGAGGAGAGGAGAAAGGAAAGATGAGATTAGTACAATGGGACATCTCTCTCCTCAGGAGCCTCACCTGCAGCAACGTCCATTTTTGACATTTACAACTGTATCTCCAGCAAGGTCTGATACTAATAATATTTGTTACATTTTAAATAAACATACATTAATATATGAGGTTATTTCTCTTTATTTCAGGAAAAATACGGTTCACAAACATTAGGATTTATATTATAACATTCACAGAAGAACCATGACAACGTCTCTGTCTCTGTTGAAAACATGAGAGACTCTTGGGCTGGATCCCCGACGCCCCTAAGCACATTATTATATTACTTTATGTGTCCTTTATTTGGTCCGGATCAAATCCCCTCGAGGTCCGAATTCAGCCCGGAGTCCGGCTGTTGGGGACCCTAAAAGTGAAACCTTGTAAGTTCAACATAAAGTGAACCCGAGCAGAGGAATTGTACTGTACTGGTTATCAGTTAAACTAAGAAAGTAGGAGGGTTTAGTTTTAAAGTCCACTTGTAACTTCCTTGTTTGAGCGAGTGACTTGTTGTAAACAGTCACATATCACACTTCTCAGACTGCTTCAGGAGGGCGGCCCCGTTCCATAGAGACAATTCTGAGGCTTAACAAGAAACTCATCTTGAATTTCAGAGTGAACATTTATGATTTGAGGTAAGAAAAACATATCTGCTTATCACACTTATAATTTCTTTGATAAGAAATAGTATTTTAGTCTTTTAGCCTTTAGATACATGACTTTAACTCTATATTCTGACACATTAAACAAATGTAGGGTGTTAATAAAAAGTTGGTTTTGATCTTCTCACATAGATGAGCTTTTTACCCAGTTTGTGGAGGACTTTGAGTGCTCTCACTATTATCAGCAACGTATCAGCGTATTCCCAACGGTAACTTTCCAGAATCATGTGAATCTATGCTGCCTAAACACTCATATAGGGGTGTAGTTCATCAACCTCAAAACTCTGAACCACCATTTGAGTGTAAAGCCATTGCCAGTGGAAAACTATTCACAGGTACCAAAGCATGAAGCAGAACATCAGGTATCATTGCTTTATTATTCAATGCATTATTTATTTTATTTTATTTTTTACAATTTTGCAGTAACCCTTTGGTCAACTCAAAGTGCAGGATTTCAGGGTTTTATGTTGGAGGCTCGAAATAACAGTCGCCCTGTGGGTAGATTTATTTTATTAGATGGTCAAGCTCGTACTCTGACATGTGCTGGTTTACCTGTAAGTAAGCAAACATATTTGGTCACAAATAAAGGCCATTTTTTACAAATCTAGTAGAGAAAAACATTGAGTATTATTATGAAGTGACACTTTGACCATTTGTCTTCCCAGGACTCTGCTGTCAGTCAAACAAATAATCCTTATAAAACATTGGTCCGCGTTAACTGGACATCAGAAGAAGAAAATCAGAATGTCAACTTCACGTTAGTAGTAGTATGTTCATATGACAAAACAAAGGCAGACTACGTTAAATAATACAATACTGATGTGGTCACTTTTTTCAGAGTGACATTTCTTCAGGCTTTTGACAGGTTTTGGAACCCAACGAATTGTAGTATTAAGCCAACTGAACCACCCACAACTACAAAGCCAACTGAACCACCCACAACTACAAAGCCAACTAAACCGCCCACAACTACAAAGCCAACTGAACCGCCCACAACTCCAAAGCCAACTGAACCACCCACAACTCCAAAGCCAACTACACCAGGTACGACAAAACAAAGCACCACAACCAACACCACAATGCACAGCACACAGCCCGATGACACAACAAATGCTTTACAGCCAAGTACTATTATTTCCAGCACTTTAACTGATGTTATAACGTCAAGCGTAACAACAGATAGTACTACGCCAAGTACCACAAAGCCAAGCACTTTGCCAAGCTCTTCAGTAACTACAATACCACCCGGTACATCCACTCATAACAACACAAGTACTACATGTTCTGCAGAGCAACCCACCACAACCAATGCTTCAACCTCGAGTACTACTACTACATATACCATAAAGCCAAGTGAAAGTGCTTCAGAGAGCACTACAGATGCAAGTACAAACGGGACTAAACCACCCACTACTCCAGAAATGATAAGTCAGACCAGTTTACCTGTCACAATGAGCAGTGTGTACACTGATGTGTCTCCTTCCACAGCCCCAAAGAACGGCAAAGATCAGGTAAGAACGTACTCACGTGGATAATCTACTGAAGGAAAAAAGTGGCCCAGATCTGATATTTGTTAAAATTACTTGAACTGATCTTGTACTTCTCAAGTGTGATGCAAAACTTTCAATCAAATTATAAAACAAGAATAACCTCTCTGACATAGTCCAGGATGTACCCCGCCCCAGGCTCTTTGATGCTTTTTTGATTTTGTCATTTAATTGGGGTTTGAATCTCTGCACACCTCGATAGGTGCAATGGAGAAGGGGAATCACATAAAAATGACAAAAAGCTCTCGCACACTGCCTTACTCTTCATTCATATATTTATTTGAACAACGTTTTGGTCAACTGACCATCATCAGGTTTGAGTGCAGCCCTTGCGCTCCATCCTTTTATAAGCGCAAGTAGACACCACCCAATCTGTGTTTAATAACATCAGTTTTGCATCATCCATTCACGCCAAAGTACACACAACAGGCCATCACACAACAATTTCTCTTCTTGCAACAAATCAATTAAAATATTACATCAGTATTTATCTTTTCACTATTTTAATAAATATATATATGAAGGAAGAGTAAGAGCACCCCCTGGATTTTGTCTTTTCCCTTGTCATATACAAAGGTAATCACATCCCTTTGTATATAATTCTTTGAAAACATCGTAAAAATGTTGATCAAAAGTAACAATAAATTCTGATTTGCATGCTCAGATTTGTAGCAGATTCAGAGTAATACCTGTGTAAAGTGGCCTGACTCTGTTTTTTTAAGACCAGACCAGGCCTGTTCACAATGACATAAACAAATGATCAGGTTTGGGCAACTTTTGCAGCTGGCATAAAAATCCCAAATGTTTACTTCTCATTGTTTCTTTCATGTTATAAACAGCTTATCACATTAATGAATGTAGCCCTTATTTTGGAAGTGGCTAAAATGGTAAGCTATTCATTCTTTACAATAACCGTTTTAATAATATAACTGCAATCTGTGGCACATTGTTGTTTAATGTACCTGTTTTTCTGAAGGAGGTGACTAAAACAGTCACTTGGGGCCTCTCTAACAGTGCGACATCTTACCTCATCAGTAAGGTAGTCATGGTTACAGTCGCATTTCAATTATACATACATGTCCTCATTTTAAATATTAAAAACAAATACACTGAATAAAATTTAGCCTTTGCCTTTTAGTGGACAAGGATTGTTGGCAGTGTGTTGGGTCTTGTACTTGAAATGACAACATTAGTCTTGGTTTGCTTGGAAGATTCCTTTAATGTAAGTATTTAATAAATCATAGGCCTGATAGAGTGGAAATAAATAAACCTGAGGATATCTATCTTTTTCTGTTCAGGTGGTGCTCATTGCGTTGGGATCTGTTGTGACAGCGACTGGTTTGATAAATCTTGTCCTTGTCTGTCAGGAGATTGGACGTAGTCATGAATTGTAATCTTAAATTTCCATTCTTCTTTTAATGTTAAACACCCACCGTAACACCCTTTTTTTTTTTATTATTATAGAAAGGACATTTTTGATAATGTTATAGACCTGTTATCCTTCCTCCAAGAAGTTTTTGCAAGTAAGACAGAACATCTTTGTCAGCATTGTAGCAATTAATCTTTATTTTTATTTAAAAATATCTATATTTTTTTTCTGTTTATGCTCTCAGTTGCTTTCATTTTTGTTGCTGTTGAGGGCCTCAATGACTACAGCAGGAACGTGAGGGAGTCCTGGCTTTTATATGTGAGGAATTTCTACCTAGCATGGATTGCTCTGCACTTAGTATACATCTGTGCAGTGAAGATTTACACATTGGCTATTGGCAAAAGAAAAATAGGTAAAAAAAAACATTTGCCATCCACTTGCCACATGCTACAGATGACTACAGTAATGTCACTGATTCTCTTGTTTGCTTTTTCAGCAACACACGACACTCCAGTCTGGCACAAGCAAAAAAAACAGGTAGTGATAAATATATTGTATTGTGTAATCCTGTATTAATAGTTCAGATCATTTTGTCAGTGTGTCTTCATATCTGCATCTTTCACTTTCAGAAGAGTGTGACTGCTTTTATGATTCTCTCAATGTTCTTCACTTTTGGATCCATTGCGTTCTCTGTGGCCATTATTGTGGGGGCATTTCAATGTTAATATTGATTTATTCATTTTGTAAAATTTGTTTTAGTGTGATATTGTTACACTGATTGTTCATTATACAACATTATTCAACTGTATATGTACATTTTCTAGAATAAACCAATAAATCACATGTCATTTGGAAAAAGCTGTCAGTGTTGTACATCCATATAGCAAAAATATAAACTCTATTTTATTATAATATATTGCTTGTTGGTCAAAATACACACAAAAAATAAAAGTAATGATAACTTACAGCACAATGTTTTTTTTTTTTCTTATCTGTTACAGTATAGTAAATCCTACCCTTATCTCTTGTATGGGATGGTCCAAATATAAACTGTGCCACTTGTTGACCTTTCAAACATTGACTGAAACTAACTTAACAGGAACACAGTAAATGATTAAACTGTCGTACTGTTACTTCCTTGTTCTAGTTCAGCTGAAGTGCATGAATAAGCTGTAAGCCCAAATACTGCAAGTCAAAAAACATCCTCGGTATCAAAATAAACTTTATTTAAAATGTTTCAGTCAGGTATAGAAAACTCAAAATATAAACAGACAGGAAAAGGGAGTTCAACTTCAAACAAAAAAAAATGGTTTCAATGTCTTAGCAAACAATATGAAATGATTAATTATATACAGCCGTATATTTACACCTGACATATTAAGGCACGTTTTGTGAAAAATGTTGATTCTTCTTTCTTTTGTACTCATAATTTACTCATTAATGGGTAACTCTGAATTGATGACATTGCAAGAATTTATCAAGTTCTAAAAAATAAATCTTTGTATAACCAACAAGTCTGCACAAAACTAGACAACAATCCAAATATTTTAATTAAAAGATAAAGGATCTTGTGGATATATATATATTTTCAAACAGCAAGCAAGATATATAAATTATTTTAAAAGCTGGTATGCTAAAAAAAAAAAAAGCTAAATCTTGCAGTGCAAAACCAAACTAATAGGGAATGAAGTTAACAGACAATTGAAACAGAAATAAAATAAGTCAGTGGTGCTCAGCAGATAAGATCCAGAAAAGATAATAATGTCCACTGAGAACTAAGAGGGTCATTGGAAAGTTTTAAATCAAATTAACACATTTTACTGTAAAGACAGATGGATGGATGGATGGATGAATGCTGTTTCAAAAAGCCAACATGGTAGATTGTACAGTTTATTTAACTTGGAAGAGGAATGTCCATTTAAACAAATCCAAAAAAATGACATCTGTGCATATTTTTTTCAACAGGAAAATGAAAAACCTGCTTCAATGCTGCCTGCTTTATGTTTTAGACATTTTACTTTGTTGATTGATTAACATCCACTTTGCTCTATGTCATCTTCATACGCCACAGGCAAAATCAGATGTGAGATGCGACTCCAGAGTCCGCTGAACTTGTCAGCATTCATCTTATTAAAAGCAGTTTCATTGCCCACAAACCTCTCCTTGACGTAGTCCCGCACCATCTCCTCCACTTCTTTCAGACTATGTTGAGTACTTAGGTCCTCCTTAGAAAGCAGCACAGTGAACAGGAAGAACCCCCGTTTGAATGCAGCGTTCTCATGGTCACAGTACCGGTAAAAGATAATGGTCGATCCAGGCGGCAGCTCTTCAAAACGGTCAATCACAGCCACAGGCTTGTCTCCTTCAAAGGCTGCTCTCAGCTGGTTGTCAATGTCCAACTTGACTTGATCGCTGTCCTGGCCAGTTTTGCTGGCTCCGTCAATGTGAAGGACCGAAGCATTGAGAGATAAAGAGAAAGCTGAAGCTAGACTGTGAGCCAGGCAGTGCAGTGTCCTTTCAGCCTTCACACCAGCAGTCAGCATCAGGCTGACCGGCTCGGTGGGGTGGGAGGTGGTCAGGTGCTTCAGAAGGTGGATTTTGCTCCTTTTCCACAGCTCAGGCCGCTGACCGGGGTAGTTCATCTCCAAGCGGGACAGCTCGTCAACAAACAATCCAGAGTTTAAAGATCCGGATTGATGTTCGCTACTATCTCTAGTCCCCTGGAGTGTATGGAGGCTTTTGAAAGCCAGAAAAAGCCCAATACTCAACAACATCAGCCCTACATACCACAAACCTAAAAAAATATTTAAAAATGTATATTACTAGAGGCCGGAACTGGCTAAATTGTTGCAGATAATAATAGTCTATAACACACCTTTTGATGTACGTCTAGAGCTCTGTGAAGAAACAGCAGTTTTCTTTGTTCCTACTAATAAAAAAAAAACATCCCTTTAGAGCCGTGGCAACCTTTTCAAGACACAATAATTTTGGTCACACTTTATTTTACACTACGCTTGAAACATTGTATCTAAGTACAATGTAAGAAAATGTAATAACATGTATTATAGTACATACAAAATGTAATTATGTGTACTTACATATTGTAGGTAGGGTTACGATCAGGGTATGTATGTACAAACATGTTATTACAGTTTGGTACATTGTACTTAATAAGGTAGATACAATGTATCGAGTGCAGTGTAAAATAAAGTGTTGCCATAATTTTAAAAAAAATACCGATTTACCTTGTTTTTTCTCTGGGACACTTCTTTTTTGTGATGACGAATCAGTCATGCGCTGTCGTGTTGTTGTGGTTGTCTCAGACTTTGGATAACGGCTTGGGACATGGTGGTTAACTTTTTTTTTTTCTAAAGAAATTGAACAAACATTATTGACAAGATTTTTTAAATACATATAGATGTTATTACAAAAGTAGTACAGACAACTATTTATATATTATGGGTAAAACAAAAATCACTATTTATTACCTGGAATCTTAGCCTCCATCTTCCTCTTGTAATCTGCCATGCTTGTGACAGGAACATTTTTAATTTGTGTAGTGCACTTTGATGGAGGAGCAAAATCTTTCTTTGGTTCTTCCACTGTTAAAGGCATGGCAATAAAAACACGTGATTTCAAATTTTTAATAGAAATCTCCAAATTACTAATAGCCAAACTGTCCAGTGTTTGTTAAGTTGTATTGAAGTTAAGTTGCAACCCTCCTCATGCAATAAAAAACAATAACTGCACCATCAGCATCTTTGAGTGTCTTGAAAAGCGCTATATAAATAAAATGTATTATTATTATTATTATTATTATTATTATTATTATTATTATTATTATTATTATACCTTTCTTATGTTTAATGACATTTTCACTTTCAGGACGAATGTAGGGGCAGCGTTGACCAAGCGCTACCTGGGGTTTAAACTGAAATCTCCAAGAGGACCTGAAAAGACAAACACATATTAGGATTTGAGTCTACAATACACATACCGTACATAAACAGATACACACAGACACATTTCTATCAATTCAATTAGAACATAGACTGTAAATCTACTTAAGTTAATAATCGTTTCCTGTAGTGCTAACCTTGGTAAATGTTTGGTTGAGGTGGATGTTTAGTTGGATTTTTCACGGTATTAATTCCCTGCCCTTCATTTTTTCCCACTGTTTCCAGAGGCTCCTGTGTATCCATATTAACAGCATCTCCATCTTCATCTCCACTGGCCAGTCCTTCTCCTGTTTGTAGTCGGCTCTTCTTGCTTGGAGACTCTGTGTTTCAAGGATAACAGTATTTCTTATTACTCTCAATGAAAATTGCAGGGGCACAATAAGTTGCATTGCCTGTTTAATGTCTAATGTCACAACTTGCCTGTGACATTAGGCAAGACAAGAAAAAAGCCCACCTTCATCGTCTGATACATCATCCCCATCTTTGGATCCATTTACAGCTGGACTTTGTTGGGAGATTGCTGTTTTGAAGAAGTTTTGGTTCTCTTCAGAGGACCTCTTGGGGTTGGCTCAAAGTTAACTGCTAAAAAGGAGCGTATATCATTATTGTCGAGCGTCGTACAAGAACAACACATAAGAACACATATTTTATTCAGAATAATTTTGAATAGGTTAAGCAGTTACAGAAACATTATGATTCAAAACTTACGCTGAGCTGCTAAAATGAATAGATTTCTTACCTTTAGCATTGGCTGGTATAGATCTAGTTGAGCTTCTCAACTGGCGAGGAGCCATAGTTTCTGAAACTTCGGAATCCATTTTAAAGATAATCCAAATCTAAAACAACTCACGGTTAAAAAGCATAACGTTCAAAAATAGATGAGTAGCGGACTACTTCCTAGTTCTTCAATGGGGAAATATTTTGTAGCAGGACGTTGTTGGAGCCGGAAAATAGTTCTACTGCTGTGTCTCCATTGAAACAAGGGATTGCTGAAGGTTCCGAGCTGAGCGGAACGTATGACAGAAACCGAAACGTAACTAGCTATCCGGCCTGTGTATGGCAAAAGGAAGTAGCATTGGGTTATATATGTCACACAACTGAGGAGTAACTAATGACGTGTTTGGTAAGAGGGTTCGTTGTTAATAAATTACACAAACAAATTTACTGTTGATAAAGTTACTTCAAAATCAGCCACAGTCGTGCTAATGTTCACCAGCTTTAATTTAGCTAGCCTGTTCATCAACGCTATAACGATTTAACCATTTCACTTTTTATAGCTTTACAATGGTATCAAGTATTATTAGCAAATGGGTTAGCTTAATCCTGTATGTTTAGTTATGTTAGGCTATAACACATGGCATTTAAATTGTTGATTGTATGGTAAGCTGCACTTACGCTAGGCTACCATATATTAGCAATTGTTCAGCGATATGTCAAACTCAATTTTAATCCCTTTCAAAATATTGTTTACATAGTATGTATAAATTGTAGCTTTTAACCCAAATCGTTTTGTATTTTTGTCCCCACTCACAATCAAATACAGTGTTCATTTGACGAAACGCTAAGCTAATTCGCCCTTCCAACGTAAGCTTGGACTCTGTACTTGTAATGGGACCTTGTGACAACATCTATATGATTAGACAGTACTTGGGTTTTTACTCAAACAAATGCTTTTTTCATGCAGCTATGACATAGAATTCAACATCTTAAGAAGAGATGGCGGATAAAGACACGGATGAACATCAGCAGCCCGCAGGTATTTAGTAGGCCTATCGTAGGGATTTAATGCAGTTTGTTAACATGTTGTGTACGAACCGTAACATCTTTTAAATTCACTTGAAAGCAGACATGAAGACAGAAGAAACACTGTCCCAATGCATTGGAAAGCAATCAGAAAGAGAATGAAAAGTATTACTCAGAAGGTAATTAAACTAATCAAGCTCCATTGTAAGGCAGTCACTGTGAAAAAGTGCATACAATACACTAATTCACTCTCATGTCTTTTAACTTCAAGAATCTACTTTAGTAGCCGCTTGCACAGACGAGGAGACAAAGGCAGTCTCTGAAATTCAAGGTAAATGGAATAGGCTGTGCAAGGAAAGGAAAAACATATTACCAGGGCTAAACATAAAACTATGAATTCAATATTTTGGGGGGTTACAGACAGCAGTGCTCAGTCTGAGTGTGAGTTGGAGCCTCCTACAGAAAGATCCTGCCTCCTGCCAGAAGTCACTAGCGTCTTGAATTCACCAGTAGACAACACTGCTCTTACGGATAAAGACAGGGGCGATGGCCATAAAACTGAGAAACATCAACAGGAGCCATTACTAAATATGGATTCTGGTGAGTGATGCTTTTTGTCACAGAAAATGTTTAGAATACTCTGGTATTAATTACCGCTAACTGCAATTTTAGACGATGACTCTGGGGTGGCAGTAGCTCAGTGGGTAGAGCGGTCGTCTTTCAACCGGAAGGTAGGCGGTTCGATTCCCACTCTCCCCACAGTTCATACTGTCGTTGTGTCCTTGGGCAAGACACTTAACCCACCTTGCCTCCAGTGACTGTAACACTGGTAATGTGTAATGTAAGTCGCTTTGGATAAAAGCGTCTGCTAAATGAATAAATGTAAATGAATAAATGAAATGATGGAGATGGTTGTGAAGTGATAGATGGACCACCATTTAATAAAGAAGAAGAATCTGAAGAAGTGTCCACAGAGAAGGCCATAAACACCAAAACAACACTGCATGCGGAGGGTGTGTATTTAATCATAGCCAATCAACACCAGTGCAATTTAAAATCAAGTGTTAAAATTTTCGTATATATGTTATACTTACTTATAACATAAGTTTGTGACCTCCAAAAGATAATGAAGGGAAATTGGAATCAACATCTGAGAAACTAGAGCCACAGGCCCCACAAGAAACATCAGCTTCAGAACAAACGCATCCAAAAAAGGATATTGAAACAATAGGCCTTACAGCTCATGAGGAGACAACACCTATTTCTGATGCATCAGAAAATCTTAAAGGTATTTTGTAAAGTTTTTCAGGTATCAAACTGCACTTGATAAAATGTCAAAGTGTAGGCACCTGATAATATGGTTGTAATAACTTGTGTGTTTCTTCTTGCAGGAGATAAAATAAAATATGTTATTGCAGTTGTTATGGTGGGCCTTGTTGCAGTTTTTTTGCATCAACTCCTTCAACCCGAGGTTCCGTCTCAGAAAGAAAATCTTTGCCCAATAGATGTCTTTCACAGGGAAATGGAAAAAGTAAAGGATCAGTTCCCCAGTCAGCGGGAAGAGTTGTGGAAAAGAAGCACTATCCACCTGCGAAGGCACTTCACGATACAGAAGCCCACCGAGCCAGTCAGCCTGATCTTGACTGCTGGTGTGAGGGCTGAGAGGACACTGCACTGCCTGGCTGACAGTCTAGCCTCTGCCTTGTCTTCTGCCCTCAACGCCTCTGTCCTTCACATTGAGGGGGCCAGCCAAGCCAGCCAGGACAGCAACCAGGTCAAAGAGGACATTGACAATCAGCTGCAAAAAGCTTTTGAAGCAGACAAACCGGTGGCTGTTATTCACCACTTTGAGAAGCTGCCTCCTGCTTCTACCTTAATATTCTATCGCTACTGCGACCATGAGAACGCAGCCTTTAAGAAAACCTTCTTGATTTTCACAGTACTTCTAGGGGACGAGGAAGAAATCCCTGCAAAGATGAATTTGAGTGCCGTGGAGGAAATGGTGGATGACTATTTACAGAAGAAATTTCTTTCACATAGTCAACCCACTGCTTTTGATACAATGGACAAAGACAAATATGGTGGACTGTGGAGCCGCATTTCTCACCTCATTCTGCCCGTGGCATCAGAGAAAAGAATCAATCAAACAGGCTGCAAACTAACAAAATCTTTGCTTTAGCCCTCAGCACTCTTGTCTTTATGGTAAATACTACAGACAATGGTATCAAGGGCAAATACAACATAAAAATATGGGAAAGCCACTAGCACTTTATTTTTTTAATCATGGTTTTAAAATGGATTTGATTTTGTTTTTAGTTATTGTTTATAAATGGTATAAACAGGTTTTAATTAATACATGGGTAGTACACATTCTGGAACTATCAAAAGTATATGAAATGTGCCTTATAGTAGCCTACAATAAAATTGGTTTATTTATCTTGCAAATTCAATAAGTAGAGCCAGATTCACAGCAGAACTGGACTTGTTTTTCTGTTAAAAAAAAAAAAATGTAATGTCCAAATATGTTGTTTTTCAAGAAGAGATATTAAACAAATTGCAGTTTGGTGGCTTTTATTATTATTCTTATTATTTTTTCAAAATGGGCAAAATTGTTCTTTTTATTTATTAATTTATTTTTATTAAATATTAACCTTTTTAGTTGAAAGTTTTTTCAATGGATTGAACAATGAACACAGATTATTTAAGATAGACCCTTAATAATATGAAAGCTCCTTCAACAGTAATGACAACAGACCAAGAACTATGTACAGAAGATTTCTGATGTCACTGCTGCTCCCCGAGCAAAGGTGATATAATAAACTCTTACCACGAGAGGGCAATAAATACACACCCAAGAGTCACATGCTTGCAACTTCTGAAAGGTTTGCATTTTTTGGTTGTTAATAACTTTACAACATTTTCACAAATTTAAGTTATGACTAGAATAGGCTATAGTTTGCATGTTATAAACTTAAAAGTAGGCCTACTACAGCTCTGTGATGAACAGTTGAACTCCTCCTTGTGCAGCTCCTCGGGCCCGCCTCTTGTCAGCCTTTTGCAGCAGATGCCGGCTGCTCTCCTCGGGATTTGTCCACTCTAAATTAGCCAGGGACCCGATTATTGTCAGCACGATGACGTCGCGGAATAATTATTAATTCTGGAGATTTTGCCATACATGTATGGCATGACATTTTTACTTGGCAGCAAAATTAAGACCGTGTTGCGTAATTCTATAACTTAGTCAGGTGTAGCTAGAACATGCAGAAGTTGTGCGTTATTGTCTTCACTTGCTGTGCGCTGTTGAAACTGTGCTGTGCAGCGCCACAGACACGGGCTGCAGAGACCACGTCCGAGCATGACCTCAAGACAGACCCGGTGCAGGAAACCCACGGACAGGAGAGCACTCTGTCTCAGGTAAGTGCATTCACTTTCATTTGACCTTTAGTGTATGCACTTCTAATTGAAGGATCGGAAAACTTGCATCCTTTTCTCTTTGTAGCTGCTGGGTGATTATGACAAAGTGAAAGCGCTCTCAGAAGGCTCTGACTGTCGCTGTAAATGTGTTGTCAGACCCCTGAGCAGGAGCGCATGTCGGCGGATTGAAGAGGGACACGCCACAGCGGAAGATTTCTTCACAGTAGAGACTATCACATCTGGACCGGAGTGTAAGTGCGCATGCATCGCTCCTCTATCTGCGGTCAACCCATGCCAGGAGAGTTCAGGCTGAAAACACCTAGAGAGGCTGGAAAGGAGAATGCCAAGGTGAAGTGACAAAGTCTAATCTATAATCAAGTGCTATGAATAATCTGAGATATGTCGCTCTGAATATTAGTCTTTTTTTAATCAGACGTAGGCATTAAATTGACAGGCTTTATTGATGTTATCCATAGCTGTCCACCATCCTGGAGCTGCTGGAGGGGTCTTACTATGGCATGGATCTACTGAAGCTGCACTCTGTTACCAATAAACTAATGGAGCGTATGGATCACATTGAAAAGGTACAGAAAGAGTGAATACACACCTATAGAAGAATTTGTGCTTATGTGCTCGTTTCACTTTCAACAACTAAACCTGTAACTACATTAAGGTAGTTTTGTTGAACCAGTCCACTGCTGAAGCAAGGCCTCAACAGAGCCCCCCACTGCAGGCAGATGAAATTCCAAGCCTGCCCTCTCAGTCTCCTCCTCATCGGCAAGAAGAGAAGACAACCCATGATGAGGTCAGCAGATCAGACATCTATCTTGACATTAAAAACTGACTTTTCAGGAATAACAGCAACACTTTAATGCCTATATATTAGTTATTGTACACTGCTAAATGCCAGGTGAATACTTAAGTTTGCCATTCAGTCGTTGTGCGTTCATTAATTAGGAAAGGTTAAAGGAGAAGATTGCCAGGAAAAACTCTGCTCAAGTCATTGAGACGTACCCTCCGGAGACTTCCAAAAAGCCAGTCAGCCAGGGCTCGTCTCAAGTGACAAAAACGGGACCCAACGGACTTATCATTAGAGGAATGACCTTCTATAAATCCGAGCCAGATCCAATGGTAGCTGATGATGGTGAGCCAGGAGAGAACTGTAAGTACAACTATACTGGTGCAGTATAATAAACCATTCATTCTAATTTCAGGGTGCTTGTTCAAATTGACAATTACCCTTAGTTTGATGAATTATTTGGGATTTGTTAGCATTGGCATTTCAGCATCTACCTCCCCCTTGTCTAATCCATTTTTCCCTGTAGTGTCAATATCTTGCTTGCTTGTCATTTTGTCATTGCTTTAGGTTGAAAAGAACGTTGTTGTCTTTTATTAACTATGATTTTTTCCCCTCTCGTTTCAGTGTTTGAGTATGATAGTTTCAGCGGTGATGGCCCGATCAACCTTTTCATTGAGGAGAATCTCCTTCAGCACAAAACCCCGGGCCCCAGAACAAGACCAGGTCAAATGAAATTTCGATCAAAGAGTGAAGGTCCTTATAGCTTCAAGAAACCCAGCCAATGGACAAAGCCTAATGAGGAAAACCCCACTTTAAAAACCCTTTCAAGCGACACAGAATTGCCAAGTTATGTAAAGGATGAAGCCAGAAAAAGAATCACATTTGAGCCAACTACAACCGCACTGATGCCCAGTGTAACTAACACTGAGCCGTACTCACAAACAGACACTTCAGAACTCAGACAGCAGCCGGTTGATTTGACAGATGAACCACATGGAACTAAAAATACAATGGGAACAAGCCAACCCCCTGGAAAGACAGACTCAAAAGACTCCATTAAAGCATTTATAACGAGAAGCACACCACCCACCATGATGGAAACCTCTGACCCAGAGCTGAAAGACCAAGCTGTTGGCATAACTGCAGCTAACCCTAGCTCTTCAACACTAACTACTGCCACAGATGCTACCATGCCCATTACTACACACACCGCCACGAACGTAAACCCCACAGCAGCTCTGTTCACTCATCCTGGTAAACCTGAAGATAAAAAACCTACTGTGACTCCATCCACACAGCCATTGACCCCACAGCAAACCTCTGTGCCTTTAACCACACCTGGGACTACTACATCTCCTTCCACAACTGTTACTCCTCTTTTGTCCAGTGCCAGTGCAGCAACTTCTGCCCCAGTCGAGCCAAAGAACAAGATCAAGTGGGGAGAGAAAGATCGAGTTGGCTTGGAATTAGATAAACTATTCAAAAGACACAAGAAACCTTCAACAAAAAAAACAGGTAAATGTTCAAATGTGTGGTCCTTTTCCATTTGTACAAAAAGATGGAGTTTTATCTTTCACAGTTTCTTCAGTCTGGTTTAAGCAAAAATAGTAATAGAGTGTAATGAACTCTTTGTTTTACAGGTGAATGTAAGGACACACTGGCAACCATTTCAGAGCCCGTCACTCACAACACCTACGGGAAGAGAGAGGGGGCATGGATGAAGGATCCAAAGTCTGACAGTAACAAAATATATGTCACAGACTTCTTCTATGGAAACAACCTCCTGGAGTTTAATAATCTGGACGTCTTCAAACGGAGTAAGAGCGTTTTGTTACAGCTTCTCAGAATACATTAGCATTATATAGTAATCAATTCTAATGTTTTCCAACTTTTCCAGGTCATTTTACCAATTCGTACAAGCTCCCATACAACTGGATTGGCACAGGTCACGTGGTTTACGATGGGGCTTTTTATTACAACCGTGCTTTCTCTCGTGACATCATCAAGTTCGACCTGCGCCACCGCTACGTCGCTGCCTGGACCATGCTGCATGACGCGCTCTTCGAAGAGTCATCATCACCGTGGGAATGGGGCAGCAACTCAGACATAAACATTGCGGTGGATGAAAGTGGTTTGTGGATCATCTACCCAGCGCTGGATGATGAGGGTTTCCTGCAGGAGGTGGTAGTTCTCAGTCGACTGAACCCAGCGGACCTCAGCATGCAGAGGGAGACCACATGGAGGACTGGGCTCAGAAGGAACCAGTATGGGAACTGCTTCATTGTGTGTGGCGTCCTGTATTTTGTTGACCATAATAACCAAAGAGAGGCCAACCTGGAATATGCCTTCGATACACACACAAATACACAGATGATTCCCAGGATGCCATTTACAAACAATTACACTTATACAACGCAGATTGATTACAATCCCACAGAGGGTGTACTGTACGCGTGGGACAATGGACATCAAGTCACATACGACATTAAGTTTGCTTATGTAGAGCCTTAGATGGTTGTGGTTTTAGAGGAACACTCTATAACTTGAAGTGGGTTGTAGATCAATCCATATTGCCTTCTGTTAATATTGTTATTACCTTTTATTTTTTGTATGTTTTTAAGACAATGGTAGGCCTGGTTCCTCAGTCAAAACACATAAAGTTATACTGTATATATTGTATAAAAGCCCTATGAGATTAATAAATGTAGAGAGGTGTCAGAATAATTTTATGCTATTGGTCAAAGATACATTCAAATCAGTGAAAAAAAGAATAGGATTTTGTTTTTATATTTTTTACATTATACATATGTTGCAAGTCTTGTGAAGACTCTTACTTCCTCCTTTCCTCCAGACTGTTTTGAGACAATAAACATCACTTATGCCAACTCTGATCTCAAGTATTGCCCTTAATGTGGAATAAAGCATAACTTTGCCAAGATTGTACTTTGGTCTGATAAAAATAAAATCCATAAACTGTGAAGACAATGCAATATTTATTTTAAAAATTTTGAACACAACTCACTACAAAAACAAACACATTCAACTTCAATGTTTCTGTAATAATTTATACAATGCATTTTTATATATTTTTCTCTATATTTTAACCCAAAACAAAGATTAAAACACAAAATGCCTTCATTTTCAAAGTAAGCACAAACATTATAGAGGTAAAAGCCAATAAACAATACCAACTGCATTTTTATGCAGCTTATAGAGATGCACCTTAAGATTCAGTATTGTGTTTAAATCATAATAATTTTGTTATTATAGGTCGGAAGGACAGGGTCTCTCTCACACAAAAGTGCAAATATGTACAAATAAAAAGTGGATGGACATGTCATAAAACTCGAATCGGAATTAAATTTAGATATTCTGCGAAGTCAACCACAATCAACTTTAGTATTATTTCCAAATATAGAACTAATCCATTTCTAGGCACTCTATTAATTTATTAATATTCATTCATTCATTCATTTTCTACCGCTTAGTCCCGTTAGGGGGTCGCGGGTGACTGGAGCCTATTCCAGCAGCTTTGAACCTGAGGCGGGGAACACCCTGGACAATGGCCAGTTAGTCGCAGGGCTAACATTTAGAGACAGACAACCATTCACTCTCTCATTCATTCACTAGGGACACTTAAGATTTGCCGATTAACCTATATATGCATGTCTTTGGACGGTGGGAGGAAGCCGGAGTACCCGGAGAGAACATGCAGACTCCTCACAGAAAGGCAGGAGTCGGCCGAGAATGTTTAAGTCGGCCGGGTTTTGGACTCACGACCTTCTTGCTGTGAGGCAAGAAGGTTGTGACAGAAGAGTTGTTTGATATATTAATGCATAAATAATTATTACATTACAGTGTCAAGACTTTGAAATGAATCTTTATCAAGAGTACGTTTAAACAGAGCACCTGATATATTTACATATCCCAAGCCTGCTTAATAGTGGTTGGACCTCTGGCTTTCCCAGGTCACGTGACGTCCTGAGATTATATACTATGTGTTCATGTTTTGCACCTTCACTCTGATTCAGAAGCTAGTGAAAGTGATTGTGTAATGTCAGTGTACTGCAGCTTAACAATTTCAGTGATATGCAGTCTGGGAAAGACCATTGAATTATGCCTTCTAAGCACTCACTAGTACTATTTATTCCACATGTTTTATTTTTTTAAATGACCCTCTCATAAGAAAATAGAATATGTTTGAAATCTGGTTTGGTTTCACTGATCCTAGGCAGAACCCATGAGCACGCCGACAGGGGGCACGGCCTGGTTGTCTGCGGTGGAACGCTGGTAAACCGTGTCCGTGTGGTTAACCCGGAGCAGAGGTGGGATTGTAGACGACCTGATGTGCAAGATCCTAGTGTCAGTTACTTCACAGTCAATCTGCATCATCACCTCAAACTTTTTGTCTCTGATGATGCTCTCTGCAAAGACACAAAAGTTGAATCAGTAAGCAATATTACATTAAGACACAAGATACAATCATTGCCAAAAGGTTTTAGACAGACAGCAGGGTGGAGTGAAATGGTGCTGCGCTGAGAAAATACATGAGGAGATTTGGTTACAGATGGTGTCCAGAGGTGAGTCACATATTTCTCTATGCAAGAAATAAACAAAGTGGCTCTAATCAAAAGCAGAACATGCAAATTTGAGAGAAGAAAAGGGGGAAAAGGCCAGTGATGAGCGAAGAGCCATCAGATTCCCCTTTTGTTTCTAACAAGATAGAAAGAACATAGCTTAAACTCAAACTGCATCACAGAGCTGATGGTTTACAATAGGATGATAAACACATATGCGTTATTAAAGACCCATATATTCTCACAGGGTCATCTTGAGGTCTGACGTACAAACAAGTCATTACTTCTGCTTTTTCTTGGCAGATTCAAAACGTTAAGGGTTTGTGGTACCCCACACAGCCCCACTTCTCTAAGCAATGGACTAGAAAGTCTTTTCAAGTGGACAGGATTGTAAAAGGATTTTTGGACAGTATATTTACACTGACAGAAATGTATGGGTTTCTGTGTGTTGAGAGGACAGAGTAACCATACCTCAGTTGGTTTAAGGGCTGTCTTATATGACCCAGAAATGGAGCTGTAGGCGTCTTTAAAATACCTTCTGCCAGTGCATTAAAAACCAGGGATATTTTTCCAGACACCTGTGCAAGCCATTAGCCATTGTGCTTTTGTGCTTTTTCATTGGTGTACTAGAAGTGACTCTAATTTAGCTTGAAGCTTTATCTGCAACTGGAAGATTCAACGGATGTTCCCATCATTAGATTACTTTATATGACTTCATCTGCTCCACTTCCTCATGCACCTGGATTTAAACTGGGACATTTTAAATAGCTTCAGCAGTTTCATAGAATCTCTGGACGTGGTCTCTGCAAGTCTGTATTATTTGTCATGCTTTGTTACGTAGGAAAGCTGTGATTCCTTGTGGCTTTCCATGATGAGCTCTCAGGAGTTTAACAATTACAGGTATGAAAATGAAATAGATTCTTAGAATAGAGCAATTTCACAGTGCATAAAGCTGATTAATAAAGAAAGACTTCTTTCCTTTAGTTGCTTGTTGCAATTCTTTGTCTCTATCCAAAATGCTGATCAGTGAAATTATCAAATTGTGTCTAGCATCAGCCACATTCATGCACATGTGTGTACAATATGTTTTTAAATGCACAATCCCCTAGTTACATTACAATAAACACTAACTGCAGTTACAATCTAGATCTATTCTGTAGGCTGAAAGGCAATTAAAAAGGTACATTTCCTCTTATTTAGATAACATTTTAATGATACATATTCAAACACTTATACTTTCAATTTCAACTACAAACCCATACTGGACTGAACAGAAGAAGAAGCACACAGACACTCTGCTACCAGCTCTTTTCTAAAAAAGGCACTCTTTGAAGACTTTGCCAGACCTATCGTCCCACTCTACATGGTCTCCCTTTTAAAGATGCCATCTGGAGACGGTCCATAAACACAATGTGCTGATGTGTACTGATAACCCCCACCCCAACGTCTGGCAGCAACACATTTGAGGAAACATGACCGTGCATCTTGGGACAGAACTGGCTGCCAGATTGGCACCAGCTCTGAGGACACGTTCACAGTGGAAGCAGTAGAAAGGAAGTAATTAACTTGTAATTACTGTACAAGCTCCAAATTGCAATGCAAAATTGGAGTCAACAAAAAGAATGAGGGTCTAATAAGATAAGAATAAGTTCATTTAGGTAGCTCTAGCATGTGCTACTACAGTAGTTTTAATTTCTAAGAGAATTAAGCAGTATGTTTCCTACTTAACGCTCATGAGATAGAAACATACTGCCTAGTTCCAACTGTGCACAATGTACCTGTAAGTGATGTCATCACTGAAACAATTTTCTTCCAAAACATGCCACTTCCACTTGATCGAGCTACTTTCAAACAAGGAGACCATTAACTAAACACTCCTTTTCTTCCTTATAAAGGCACACATTTTTGTAGCGAACAATGGAGGCCTTGGTCATCAAAGTAGCCGACTATACAGTGCAGTTATTGACCAAGACAGAGCAAATGGCTGCTCTCGATTAGCAGAGTCTATCCACCTACTCCAGATGAAAACTATTTTGAGACTGTTGGGAGGGAGACTGGGGAAAATTTAATCTCTGTGGTAGAGCAATAGAGCAAGAGAAAGGCAATAGTGTTTGGGTTTTTAATCTGAGATCTATAAAGATAAATGAATATGTTTGCACTTAAGCAAAGCATAAACATAAGACTAAAAAACTACTGGGGACTGTCATCTACGTCACACATGAATTAAAAAAAGCTTACGTGGGTTGCCGTTAGTCAATAGGAAGTAACTTTAATCTGTCAAGCCCTTTTGGCTTCGTCCTATATAACAATTCTTGCAGAAAAGAACTAGGTGTGTGGTAACTGTATGCTATTGTATATGTATCCAAAGCAGAAATAGAGACATAATACATTAAATTGTCTAAGGATCCTAGAAAATGTATTCTCCAGTAGACTTTCCTGACAGACCAGGGACTACAGTAGAAGCCTTTTTCTTATTATGTGACCATTATCAGGCATATCTCTTCCTGGATGCTAGTTTTGTTTCATTATTTCACCAATCCTAAATGTTTAATTTTACTAATTACTAATATTTCAATATGACATCTGACCAGTGTAGGCCTTAAAGTTCCACCCTGACAAGACCACCAAGGACAACGTTAACATTCATCAATCTTCATTACCTCGATTGATGTGATAATAATATAAATATAAATAAATTGATAATAATATAGTGTCGGTGCTGTATAATATAGGTCTGGAGTATTTGGCCCTAAAAGAACTTAGAATCTGAGACCTCCACTGACCTGACCTCACATATTGTACTGATCTTCCCAACAATTCAATGACTGTGCTGAAGGTTTTGGTGAGCTCACGGAAACCCAGAACATGTGTAAAGTCCATGAGTCATAGCCAACAATTTGGCAACAACAGAGTTTTGGCTTTGTGGATTAAGTGCAATGTTTTTAGGAACAACTGTTCGAAGTAATGGGCGATTGGTTCTCAAAAGATCTGACAGAAAGCAAGTATGGACACTCCACCCAAACTGGACACTAAATCAAGTTAACAAATCCAAAATTTACAGCATTTTAGGTCAATTGAAAGTTAATGTAACAAGAAAGAATCAGTGATTCTATTCAATAACAACAGGCTGTCTTTTTGTTGTGTAAGGTTCCTGCTCCCCAAGCGAGCCATGTTTCCCAGCTCCTCACCTCATTTGTTACAAAGTGTTGATTGAGCAAATGCCAAATGCTTTGTGCCGCAGGACTTACCATTTACATTCATTGCAGGCAAAACTAAGGACATCTTGGGTCTCTGGCCTTTGTTGTGGCTTGTGGCGGGGAGCAAGAGGTGATCCTGAAAAAGGTAATAAAAGAGAAGATTATAGTTATTTAATGTTTTGTAAATTTGTGAGATGTTGAACATTTTGATTTGAGGTTATTGCCCCAGCATGAGGCAACAATCATTGAATAGTCTCTACTGAGACTTCAAAAGAACTCATTTTTAGCTCTTTAGCTTAATAGTTGAAACAATTTCTTAATCACTTTGTAAAGCAACTTCTACATAATGTGATCAAAAGCCATTATGTTTCTGGAAAATTCTGGAAAATGACAGAAACGCTCTTCAAAGTAGATGCTGTAAAAAAGAAAATGCTTTGATCAACACTCCCATAAGCTACAGCCATTATTAATTTACTGGAAGTAATTTAGGTCTTTATTATTTTAAGGTGAAATCAGTTCCAAAAACACAGGTTCCTAAAACACTGAGTGGTCAGACATTTGTTTTTTAAAAATTGTGAGTGAAATGAAAAATGAGTGTCCAGAGTGATGAAAGGAGGGAGTAAGGGGATTACAAGACAAACAGACAAATGTTCTGTAAGAGGCTTGTGGCACTAAACCTCACCCTCCATCACGCTTAACCAATCACACTGAATAAAAAAAATAATTATGTTGTCTGGTGTAATACAAGTACAATCTAAAGGTAAACTCATGTCAGAATGTCTTCCACACAAGAAGTGTGACTTGGAAGAAATACAAACTGTATTACAGCTAATCTTCAGGGACTGGCCTGTGAGGCAGACATAACATGCAGCTGCCATAACAACAGGTGATATCTCTCTAAACCTTATTTGATATGATGCCTGGTAAAAGCGGTCAGTGTTTCCAGCCCCTCACCACAACAAACACAGAAATCCATGAGCGCTAAAACAACACAAGAAGCCAAGTGAGACAACAAACAAGTCACTATAAGTAAGACCTGTTTTCCATCACCTCAGCACATTTCACTTAAAAACTACAGATGGTGATAAATCTTGAGGTCCTGACCCAAAGACAATGTGTTGGAATAAAGTAACACAGGGTCACGAAACAATAAATAAAAAATCTGTTAGCTAAATTGAGAACTAATTATTTGGTTTAAAATGTAAAATAATTCTGCAATGACATCAATGCAGTGGAAAAAATAATGGTTATTTTTGTGAAAACCCTGGGAACAAATTGTATGTAATTAAAAAGAACACACCCATTGCACCTATAATTTACCGCAGGGTTTCAACTGGGCACTTGACGTTTATATCACACGTCATTAAAAAATGACTATTTCTCTGGTGACTGCTTCTCTCCCTCACAAATATGTGTCTTTGGAGCCCCGGTTTTATCGGTGCTACACTAAGGTTACAATCGTCACTGTGACAAATTTGCCACTGACATCATGACAAGGGTTCTGATCTTTGACCTCATGTAAGATTACGTCAGCCTATTGCTATTTTAGAAGCTAAATTCAAGAAGTGAATGACCTTAACTTGGTTAGACAGTAGAAGTAGAAAGTAAAAGAAGAAATTAAAACCAGGCTAAAGTTTCTAATTACAAATAGACCGTGAAAACTGGAACGGAAAGTGAGACAACACCCTGTAAATCAAAACATTACAGTTAAACCCATTGACAACAAATTCTACTGAGGCTATTCATTCAATATTACTGAATTAAGGCACTCTCTGTAGCTTGGGGTAAGAAAACAGCACAAAATGAATAGGACAAAGATGTTAAAATGTTTTTTTTTTCCTTCTTTCACTATTGCAGCAGTGAGTGAGTGCAGAGAGTGTCATGAACCATGTTGATAGAAAACATAGCAAATGTATTTGAATAATTACCCTGCGAAATGACACAACGTAGAAAGTGTCTGCGCGGCGATTGAGCTCGTCAAAGAAGTCACTGTAGGTGTTATGAGGTGCGTAGTACACCTGCAGCTCGCTCCCAGAATTCCTGTTGGAAAAGAAGAAATACCTTTAGCCACTGTTCTGCTCCTTGGCAAGGATTTAAATTTGCAAAACTTGATCATGACATGGGAAGAAATCATTATAGTACTAACTACATTTTTAAAACTGTCTCATACAAGCCAGTGTTTTCAGTGTTGGCTCACAGCTTTGTTCATTTTAACCACTGTGGTTTTAACAAGAGTGTATACAGTGGGAAGGAGACAAAGAAGGCAAAACCAAAAACAGACAATACAAGACAATACTCCAGGACTCTTGCAAACCCTTTAAATTTTCTGAAGATTTACTATTTCAATTTTGGCCAACCTGTGGCTAGACAGAGCTTAAATGGTGAAAAAAGACATTTGTCCTTTTGTTTATTGGGGGTTGGGGTATTTCATGACTAAAATCAAACTGGGAAAACACCGTAATAAAAAACTACCGACTCCATCTGTCTGATACAGGAGTACATTCAAGTGGAACCATGCTTTAAAATGGATTGCAAAGAGAAAACATGTGCAGAAATCTTACTCCTAGTTCTTGTGAACAGATTTGAAATGCAGCTCTAAAGAAATACTACAGATGTAATCCCTAATATTTAACTTTGGAACATCAAACCAACTTTACTTACGTTTCATCAGTAGTTTCAGTGTATTGGACAGTCACAATCTGAGCGGACTCCTTACTGTCTGTCTTCTATGGAATAAGAGAACATATAGAAGATTTCACAGACTCATTCAGAAGAAGTGTTTGTGTGGTGCTTAAGGTAGTACACTCTGACAGTTTAAAGAAACAAACTGTCTAAACCTACTGCAAAAAAGCTTTTATTTAAACAATATATATATACACTACAGTGGAACCGAATAAACACATGTTCATTTGTATTTAGAGTGTTAAGACAAATCTACAGATCTTTTGGTGGACAGGACTTCACAGATTCTGAGAAATGACAGAAAATGGTGCATGGGGCACTAATCCACAGCTCCTCTTTGAGTGTTTACTTTCTCAGGGCTGCCTGGAATTAAACTCAGCCCAAAAATATAGTGGAGGGAGGAAAAAAGGGAAGGTGTAATGAACGGTGAAACAATGTTTGCCAAACGCATTTTACCATTTAATGTTTGGCAGATTTTTATAATTCCCATTGTTGTAATGTGTTGTTGCCTCCGCCTAATGTTGCGTATATTCCTTTCAAAGGAACATCATGATGTGACTTACCAGAATGGTCCGAGTGGATTTGTGATTGCTATTACTTGTGCGTCTGGATTTGGTCTGTTGCACTTCATGACGCTGGACCCAACCCCTCAACTCGTAGGCCAACCTGCCAATCAATTGTAATTATAAACTCCTACATGGCTATTAAGGCCTTTTGGTCATGTTTTTGTTTAAAAGGTGACGTTCCACAAAGCTTATAAGCCATGTTACAGCCATACTTACTCAACGCATTTGGTTCTGTTAACAGGGGGCTGGCAGGGGGGAGGTGGTCTGAGAAAGATGGGATCCTTTACCACCATCTGAGCCTTATCCCTAGAACTAAAACATGGGAGGCAACAAAAGAAAAACACAGGGTTGTACATTAAATAAACTTTGCAGGGCTGTTTGGCATATAGAATTTAACAGGAACAAAATTGTATTAAAAAACCTGGATGACAACTATTGTTAGTGTTACTATTGTTTTGTTACTATCAGTTACAGCTGCTGTGCATGGCAGCCTAGACTTCCCCCCTCAGATGTTGCAGTGACTGAAATAACAGTGAATGATTATGTTGCGTGAGGTGCTGATGTGAACTATCCACAGTCTGTGCCCACCTGCAGGGTTTTTTTTTACCAAAAAGCCTGCCACCTGACGTAACCTGCCCCCTGGGCCTCTTAAGTATGAAACAACACACTGACTACGCCTTGTGCTTCAGACTCTAAGTGTTTTGGAAATGGTTCCCTGAGACAACATGTCAGAGCTGGGAAGCCTGACCATAAGCCTCCCCACAGGGTCACATTATCCCTCTACCACACACATACACCTTGTCTTCAGGGGTACCCTTAGATTAGGTTGCCCGTCACACTCCCCTATGCTGTGTTTGGTGCTGTCACCCCTTTGTAAAGGCTAATGTGTTCCTTCCTGTCTGCGCTGGTTAAATGCTCCGGGGAATCCTGAGACATGGATGGTTTTCATTAACATGTGACGTACCCTATGCATAGATCTGACACAAGACAGGCTTGTAGTGGCATAGAGATGTGTTGACCACCTTGCAAAACATTATTTCAATTGAGGCACAGGTAATGTACCAAAAAGAATGTTATTTATGTAATTTACAAATGCGACTCTTAGACCTCCGTCACATTTGAAAAATAGAAAGACAAATATATAACGTTTTAGAAAAACAATCTCTTACTTGAAATATAACGGGATGTCAAACAAAGCCTGACCTCAATTTCCCATCATGTTACTCAAATCCCAACTGCTGGCCAACTAGCCAGAGCCTGGGGGCTTTTCATATGGGAGATGTTTGGACAGAGTTGGTAAAAGCTGGATCACATGTTTACATGTGCTGTAATGAGCTAACAGAGCCCCAGCACAGGTGCATCCTGGTCTGCCAACATCGTGGGTAAATATATATATATTTCATGTTGTGAAAGGTGTTGGCTGGGTTGAACTGATTACCTGTCTGCCATCTCCATGGGGCCACTGCCGAGAGGCTCTGGGCCCATGACAACTTCAGTTTCTGCTTCTGAGGTGAATCCCAGCAGGTGTCTGCCGCTGTGTTCTGTGGAAACAACATCGAGCTTGGATCCAGGGCCACCCTGAAAGAGACTGTAGAGAGGGGAGGTGAGTAAAAGAAAAAGAATGGGATGAAGGAAAAGATCTTACAAGAGGGGCTTGGACTGGACTGAAATGACCGCTGAATTCCATGCTGCTCACATCCTGTGCACAGGAGGGCTTTTCACTTTTTAGCCACAAGTCAAATGTGAACTCTGATCTAGACTACATAACTCAGGACACACTGAGGCATTGACACACAAGTGAAAATACACACAACCTCTTTCAAGAGTATTAAATTCACATCAGTGGCATTTTCATTTCAAAGGGGTTTGACCTCAAAAGTGGCATATTTTACATTCCAGAGTAGAGCTCAAACACAAAACACACAGTCGTGAGCACAGGTACAGACACACAGACTTTAACACAAAAGTAAACTCATTCACAGTAACATATTCATGTTTAAGCTCTCAAAAACAAGTGGTTAGAAAAAGCACATTCCCAGCAAAGAACACAGACTGATTATGAAAGCTTACTAAATGTCTGCTTGCTTGCGGAGAAAGCAACTCCCAAAAGAAAACAAACATTTTTACAACATGAGAACAGAGGCTTTATCTTTAATGTATTTGGAGGTGCACTGTTCTTGCTCCCAGGACAGTTTCACAGTTGTATTTGTAATTTTGCCACAAATGTTTATGAGACACCAGCTTTTTTTTTTTTTATTAATCACAAACCTAAGCGGTAAATGTTAACCTCCTCAAAACAAAAGGATGATTTTTTTTTTTTTTTTAAAGGACAAGAAGTCTAAATCCCACAGTGAGTCATGGGGGTTCCCATGACTCACTGTGGGAATACAACTCTTATCCAACTCTTATCCATCTTATTTATATTTTTCAGTGATACTTGTGTGTTGTATCTGGAATTAAGGCATTAAATGATTTAGTATTTACAGTACCTTGTTGGGCCGATGTTAAACACAAGGAACACCAAGACAACCATGAGGCACACCGCTCTCCTCTTAGGGGCGGTTGTCTTAAGCACTGTGTTCTGCATAAAAAGAACAATATAATGTTACAATATGCATTTACATCATAAATGCTTTTGTCACTATCTACTTTTGTCACTGACAGTTTAAGTTACAGTTCAGCTATCTGGTGCCTCTAATATTACATGTCACCTCATTCAGTAGGCCTTCCAGTTGCCTCTTGAGATTGCCATTCTCATTTTTGAGTGTCAAATTCTCAGACAGCGCCGTTTTCAGCCGAGCCTCCAAAGTCAGCAGATACTCTTTCTTCTTTTTCCGTGACAGGGAAGCAGACTCACGGTTTTTTATCATTCGCTGCTGCCTCTGGGACAGCTTTGACTAAAGTGACAAAGCAAACAAAAATACACATGAAAAATGTTGTTATTACACATCTTAACGCTCCACTTAGCACCTATCCAAACACAATCACTGAGATGCAATTATGCAGAAAAATGCAGTGAGCAACTGAGCCACCTGTTGGACTTCTCATTAGTGTGACATCATGTTTATTCATGTTCTCAAGGCCATTTAGTTTGAAATACCTTTTCGTTTCTATGATTAATCAAAACATGTCATGATGAAAAAAAAAAAAAAAAAAAAAGAAATACATTAATTTACACATAGAACTGTGTTAGGTGTTTTTCTATCTTTATGGGACATGTTTGGCTAATTAAAACCACTTACCAACAATTTTGTAAAGTCAAAATGACTTATTAGACAACAAAGTATGTTAGTCTTTGTCTAGTCTCATCACAGTGAGCTTGTCATCTTCTTATGCTCCCCTTCTAGTAATAATAAACAGACATGCTTAAGATGTGCTGTGAACACCTTGAAGACACCCAGCAACAAATCATGGGTTAAACATTCCCCAAAAGAGCACTTAAATGCACATGTTTAAGTTTATTCTTAAAATGTTTATACCGCTATCTACGGGTCGGTCAGGAGGTCACATGCAGTGTCACTGCTTTATATGTGAAGTGGAATATGTTTATAGAACGGGTCACTCTTTGAGAAATAGCTTCACATCAGACATACATAAACACTCAGATGAAGCTAAACTGAAGCTTAAGATGCACTGCAAATAGTGACAAAATAAAAAACAATCATTAAAAATAATTAAAAGATAGTTTCTTTTGACTTTATATTATAAAGAGATATTTCAATTATAATTTACTTTTTTTGGTTTGGGGGTTTGCCTTTATTTTATTTTATAGACTTGATGTAGATAGTCGGGAAACAAGGCAAGAGTGGAGAACGACATTGAGCCAAAATCAAACCAGTGTCGCCTGAGAATATGGTATGCGCTTTACCAGATGAGCCACCAAGGCGCCCCTGAATCATATTTACATTGAAGATCAAATCATTGAAGATCAAATCATTGAAGATCAATACATTGAAGATTCAAACTACAAAATAATCCTCAATTCCACCATGGTCAAATTTAATATTTGTTATATTAGTGTGTATTTTATCTACCAACAACTTTACATTTGTCCTCAAGCAGTATAGTCAACCTACAACCTAGTTTTGTCTGGACCTTCTTTGTCCATTCAATGCCGAGATAGCCCTTTATTGCCCCTCCCTGAACACACACACTCTGTAGGCTAAGCCTCTAAGATCCTGGGCCTAATAGCTCCACTGGTGATTAAGTTATTTGGATCCCTCGTATTTTTGTTCTGTCTCCTGAGAAACCCCTCTGTCCGCAGGCCCAGAACTGGGAGCCGTGCCACCAGCCCAAGCCTGGGAAAGCTGCAGTTAAGCAGTTACCAAGGACAGAAGATCAGGGGGGACTTCAAATCATTGCCACCAGAAAACTCAAAAATGTGGGCCACAGGCTAAATGCAATTTTAGGGAACTTCAATTTGACACACATTAAGAAGGCCTAGTCTTAAACAGTCTTAAAGACAGCTGTTCCATTGTAACCGTATACATTGTCTATTCAACAGTGTTTTAGGACATAGTCATAGGAGGAGTGTTCTGAAACCAGAGTAAAATTGTTTCCTCAATTTACTGGAGGTCATAAACACCTTTACCAGCACCATTTTCCTCACAGGTAAAGTTACAGTTAATCTGTGATAACTGGTTCATTCAAGTTATTTATAAATGTCATTTAAATTCAATGAAATAAAAATTGCTGTTTTTTGTACTGTATGAGGGAGAAGTAGTGTTTTGTGTTTTATTCCAGCAAAGACGTAATACAGTAATTATTATGGTGGAGTTATAAAACAATTTCCAAATGAAATTAGAATAAAGTAGATTTGACAGCAACCTATGGTGAATTGTTAACAGAATGGTTTTAATTAATGGCCAAGTATGGGCATTACAAATTGTGGATTTTACACAGAATGCATCTTTGTGACAAATTTCTCCCGAGGAGAGAATTTGCATAAGGGGAAAATAAAGCCTCATGCAATGTTTTAAATTTATACTGTTCAGGCCTGGTAGCTATCAGCTAATCATTTCAATGTGATTGTTTTGTGTTAAACTTTAGTCCTTTAATTCAGACTCAAACTTGTAAAACTATAGGCACAACCTACTAATGGGAGGATTTTTTTAAGACTTCTAATTTCAGGGCCATAGTTTCTGTCTAGAACACACACACAACCTAATCCCTGCCTGTACAGGACCCCATTACACTACAACTAGCCCACCGCTGATGGCTGTTTACAGCTGTCGCAAATGCTCCATCCTGCACAACACCTGTCTGAAGCATGTAATCGTTTAGCAGCCGTTTAACACCAGGGCTTATATAGCCGCACTAAGGTCCAGAATTCCATACTGTAAACACACAGACACAGATAGACATACTGTAACTATGTACAACACCTGGTACAAGTATGCCATCTCGAACACATTTTTCACATGATACAAATCATGCTACAACTGCAGCAAAAACTAGAGCAAGGCTATAGTGATCACAGCCGCAGAGGCTCTAAACATAACGCAGTTCAGCAAAAGAACTTCCCTTTGACCACAAAGACCTTGATTTGAACAATAGCTTATGTGATCCACATGACTATCTTGAAATCTCTGCTTTCACTTCACTTTTAAGAAACATGCCAACACACTTAAGTGACTTCAGTGTCCTTTTAAACATTGATTGCTCTGCTGTGAGAAGCTGGAAGTGGTCTTAGAAATTCCCCCCTAACAAATAATTTGCCTGAAGGAATATTTGTCTTTGCCTCTGGGATTGGTCTTTTCTTGACATTACTCTCCAACTCTGCCACAACAAGTGTTTCACCTTTACTACATACCCATATATACCCTGTGATAATTGGACTAGTTCCTCTCAGACTTTTAAGTGACGTGTTTTTACAGCCAAAGGCCAACTGTTAACATACACAACACATCAGGCACTTGCAGTTGTTGTTAAGTATTAAAAACCCACCATTAATGTCAAGATAAATTGTCCAGTAGTCTGAAGCAAAACAATATTATGTGTAGATTTATGAGAACTGTTATTATAAACAGCATTACATTCATTCCATGCTGCTGTCTTCCTATAGTAACATGACATAGGTGATGGTACATTATTCTCAGTAAAAGATACTGTACAGTTGAGAAAAACAAAAATCAAAACACAGAAAAAAGCTGTGAGAACTCTTCCTCCACTCACAAAAGGTCAGACAAGCTGTTAAAAACTGAAGGCTAAAGCCTAAACAACAAAGAAGTTGAGTCAACGGATTTCCCTCAATGTGCAATAGAGGCTGAAAGAGCAGTCTGAAGAACATTTGTATTTTATATAAATGTTAAAACGGGCCAACAACTAGCCCATGGTTGTTATAGCACAGATGTTTCTATTAAAAGAGGACACGCATTCAGAAAAAGATGGCAACTGTTACTGAGAGATCATATGCTTGTATTATAAACATACAGTATGTCATTTTAAACAATAAAATGTGTATGCCCACTGCAAATTCAGATTATAGTGCATTACAAGAGTGCTGAAAATCATCACTGTGTGCATGTGCTTTCCTGACTTATCATTACTCTGACCTTAGTCATATTAATATCATGACTTTATATCACTGCAGTTGTACTGAATTCACCCCTACACTCTCTGTCATCTATGTGGACAATCAATGTCCATCTATGGCTCTCTAAACTGCAGTAGTTTTTTATTGGATTGTGTTGCCAATAAAGTAACAAAGAAATTGACAACACATATTAATAAGAAACTATCCATTTCTGTTCTCTGTTTTAAAAGAAAAGAAACACCAATATTTCTTATAGTTCTATAAATTCCACCAAAACAGAAAAATATGTTTGAAAATTAAAATTGCATATCTTTGTGGATCAAAAAAGTCTTTCTTTTCTTTTGTGTGAAAAAAATAGCTTATGCAATAGAACATTTTTCCTCCAAAATTGAAGTTAATGGTTTGTGCATTCTAAGTCAAGTCATTAAATTACCAAATGCATGTGGGACAGGTTCCAGTCTGTGTGATTATGGCAACAACCAAATCATGGGAACCAGTGGGCAAGTCCTCACATGCTTTATAACATGCAGCTGCCTGCAACTGCACACAAGCCAGGACATGTCCCCAAACCCAACTTTAAATTTTATTATAGCAATATTTCCTGTAGAGAGGCTGTCTTTAAAAGGTCTTGGAAATACACATTTTAGGCTGCTTAAATTAAATCCTATGGTTAAAAAAGAAACAAATTAAGAACAGACACATTTTATGCTAGACTATCTTGTACCAATGTGTGTTTTAGACACTAGAAAGACAACAACAGAGTGGCAGGACTCACATCATCATCTGAAGAAGCGCAGAGGCTAACCACTGGTGGAGCTGCGACAGGGACAGGCCTTTCTGGACTCAGTGTTGACATGGTTAGCAAGTTACTAGCAAGTGGGTGTGGGGTCTGGATCTGTAGCACCTGGCCCTGGTGAGACAACACTATGGGGTGACCTGAGGAAAGGCACACAAGACGTAGACATTACATATTATCATCATATTACAGGGCTTTGCTGAACTATAATCATATTTTGCTATATGATTACGCTGTCTGTTATTATGCTAGTGACCTATTTGTTTTTTTATGTTTGCAGGTCCAGTCAGCATGTATTTGTTTTGATGTTTATTTAAAATGTTTAATCAAATGTGGAACCTCCCGCAGTCGATGGGACAGCTCTCTGAACTGAAGACCTACATTAACTTGAAAAACACAGTCATCACTGTGACCTACGCTCTTAAACTTCCACTTTCCAACACTAAAGTGTGTTCATTTCAGAAACTCACCGACCTATACCCATTTGACGGTGCCAGGAACCATTCATCAGCATGACACAGCAACCTGCCCCTCAATTTCTAAACAACCTGTCAGTGGTAATTGTCTTGGTACGCTAGCATGTTCTGCTAATGAATGAAGGTGGTGCCACCCAAGCCATCCATTTTTAAGAAGAATTAATAGGGCTTAAAGTCAAAAGAATTTAAATGTCTCACAAACACCTGTCAGTGTGTTTGTTTACAAAAAAGAAAAGGCTGCTTTGTTAAAAATGTGGAGTAATCATCTCATGTGGATATATGTAGATTTCTTTCTATGCTGGATGCATTGTGTTGATTCTTCACTTATATCACTAGAGTGTTCACTGATTTCAAGCACTGAAGGCTTTATTTTATCTCAGGTCTTTAGGTTGGATGACTTGGTCAAAATGTTCTGCCATTTTGGCCATTGCCAGAAATGAGAAGAGCCAAGTTCAAATTCAAGTTGAGAAATGTTAATGACTCCACCCACTTGGATTCCAGGCCATGACACAAGTATTTATGTTGGCCTGGGTGCTACTGACATCACACAATCGACCAGGTTAGTTAGCCAGACAGGCTGAACCTCAAAACAACTGAAATAATGACTTCAAACACAAGAAACACAAACAATCCATCCACAACCTTCTATATATCCTTACCTTATAACACACTGTGTCAACTCAGATGTCAACCCATTATGCTTTACTGTGTAGTATTGTAAGATACCTTCATGGCTATTAGACCTTCTATGGAAAATGTATGCAATGTCCCAAAATTGAGACCAACGTTTTTTAATTTTATTTGCTGCCTAAAACAGAATTCTTTGTTACACAGATACAACCATCACTTTTAAGCAAAAAGTAAGATTAAAGCTCCCTCTGCTGGTCAAGTGACTCAAGCAAACTAAAGCATAAATAAAACTTTTAAAACTAATTGTTTGTATCAACATAGACAAATATAAAACATTTTAACTGAAATTTATTCCACTGTGCTGCAATTATAAAAATCAAGGCAAATCCTTCTTTGGTCTTGTGTTGCAGTGTGAGCTCTGACCTGGAGGGGGCGCAGGTTGGATGCTGACGGGAGTTGGTTTGACTACCGGCAGCACAGCATTCTGAAAAGGCTGAATGATGATTGTCTTGGCCTGCAGGGGAGCTGCTGCATGAGCCAAGGGCACAGCTGTAATCAGTGGTTTGGGCTGAATGGAAACCTTCGGACCAAACTGGATTGGCCTTTTGATGGGCTGGGATGGTTTGGCTGCTGAAATTTAAATAACAAAATAGGAATCTATTAGGATTTTTAATATGGAGGGGTTATTTTTAAATACAGTTTTCCTGGGTAGACCCCTTTTTGTTTTATACTACCCTTGACTTTAAATTAGGGAGAGAAACTGCTCACCTTGTGCAGCCTGACTTGTCCTCTTTGGTGCTTTTTTAGTTGGTGTGATGGCTTCAGAAAAGCCACTGGACTCTGAGGACACTGATGCGGGAGAGTGCAGAGATTGTGGCGAAAGAGCCTCATCCTAGATATACAAGAAAATAAAGAGATTTTGTAATTAGAGTAATCCATTTATATATATATTTTTGTTTTGATATTAGCTATGTGTGAATTAATCTGAAAGTAGACGTTTTAAGGAAATGTTCTTGCTTGCATATACTAATGTCCTAATGCAAAGACTGTGGAACAAAAACATGTCCTTGTATTGACTTGTGGAAATTCAAATAGCACACAAAATTATTACGTTACGGCCAGATAAAGATGTAACCCTTGTCCTTGTTTTGACACAAAGTGAAAACATCTGCCCAATAAATTATGGTAATGTGGCTGAAATTGTCAGCACCTTTTTTCAACAAGGGGGTGGCAAACAGTGCAGATGGACAGCAAAATATTAATTTGACAAGGTGTTTGTTATTAAGTGTCTGAAGTGTGTGTGCTTCCATCAAACAGCTGTTGTTGTTTGGACACCATATGGTAGTGGGTCTGCCCTGTTTCAACTGCACATGTAACAAGGTGATACATATATAAAAATTGTGAAAACCCAATTCTAAAGCTAAAAATTATGAAGATTCTGTATTGAAGGCATAGACTCACGTGTAAGGAGTATGGGGACAAGGCTTCCATGGAGACAGGAGAGGCGACAGAGCTCAAAGTGTGAGTAGGTGATAGAGAGTCCACACTCACCTTACCATCTGGATACACAAGGACAAAGCACAAGACAATCTGTTTAATGCATATTCTTTCCTATTGAGTTTTGCACACAGGTACATACAACTATGTCATGCTCATTTATTTGAGTTACTGTTATAGACAATATTAGGCAAGCAACTATGCATGTCTCTTTGACAAAACCAACAAAGGTGTATTCAGTATATCTTTGAATTTCTAAAAAGGTGAAGAGGCTTAAGAAAGATGTGTGCTGTACCTCCACAGGTGCAGCTTGTGTCCAGTTCATTCCACAGGGGTGTGTCAATATCAAAATCCAAATGAAATCCATCATTGGCCTATGAAACCAAAGACATTCTATGCTTATTATCTTTAATGACACAAATCAAATTATTAAACCAAGAATTAACCAAAAATGGTAAAATAACTCTTATCACAAAGTACATGCTTTTTCGTTTCTTTGAAAGCGAATCTGGTAACACTTTAGATTACAGACCACTACTCACGAGGTAAATACTATGTAACAAAGGGTGTAATTATCCAAGTATTTACTGGGTAATTACAGGGTACCTACAGGATAATAGCGCATGTAATTATCAGGTATTTACTGGGTACATGTTTTATTAACTGGGTACAATGTATAAGTACTGGTCACAGTGTGTACTTATTATTATATTATTTTTTTTATTTTACACTACACTTGAAGCATTGTATCTACGCCCTATAGAAAATGTAATAACATGTAACTACATAGTATACATAATATGTAAAAGCTATGGAATCTACATGTCAAGCCCTGAACACAATGTATAATATTTAAAGCACTGAGTAAAATTATTTTAAGAGACAATGTTAAAGCTGGTCAGCGCAAACTTCCGTCTTCTTGCCTTTGTTCATGACTCTCAATTATGTTTTTTCATTCCTTCGGGCAACAGCATAGTGGTGTTGAAAATCAGCGTAGGATTAAAGAAGAATTGTGTTGTTACAAATTATGCAGACCTGTAAACAAGTAAAATACTGGCTCTTGAACAGTCGTTCTTGACATGTGATCACACAGTGGTCAGCTATTGATTTACAGTTTATAAGTAGGCACGAGTACAGCTGTGGTTTTTCACTCTTTTCAACTGTCAACTAAGCTCCTAGAAAGGATGCATGTCAAAGACTAGCAGATACAAAAACAATAGTAAGAGGACTCACTCTGCAGCTAAACCTCTGCACTAAGGTAAAGACCTCTCACTCAGTTTTTTTAATCCTATTCTTTTTAGTCAGATTTAGCATGGATTGAACATATTTATTGTCTTTAAAGGCAGCACATCTTATACAATTTGTGCGTAACTTGAGCGGAACACATCGACAGAAGTAGGGAGAGCAGGAGTCTGGGTGTACACAGTGTAAGCTGTGAGGTGTGAGCATAAGGGGCTAAAACATGTTAACGTTTTGAAGTGTTTGAACCAACTGTTGTATTTGGTGGCAATTTAAGCTCAATTGAACATGATTATTGATAAATATAAACAAAATCTTAGGCAAGCAGACAGTGTATTTTTATGGTAAAGTTGTCTTTGTCCAGCCTAAACATTGTCTCTTTAATAATTGTACTCAGTCCTTTGCATATTATACATTGTATACAGGGCTTGACATTAACTTTTTTGCTTACTGGCAAGCAACATGTAGATTCCATAGATTTTACATACATTAAAAGGTTAATTATTAAAGACATTAATACATTAAAGCATGTAGTAGGTCTATCATATTTTAATTACTGTGCTTCCTGTAAATCTACTTTTGTACACTCTGATCCACACAGGGATCAGCACTACACTGAACTTACAGTTATTAATTGGTAATTCACAAAGGCTGTAGAGTTTTGTAACTAATAATAGCTCACCTTTTATCAAATATTACTCTTGTACTGTTAATACTGTGTGTTCTGCACAAATTAAATTTGATCAATGTGTTTATTGTATCTATACCTTAACAAGTGCAGATTTTCTGGATTCTTTTTGACTACTTATGTTCCCTTTCGACACAGCCCTATTTACTAATTTGCATAACATGAAAATGAGAAACTCACAAAGCCAGCATGCTCCAGGGCCTCAAGTAGCTCATCTGGATCGCCCAGGTTGTCCAGCTCATCAAACAGGCTAATATCTGTGTAACACAAATGACACCATAAAGCAGAGTAAAGTGCAGTTCAGCCCATTTAAAATAATGTATCAGTATCTAACTAAATTTAAATCTTAAATATTATAGTAATGCAATAGTATATTATCACATATATTATTACATAAATTATAACTTTACAGCTTTACAGTGTAAAGGATAGTTATAATTTTTATTAGTGTAATATATATTTTAAATATCAGTCGTTATTACTTCTTATTACATCTAGCCTTGACAGGTTACATCATCACAGTCGCAGCGGCTAACATGCTAAACTGCTAATAGTGATGCTACACACATGTGACCACCAATGATAGGTGACCACCAAACGCAGGCCACTTGATGAGTGTTACCACAATGTAGCTGTTTGGAAAGGTACATTCTTTTTCTCTTTAAATATGTCTGTCCTCTGTATATTGTTCTAGAAAATGTGAGAGGCACTTACCCCACTCGCCTCCCTGGTCGATAGAGATGATGCCTGTCTCATTATCCATTACAGGGAAATGTTGTGGATTTTCTAAGTCTGACGTGGAAATAGATGCCATTCTCTTTTGAATTCATTAGTAAAATATTCAAGTGCAACAAGCTCTTTTTCGACTATACTTCATCGGCTGTCTATCATGGTTGTTCATCAGCTGTAATGTTTTGGTGCAAACTTCCTGTTCGGCGCATAGATACACGTCTGCCTTTACCGTTGATCTACGGGTGCCACCGAGGTTCTAACAAGTAAAACTACACTGTTGATGTGATGCCCCCCCTGACCACTAGACGTCGTTATAAAACTACTGTGTACAATAAAATAGGCTGACAGCAAAAATCCTTGGTAATGATCAGAATCAGGTTTATTGCCAGGTAAAGTGAAAAGGTTTACACAATGCAAGGGATTTGTTGTAGCATGTTGGTGCAAAAACACAGAATAAAGTTACAAAAGATATTTAAAAAAACAACTAAGTTTAGTACTATAAATACTATAAGCTATAAAGTAGGATCTACTTAGAATTTACAAAAAATTACAAAATATATACACACTAAAAGGCAGGTAAGGTGCATGAACATTTTCAACAGTATTTAAAGAATAGTGCAAATGCAATGCAGTAACAAAAAAGCCCAGAAGTGTTGTGTGGTGTCACAGGGACCAAGTGACAGATGATGTGTGTGGGGTTATTGAAGGGGGATGGGGGGTGGGGGGAAGGAGGCTCAGGTGGGCAGTTATTGTTCATTAGGGAAAAAACTGTTCTTGTGGTGGGAGGTTCTGGTCCGGATGGATTGAAGACTCCTGCTTGAGGGGAGTGGCCCAAAGAGTCTCACTCTGGGGTGAGAGGGGTCTGCTGAAATCTGACCTGCCCGTCTCAGGTATATATATATATATATATATATATATGTATGTATGTATGTATGTATGTATGTATGTATATATATATATATATATATATATATATATATATTCAAGATTCAAAGATTCAAAGTGTTTATTGTCATGTGTACAGACAGAAAGCATGTTTCCCTGTACAATGAAATTCTTACTTTGCCGTCCACAGTAAAATGTCACACAAGTAAGTAAAATATAAAAATATACAAGTAATAATAATGCAAGTATACAAAAAATACAAATATACAAAAAAAATACAAGAGGGCAAAAGGAGTAAAGTAGTAAAGTGAGGTAGTGCAGTTGTGATGGTGTAAAGTGACGGTGTAAAGTAAAGTGACGGTGTAAAGTAAAGTGAGGTAGTGCAGTAGGTAAACAATTGTTCATGTAATGTTTTGATTGTGAATGTAGATTCCTATCTGCTGTTTAGGAGTCTTATGGCAGAGGGAAAGAATGAGTTCTTCATTCTGGAAGTCCTGCATTTCACACTTCTGTACCTCCGTCCTGAGGGTAGAAGTGTGAACAGACCATATATATATATATTATTATTATTATTTTATATATATTAGAGCATCTCCAACTAGACTTTAAATAGACAAAATAGAAATGCAGTAGAAACAGAGTAAGCCAGCTAAATGGTACATTCTTAGACATTTAGGTGTAGTTGTGGGTGACATGAGGTGCTAAAAATCAGTATCAGGTGTACACTGGACCTATTCCTCTATGAACATCTCAGGTTGTGCAGGATTAACCTCGGGTGGTCTGGTTGATTCCCTGCTGGACTGGTGCAGTGTTAGCAAAATAAATACACAACTCATTATAGTGTATGCCAAAGCATGTTCAACAGTTCGAGCACAGGAAAACTCCAGATTACGTTAAAGAGCAAGGTGTATTGCTGAAACAATCACAACCCATCAAAATCACATGTACTGATGCGTACAGATAATCTAGGCATGCCTAATTGGAGTGCTGCTGTGATGACATGGACTTGTTTTAGTCTATACAGTTTAGGACTCATCATATTGATTGCGTGTAAAGCCTCTCCAACTCAGACACATACAGGAGATTAACAGGTTAACCTTATATTTTGGGAGAACGGTTTAAACGACATTTGTGTAAAATGGACAGGCTTTGACACAAATGTCATTGTGTTACAAATAGCTACAATGTGCTACTTTTTTGACACTATCTTCACTGGTAAAATTAATTATAATGCTTTCTTATCCGTATTTGTGTTGTTAGTTTTGAGGGTAAAAGATAATTCTGATGCTGTTAAGATGAATGGACAGAACACTGCATTAAGTGTATAACCTGCTTTCATTTTGTTGTTCCTTCCTTATTGGTTTTAAAAATAAACAGAAAAGTACTAACTTCATTCAACATAAGAAATTTTAACTTGCCGTCTGTTCTGGATGGTATTTTTAACCAATAGTCAAACTACATTTAACACCCAACTGGCATAAAGCAAATAAATGAATTAGTGATCTAACCAAGTAAAACAGAACGAAAAGGAGATCCAGGTTCTTCTAGGCAGAGACACCCCCCTGCAAAAAGCTGTTTGAGCTACTTTTCATCCTTTGTGTGCCAGATTGATGACCTATGAGATGGATGATGTTCTGTAGCTATGTGTGGCATTGTCTTATCCTGGCCGACACAAAGAGTGTGAACACTTATCATCTCAGGCTTATGTATAGGGACCAAGGGGCAGGGGGTGTCAGGGGGCTGAAGAGGGTCTGGGATGCTAGTGGTGCATTGGAGGTGGGGGTCCCCTTCGATAAAGCTTGATGAAGATGGGTTAATGACAGAAGAGGCAGATGGAGAAAGCTATCTCCCATGACAACGGGCCGGACCCACCATCCTGAAGCCAGGGAAGGACAGAAGAGGGAGAAAATGGTGGACAAATGCCAAAGTGTTTCTTCATGCATGTGTTTATGGATTTTAGGCTTTGATGAGGTTGAGAACAGACTGTTCAGATTGTGTTGGCGGTTTAGCCACACAAGTGTTTAGCTAGCAGGTGGCAAAGGTTTGTGAAGCTTGGTTTAGGATTAAGCTTTAAGGGCATTGTTTGGAGGGAATGGTGCTGTGAATACAAAGGGATTAGTGCAAAAGGGTTGCTTCATTGACTGGTTGTATGTGTTGGTGTTGGAGGGGGGATAGTCACAAGTTGATGGATGGATTGGATGTACACCAAAAGTCTCTTATACCAAAGCAATTAGCTATGTAATGTAATCAAAGTAAACAGTCGGGAAGGAGAAGTAAGTTGTTTGATTCATCAATATTCTTATTATAGAAATCTGAAGGTATAACGTGTAGGATTTCGAACCCTTTCCACGGATTAAACAAAAACACCTCTAGTTCCCACGTTATTCCCATAATGCACTGCAGCGGAGAAAAAAAGCCCCTACTAAAATCATCTCAATGCCTCGAACCATGTGCCACCATTAGGACACACAAAGAAAGCCGTGACAAATGGCAATTTTAATGTCTCTCTTTGACTTTAATGAATTTATACGTTATGTGGGCCTAATGGAGGCTGCCGCAGAGGGGCTGGCGCGAGGCCATAACAAATGAAAAGCTCTGATTAGTGCAGAATGAGCCGAGAGAAAAAAAAAACGCCATTCATCTTGGTTAGCATCCTCCTGTGCTCTTTTATGGGACGCTGTTACGAGGACGGTGGAGCTGAGGGTGCTTGTCCCATTAGCGGTGTGGGTGAGTGGTCAGCGGCCCGGCGTTGACGGAGCGTCTGGCCGCTCCACAGTTCAACGCTGTGAATACCTCAGAGCAAGCTTGACTCTTGAATAACCTTCTGAGGTACCGGCGGCTTCACCCCTACATGACCCCGCGCTCACAAGAGGGGTGTGGGGGGACTCCGGGGGCGGGGGTATCCTGACAAGGACCACCACTAGCACGAGGTAAACACTGAAGGGAAATATCACAGATAACACCATGGGCCTTATAAAAAAAGCATGTTACGTTTGAATTTCATGCAGATACACTAGCATATGCTACACGAAAACAATAGGCTAGGACAACCAGGCTAATCGTAGTTGGATTGTGGTGTAGTTTAGATTAAATAAAAATATAGACATAGCCTATTGCAACAGGCTGAAAACACAAATTTAAAACTAGTGTTTAGAAGGATGTCATTGTGATGTTTTATTTATTTTTATCTAATCCAATACATTCTCAGAAGAGTATTCTTATTCACACAGATGAAACCGTACAGCCTACCACCAATATCTATTTGTAAGTAGACTATTTAAATTCAAATTTGACCAATATCCCTCCTCACAATTTTAGCTAGCCATTTCATTTCTTATAGGCAAATTAATATTTTATTACATTTTTACATTATTATGTTGTTAGGTTCATCACACCTTACAAAATGTCACGTGAACCTAAATGGCTACTTTACTAAATCAAACCTAATTTATTACGTGGACTAGTCAGCTGTTATTGAGTAGGCTGTAAATGACAACTCACTGGGTCTTATAATGCACTATAATTATAAAATCAGCTATTGAAAATAACACGGTGAGGTAAATATTTTATTATTTTTTTTTTTTTTTACAGTTGCCGTGCAGTAAAGGAAGACGGCCACAATGAACACTACAAAGCAGCGCCATTGTGTGTCGTCAGTCTGCACGAAGTAACAAGAGCAACAGTGCAAGCCAGATCTTTCGCCAAAATCTTGTTGGAGCTTGATATCGACCACTGTTGTCATTGGGAGAAGCCTTTTTTGCCTCCCCCCCCTCCCCCTTGCTGGGCCCCTGTGTAGAGCCGCCTTGCAGAGTTCAGTCAGGCTGGGAGAGGAATGCGCTGGGATGCGGAGCAGCAGCGACTCTAGGAAATCGACACGACAACTCACACAGTATGGACAGTAATGATCCGTATTTACACCTCAGTAAGTACACCTCAGCGCTGTATTCCTAGTGTAGCCGGTACCGCTTCAAACCGCTGCGTTTGTTGAGAGCAGCGGAGAGTGCGTGTGTTTCATGGCGTCTTGTCAGTCTGTGTGCTGTGCGCGAAAGCGACCGCGGACTTTCACCACTCAATAGTGTGTTCACCAAATGTTTCTCCAGCTACTGTTTCTCTCTCTGGTGATTATAGTTTCTGAAGTGGTGCCAGTTAAAGTAAAAAAGCGCAACCAAACAACACAAAAGTCAGGTGATCTTGGTTGTGCCGTTCAGCCAAGGTCAAGGGTTGGCACTTTAATTGCGCTTATGTAATTTATGAGGGTTGTCGCGCGACTCTTGCTAAACAGTTTGAGACAGAAACACGATTTATTGGTCTGCGATTGTCGTCAGATCTTCAGAGAAGTACACGCAGGCGCTAGCGGAATGGCGGATCTTTCTTACTGATAAACAAGTTTGCGCTGGGTGATGACAAACAGCAGCGTTGGGAATAAAGACGCACCCTGGTCAGCTCCATCCATACAGTACAGCTCAGTGACAGCCAGGTTGGTGTGATTTTAGACTTTGCACTTAACCATCTGATAGCTTTCATGTTTGACAGTCTAAATAGAAATCAATAGACAGGCAGAGTCCAGTTGGCAACATGTGGAAGGTATACCTGACTCAGTGTGTGCCAAGTAAAGAGTTCTGTGTCTAATACTTTCATCATTTAGTCTCAAGTCACACTATATGCATCATTTATCATGTGATGTTTTCTCTGCCCCCTCCCTGAAAGACACTCATTGTCAAAGCATTGCAGTGAATCATGGAATCTGGCTCTAAACCACTGTAATCTGTGAAAGAAAATGAAAGCTAATGGCATGGCATTTCAAGGAAACAAACGAAATGAGGCTTTGAAGACAAAATTGTGTGGCCCATTTGTATTATCACAGATATCTGCGGCACCATTTGGAGGGCGCTGAAAATTGTTTCCATAATGAAGGGAGCTCCCTGGAGAATGATAGAGACATCTGGGAGAACAGCGCATGGACAGGGAAGCACACTGTATAGAGGCAACACCGTGGTTTATTAATTGAATGCTTTCAAATCTAGGACCAGTGTATTGAGAAGTGGAAATACACTGAGCCGTTATTCTTAAGGACCTTACCTGTCAGTACCTACATATAGTTTACCTGCTTTATTGTAAAAAATAAACAGGCCTATCATCAAGTTTTTTTTTTCTTTTCTACAAATATTTGAATGAACGAAGTGTGGGCTGTTTAAAACCTCAAAAAACATTATCATACTTGGGTTAGCCTGTTGTGTCATTTTGGTTTTACACAGGCATCTAAACCTTCAAAGCCTCAAATTCATCTTTAATTCAAATATTTGTCATTTTTTTCAAGAAGCTGACAGTTTCCAAAAAACTGGTCATCAAGAAAATTAAGAAAATGAAGCTAGTAATTTTGTCAAACTGATTTTTAAGGAATAGCCAAAAGCTTGCAGTGATTAAAAAAGTTCTTGTTGTTTTTCAAGGAAGTATTATTTATTAGTTGCTTTCAAAGAGCAGCCCTCAAATGAAACATGTATGAACACAATATTTAACGCTTGTCACTAGTCAAAGAAAATGACGACTTTAAAATTATTTAGGTGCTAAATATTGTTGTAACATTATGGCTAATGCAAAGTAATGTTGAGAAGAGCTGGTGATTAGTTGCACATTGTTTCATGATTCACTCAAGTGGCTTTTCCCAGACTTGTGCTGTGTTTCAGCAGGCCTGATGCAGGATGGCTCCAGGCGTCTTTAAGTAGAATCAGCAATTTCTTTCTCTCTCAGCACTTCAGCGTTTTTTATTTTCCATCAGTGGAAGTGATTCTAGACGCGCTGACAGCCACTTGCTCGCTTGTTCTGTCTTCGCTCACAAATCGGGGAAGTCACAGCAGAATGGCACAGAGTGAGAGGGGAGCAAAATAAAAGAGGGGGGGTATGGAGAAAGAGGTCACACTAGTTAATGTGAACTCTCACCTTCCACTCTCTCTCACAGAAGCAGAGATGGATGAACACAACCAGTCCCCCACTCCTGCTCAAACCTCATATTTGCAAATTTGCTCTCTTACTATAGCTTTTATATCATGTGACTTAAAGAATGTGGGTGGAACTGTTTGGCTTTTGGAGCTTTAGACCTGCTCTCTTGCTGTTGATCATCACGCAGAGAATTCCCCCACCCACTCTTCACAGAGACATAAACCACACAGGTAGAAAGGGTGTGGCTTTTCACAGATATTTACTCAGGGATTCTATAGTTTGAGAGACCTGCAACGCTTCAGTTGTAACACTTGGATTAGCACACAATGCACAAGAGCCACCTTTTTTTTATTTTTATGGAGTGCCGGTAGGTCTGTCTGTTTGGACTGCACTGTGCGTGAAGGAAAGGAAGGGGCGTAAAGGAGGCCATTCTGTGGACTAATTGCCAGTAATTAGTCATTAGTAAAAAAAGGTCAAAGCCTTGATTTAATTGCAGCAGAGAACCCCGAGAGGCCCTCAGGCTGCAGCATTGTTAAGTTATGAGATGTAGTAAGTAATGAGTAATAACACAATTACAACATATGTGTGACACATAGACACACACTAAACCCTATTTTATTTGAGACGTTACAACAGGTACCCTGATTCACTTTTAACAGAAATGTATCTGCAGAAAATGATGTTACATACAAAATAGAACGTATGCTTTATTGCATTCTATGTTGTTAAGCAAGAAATATGTAAGCACTATGATTCTCATTAGAATAATATGCTAATGATTTTTATGAATAGATGTTGACTGAACTAATTTTTTCTTTGAGGAACATGTGGTAAACGTGTTGTCCATTAGTGGATTTTTAATGTGTTAGTCCAATATTTGAATGAATGAATGAATGGTCCAATATGATGCTGACTATGTACCTGCTATGTACTTGCATATTTTGATTACTGTATTTGTTTGCATGGTACTTGCATGGTTCTTTTTGTTAGCAGTTTTCATAATTTTCAAAAAAAAAAAAAGTTCTTCTGAACAAACATAATCCCCACTCATTCAGAAACCTTATTGAATATGTTGCTATTCTGTTGCATTTACCTTTAATTCCATAAAAAAGTGTTTCTCCCTAAACTCTTGCAGCAGCTATTTTGACCTCTTGATCTTACTCAGGCAATGCATCGCTGAGCTGTTGTCAACTTCCACAAAAATATGCTGAAGCTATAGTGAGTGTTTACAAGCTGAAATAATGTATTATGTCTTCAAAGTATGCTCTTATCCAGGTTCCTATCAGAGAATAAACAGCCAGACAGATGGGAGCTTTAAGCCTGTGAAAATAGATATAATCTTTTTTGCAGCTATTTTCTGCTGCTCTCTTATTCCTACAATAAAAATCTCAGAACTCGAAACTCATCAAAGTGAAAAAGATGAAAAGTAAAAAAAATGTCACTTAGCAACACAAAAAAGAAAGATGAGGACATGACCCTTCTAGATCTGTGTGGGACTTTAATAAAAACACTGTTTTATTAATGACACTGAGATACATGTTGTGCAAGAGTTAAAATGTATGCCCTTACCCACTCTGCATAAAATTTTAAGACATTTTCTTCTCATCTTTTTCTCAACATACATTTTTATTGATACATGTGTAAATGCTAATTTTGGCTTTAATTCTAGCAGTGGGCCACATTTAACTATTATCACACTGCAGTGCACATGCTTCTTCTTGTGCAGTAGCAGGAACTTTCTAGCCAGCTTACTGTCATTCAGCGGCTCCTTTTACTGGTGGCTGTCCTTCAAGTGCTGTGTGGACATTTGAGCTGGCTACATGCAGGTGCACTGCCCAAGAAACCTTGTTGAGTCATGTCAGTAAAATAGATGCACACATGCGCAGCAAGGTTCTCAAGTGTTAGCCCTGTCTGTTTGAAAGGGTAAAACATGATCAGCATTTGATAGGACGGCAAGGTAAATTAAAAGGAACAGCTGCACACTTTAATCTGTGCCAATGTTACATTTATTGGATGAGGTTGAATGAGATATTACTTTCAAAGCCAAGAATGCAACCTGGATGAGCTTTTGAGCACAACATTTTAAAACTGTTTTTGGCAAACTGTCTAGCATAATACATTTTATTACTTCTCTAAATTTCCAACGCCTGGTATTATTTTCTAGCATGTTACTTGGAATTGTGTTGTAGTTTGCTTAGGTTTCCTGTAGCTTTGGCATGCATTGTTTTAGTGCCTTTAAGGTATATATTTGGCTTAAGTTTGCACTATTATGTGTGTGTTTTCTTGGCCATTCTAGACCGCTGCAAAAGACAATTCCTCACTTCCTGGAATGCTGTATTTTTTACTCTTAAGAACACAAACAGTGCACACAAGTTGTGATAAGTGTTCAAGTTGTTTTTATTGTCACTTGTTAGGTGTGTCTGTGCTGTTGCTACACTCATAACATTGATGCCACTTATGCACAAGTTAAACCCTACGGCTCATTTTCTAGAAAAGAAGAACAGTTTTAAGTAAGAGTTCTAGAAGTGCTTTCTGTTTTCTCAAGTTCTTCTGTTTTACAAAAGGGAGTAACTGGGAACATACTGTATAGTGCCACAGTACTAACTTCACCTTGCAAAAGTTGCTTCAATGTCAGACTTGTTCTGTGGGCAGATACTTGTGCCCACTCACACAGAGGGAGGCACAAGGGAAGGGGGTGGTGGTAGAGCTGATTTGTACAACTGTCGGCCGGCAAACAGCTCCAGTGGGATTGATCTCTGGCGAGGGATAATCTGGGTAATCCTATAACCAGCACTGGTGGACTCCGCCTCTTTTGCTCTTTATGGTTCCACCCATCTGCACGTTCTTCCGTTTTATTTCATCTTGTCTAGTGCAGATGACAGAAGTAACTGAGGTTTAGAGTACTTGTTTCATTTTTAGTTTGTCACTTGTCAAGTGCGTTGAGTCTGACTCGAGGTCAGTGTAACTGGCATCCTGCCAGCACCAATAACATCTCAAGAGGCATGTGGCACCCTGTAACATCACCTGTAACAGGAGGCAGCCCTGGGAGGGACATAGGTTATGGCCACTGTGAGTATTGTCGGTAATAGTGTTGTATTTTAGACATATAAAACATGCCGCATAGTCAGTAGTGGGATTGCATAGATGTGATTGACTGTGGTACTGGTCTAATTTGCTACTGCTGCTGCTCTGTGATTTTTCACTCTAGAGAAGCTTGAGCACTAAAAGCTAGCACAGATGCATTACGATAATACCTTTAATCCCTGCACACTCTTTTGCAAAATCTTTACTAAAGCTTTTTTCGAGTGTGAAAAAGCCCATTGCTAACACATGTTTATATTATTAATTTTCACATTTGTAAAATTACATGACGTTGAATGCTTTTTATGTTTTAATTATCATACCTTTCTAACATGATTAGGAAGTATACCTAAGTATACATAAGATCAAAATTCATTGCCACAGTATACATAAGATCAAAATTCATTGCCACTTTTAGACAGTCCAATTTGAAAAGCTTCTGTTGCTCTAGTTGTCTCATGAGTGGTCAGTGCACAGTATGTCAACCAGTAATAATAATGCTTCTGGCACTCATGAACTTGTCTTTCACCCTCTATGTATCACTTGACACTTGTCCCTTTCAATCAACCCTTGTGATCCATTCCCTATTACTTCTCTAAATCCTTTAATAAATACCTTTTTTTTTTTTAAATGTGTGAGAGGCGTTACATTAGTTAAAGTAGTTAACGGTACATACCCAAGTCTTCTTGTTTTTGTCCTTTTTAATCACTGCTTTGCCTCCACATACAAAACCATTCATCGTCCTTTAATATTTTAGGCCAATGATGATAAGATGGACTGTCCTAAGAACATTTTAAGATAATACTCTGGTGAAGTCAAAGTTGAAATTTAATGTTTAAAAAATACAGCTTTACCTAAAGTTACATCATTTGTACTGTAGCTAGTGATGCTAATAGCTTCCCCTACACGTTAAATATTAGTGAAACATATTGCAGAGGGTCTGGCTGAACACAGACCCCAACCTAAACCCATTGAACCCATTGAACTCATTCACAGGTCTATTTTCAACATAATCATACTTGTACTCAGCAGTTCTCCATCCGGGGGAACATGATACTTAAGGACATTTTGTTTGCCTTAATGTTATGGGTTACACTGACTTGGTCTTTTGAGTTTTTAATAAGGAAAGTCAAACTACTTTACAGAGCTTCCTTGGCAGGTTCTCTAGTTCACATGTTCTGCCTGTTATTCTGTGCTACTAAAGCAACTAACCTTTATATGCTTTAATTTTATATTTTCTATATGACACTAATAAACAATCTTTCTCAATTTTTTCTCTTTAAAACTTGCTATTCATTTTCAGTCGCATCTACACCAACACGGTGTGTAAATTTTAATACGTGGTTTTAAGGTGTGTATCATTATTTTACTGTCCAGATCCTTACATATGTAGGTGCAATTGGTGAATTGGTGAACCAGAATTGCCTCTAGTGAATAAATATGAAAGTGAATGGTTGTCTGTGTACGTCTCTAAGAGTTGGCCTTAACTGACTGGCGATCATCCAGGGTGTACCCTACCTCATTCACAAAACAGCTGCTGGTCATATTAGAAAATGAATATAAACTTACTCTAAGCCTAACTTTATTACCTGGTAACTGTAATTACAGGTTGAGTGACTTTGTCAAACCGTGACTCAGTCTCTCAATTTTCTGTATTCCTCTGTAACTTAGAAAGAAGCCGCCTATTTACGTGGAACCACAAGTTACTTCAGGGGAAGTCACAAGGGCAGATGCTGAGTTTGGACAGGGGCCTGTCAGTCGACCCATTTGTTTGTTTTCCAGGATTGTTTGGTCAGCCCGTTCTGCCTCTGTAGCCAGTGTTAGCTCTTCTTGTTTAAGTTCCAACTTTTGTCACTTGCTATCAATCTTTGTCTTGTCCCAGTCTCAAGCCTGGCCTCCTCATTGATCCGCTGTAAAATCCCACTGTCTAGTCTGTGTTTGTAAAGCGTGGTAAGCTTACATATGGAAAAATATTTATTCTTATTAGGTTGTCTGGTAATTACAGCACAGAAAAGGCCGTGAATGGCTTCCTCTTATTTTTTGGGGAAAGTATGTGTGAGTGATGCAGGGTCAAAGAACTCAATTGCTCAAGCTCTTATGAAGAAATAAATAAAACGAATGTTGCAGACAGTCAGCATTTTTGTCATGTTCATTTTTAACTGAAATCAATGGGACAGAATGGGTGAAAATGGGACAGCGCAGGTGTCCTTTTAAATGGACAGTGTTTGTTTATGTTAACAATGCATCAAGTCCTTTCTGTACATAAACATCTAATTTCCTCAATCACACCAGAACTAAAAGGCTAAATTAATTATCCAATATTTTGAGTCAAGAAGAGATTAAGTTTAGGTTTAGTGGAATCTTTGAAGTGATGGGGCGGTAACCCGTTTTAGAGCAGGACACATCCATTCACCCGTCGATTCTGCTCCATCCCTCGATCTGTGCCCCCCTCCTCGGCCTCCCACCATCTTGACAGCTGGCCTGCTGAGCTGCAGATACTTACCCGGAGTTAAGAGGATTTACTGACACAATTGATCAGACATCAACCTCATTTGCCGCAGAAATTAATGTTTAAAGACTGGTGATTTTGTTCTGACATTTTCTCATTTCGAGTGCAAGACGAGTATGCGTTTGAAATGAGAGTTTGTGGCCAGCACTGGTGACTCAGCTGACAGTGAAGAGATTTCTTAATTACAAGCCCAGTGTATCTAATGAGCTCTGCAGGCTGCCTGTCTGATTACTTTAGGGTGCCGCTCTGTTTTTTGTCACTGTCACATCTCTGTCAGCTCCACAACCGAATAAGCAGCCAGACCGGACAAACAAGTGTAAAAGTTGCATGCAGCCTTGATGCACACTGAACACATTGTTGTTCACAAATAACTTATACCCAATCAAACCCACTATTCACTCCCACTGTTGGTCTGCTCCACAGGCAGGAGATATTATTAGTTAGTGGGCTTATTGAATTACCACACACTGGAGTGCTCCTTCCACTGCCCAATAATTAAAAGAATAAAAGATAAGTGATACAATGTGCAACTGATTGCATGATGCTCATTTTGTTTAATATTATATTCAGTCAGCATTCTAACTTTGGAAGAATTAATGCACTGATGTATTTAAAGACAGCAGTGGTGTATGTAATTTTAATCCCTGTTCTGCAATTTAAGCCGATATTAAACCTTGACTGTCGGGTTAATGTCACTGTGTTGGACACTTACATGTCATTTTCTTCTTTACAGCATTTTCTGGGAATGATAAGTGTTATTGTGCCTGCAGATAGGAACTTTTTTGAACTTGGTTCAGGAGTTTGGCAACAGGCGACCTTTGATTTGCAGCGCCTGTGGTCAAAGGTGCCTTTCACTGTCTCTGTGTTTGCTCTGAATCAAATGCTTATATTCTTGCAGTTATCTATAAATGTGACTGGCCAAAATGATTTTTGGCAAATGTGAGATGACATTTGCATGTGTCTTATTGTTATCAGTTTTTGTCCTTTTGGTATTTTGTCTTGTGTATGACGTTTTTATATGCTGTAACTTACACAGAATAAAGATAGAACAGCCGGTTGAGGTGGGTCATACAAGGATAGGCTTCTTTAAACTGCTCTGGGATGAATTATGCTTACTTCATTGACCATGTTGGCTGACTTCCACGCACATAAACACACACAACATTCACCTCTTACACAAAACATGCACACCTCGCTGGCTGTTCTCTTTTAGGCATCCCACCAGCTGACCGTTCACATGCTCCACATGCTACGGCCAGAACTGAAGAAGATGAACTTCTTTTTTAATATTTGACTCTGATCTTAAGCAGTAAAGACACAGAATATTAGGAACAGATGCATTTTGCAGCATTGTTGAATATTGTAATGATGATGATGATTTGATAATGAAGTGAATGAATGTACTTAAATGGTGTGTTTTTTCTCTCTGATTGGCCACAAATAGATAATTTTATTGTGTAGCCTTACTAAGCAGGTATTTGCACATTGTATTTTAAACTATGATGTCCACACAGGACCTTTTGACTGGCTGCTGGCTGTAGGAATAATAGATTTTTCATTTTATATATCTTGGCTGGATTTGAGAATAGAATACCCCAAGCCCTGCACATAAAGAAAGAGAGGGTCAGTGCACAAAATCAAATGCAGTACAAGCTGTACAGTGCTCAATATTACATAAGCTGCCAATATGACAAACCTGTACTCTAAAATTTGGAGTACAGGTTTGCAGTGGTTGTGTTGTTTACATGCAGCAGCACGAAAATGCTTTCATCCTAGTCTTAGGAAATCTCTTGTATCCACTATGATCTGTTGGAGAGAGGGAGGCCCTGATATATTTTTGCTGCCAGAGATCAGATGTGGTGGGCTGAGTGAGAAAATGGGCGGAGGCAATAGTCTCAACGCTAAACAGGAAGTTGCACAACATCTGTTCCTTGGCATACTGAGAGAGAGTGAGTGGCCAGCTGTGGGCTGTAGTGTGTCCTTGTGCAAAAATGTTACATGCACTCAGACAATGTCACATTTCCTCTATATTTCACAATTCCTTGAAATCACAAAGCAATATTTTAAACCCCTTGAGTATTTTGTGTGACTTAAAGTTTCCATGTCAAAGGGCTTCTGATTTGTTTCTTGATTGATCCATCCAAAGGACTGTGTAGTGACCATTACCTCATGGATTTACCTTTGTCTAAATAGGACCTTTGCAGTAGGGATATAATTTATGTTCTTTCAACCCTTCAAACAAGGACATGTATTATGAGGCACATTTGTTATTTTTGTGGGTTTTGGTCAAATACACTGAGCTAATCAAAACGCTTTAGATTTTAAACCATAAGTAGAACTAACATATTAAGACCTTTGTCTCAATGTGTATAATGGAAATCTAATTCTGTTACTTTCTATGTAATACTCTCACAGAAAGGTGTGTTTGCATTTCAAAATGGCTTTGAGAAGCTTTGGGTTTAGTAGTGAATCAAACTGAGATAGAGCTTAGTGCCAGTCTCTGTAACTATCAATAAAATATTGGTTATTGCTGTTTTCTATTTTTAGACATTTTCAACTCATCTGTTTTTAAATGTGTCACATCAGCATTCCTAAGAGCACTGTGAAAGGGCAAGGCGCTGCATCATCATTAACTGTCTGTTACTACACCTGTGCACATACTGTACACCGATGACATTTGTCCTAATGAATGAAAGTCCTCACAGCTACAGCACATGCATGGATTTACTCACCATGGCCTTTAGCTAGTTGAGTGACAGCCTTTCTAAGTAGGTCCTCTATGTAAAGGCCAGCCTGTCAGTTTACATCAATAGATGCAAAACACAGTCAGCACCCTGTGACCAAAGACAGACGGGCTTAGTTTATTTACACAACACTGACAGTAGAAAGTCATAATGCATTGTTGCTCCTCTTTACGTTTTCAGATGCAAACTCTGGTTTGATCTTTAAATGTAACATAGTCTCTTCTTTCCCTTCTTGCTGTAACTTAGATTATTGTTCATAGTTCCCATCACTAACAGATCTCTTGTTTTTCCACCAGACTCAACGGGGCCCATGAGTACAGTGCACCCCCACCCCCCACCCATGAGCGGCATGGTTGGCCACCCGTCAGTCATCAGCACGTCCAGGCCGCTGCCGTCCCCTATGTCCACCTTAGGCTCTCCTATGAATGGCCTGGCTTCACCCTACCCTGTCATCACCTCGTCTCTGGGTTCCCCCTCTCTATCCCTTCCCTCTACGCCCAACATGCACTTTGGACCTCTCGGCAGCCCACAGGTGAGAAAATATAACCAATATTACCAAACATGTTTCATAGCACTTCAGACATCCCGGTTTAAGTATCCAACTGTAGCTCTTCCAAGGCCTAGGATGTGTCTGCAGTCTGCAGCACTCACTTTATTTATAGAGGTTTATTGTTTTACAGTTTTGGCAGCATCTGTATGCTTCTGTCATCTTCTTATCTTGATCATGTGCTTGCATTTTGGAATCTCTGACTGTGGGCACAAGGTTGAAGGTTAAGCATATCAGATGTGTTTTCCTGACATGCTTTGGCTTTCCCCTTTCTCTCCTACCATTCTAGTGACCTTTAAACTTCACACGTAAAGGTCATCCTTGAGATGTGTTACTGTTCACATGGAAAGACACAGTTAGCCCCTTAATGAGGTCCAAAAAGAGCATAGTGTTGTTTTTTGTTTTTTTCTTTTGTAAAAATTTTCTTATTAACATTCTTACCATTTTCTTTGCGTCCTGGCACCTTTTATGGTTGTCTTGTGAGGTTAGTAGTACTACAACTTAGAGGTCATAAAGGTAAAACGGCTTCATCTTGTCAAATAAAATAAATAATAAATAGCAAAACACTTGACCTTTGGACCGTGTGTTATAGTGGAGCTACACGAGAGAAAGGGTGAGCTGATGGAGATGCTTTCTTTTAAGTGGTTTGTTTAAAATCCTGTAAAGCCCACAGGGATCAGTACAGTGATGATCATATAGAGAAACTGACGCCCACACATGTTGAATTGAGGCCAATGCAACAGGGCACTGCTGACACTATTGCTTCATGATTGTATAGATTGCATCTTCAGGGTCAGTCAGAGGTTTTGCAGGGTGCAACCGTCTTTTCACTGAAGTGTCGTGGTCCTTGTATCACATGGCATCTTCTGTTTTTTTCAAAGATGAACTGAAGTTTATGTGCACTCTGGCTCAGCAGAAGTACAGAGATGTAATAAACCTGTTTACAATTATTTAACAATCTCTACTAACTCTCTGTCTTATTTCAACTCAAATGACATGTATTAACTTAAGCCTTTAGCAAGTCCATTAAGTGCTTTATAAATAGCATGTACTACGTTTCATGTGTCATACAAAGAATGTATGATGCATCCATAATCCATATATGGTGCTTGCAGTCTTGTAGATTACTGCAAGATGTTATCTTTCCTAACAGACAGACATGCATTTTCCAACAAGCATTTAAATCCACCACATCCCTTTTCTTTCAAACTGTAGTTGTGCACAATTAATTATTTGTGAACTCTGTGAGATCAAGTGCACTAGAGAGACATAGGCATTCTCCACGGACTCAATAAGAGAGTAAACAGGGGTAGAATGCTCATTTAAGTGTGACTGCTTTACCTCTAATGCATGAAAACTCTAAGGGTTAACTGGAGCCCTGTAAAGCAATGTCTTGTATACTGTCTACTAGTGTTAGGTCATAGCTGCAATGGCTTGGGTTAAGGGTAACACTGGGTTGCCTTTGAAAAGAGAGTGCACATTGTAAATATGTGATAGGAAGTGCCTGAGGTGACTGCTGTATATGTCGCTGTGCTTCAAATATATAGGATGTGGGATCATATGTAGGTCAAAGGACACCAAGACAATACGAGAAACAGGAAGATATGTTGGAGTCAGAAACTGCACTTGTTGCTTAGTTCTGACATTTTATCTTTCACACAAGATGCTTCATTAATTATTTTTAAGTGGTGGGGAGTCCCAGTTGTTTTAACCTCAGAGGGTCATTCACACCTGAACATCTCATGGGGGCTCCTTGAAGGTCTTCCTGTGTGTTGATGTGATGTTAATGTTGCATGCCACATTTACCAGAGTGGAAATAATTGTGTTTGAATGTTATGAGAAGATTATAATTATGTTACATCTGAGGAAAAACTATATTCCTTTGCATATACTGAAGTTGTTATTCCCCGACTTGGAAATTTGAAAACTCTAATAATGAGCGCCCTCTGCTGTCTATCTTTAGGAGCTACATTTAGTTCACATGTGACTGCCCTTAAATGCCTCTCCCCTGCAACAAATATAAAAACCTGTGTGACAAGTTTCAGACAGAACACTCAGCCCTGCCCTTTAACCAAGCATGTGAGCTACTTTTACAGTAAAATGTGTGGGTGGGGACAAGTACAAAAAAGATGCATGGTAAACGGAAGACTCTATATCAAAATATAGGAAGTGAGAGGGTGTCATGAGACTATGGAGCACTTTTGACTCTTACTGGCCTCTGTTTCCTTGCTTTTTGTTTTCTCTTCAGTTTACTCAAGTTCACTTCTTTGTTACTCTTTTCTTCCTTCCTGTCATCCTCAGATGAACTCTATGAACAGTGTTAGCAGCTCAGAAGACGTCAAGCCTCCACCGGGCCTACAGAACCTAGGAAACATTAACTACCAATGCACAAGCCCTGGGGGGATGTCAAAGCACATCTGTGCTATTTGTGGGGACCGCTCCTCAGGTAATATTAGAGGGCAAATATGGGGATAGTGATACATTCATGTCACGATTCATGTCAGTTCTGCTGAATTGTTGTTGTTAAGATATTAATTGTGACAAAATAAATAATGATGACATTATTTATGTACCTGCTTACCTGGGTTTTCTGTGGTTTTGTTTTTTTAGGGAAGCACTATGGTGTATACAGCTGTGAGGGATGCAAGGGATTCTTTAAAAGGACTGTCCGAAAAGACCTATCCTACACTTGTCGAGACAGCAAGGAGTGCCTGATTGACAAACGGCAGCGAAACCGCTGCCAGTACTGTCGCTACCAGAAGTGCCTGGCCATGGGAATGAAGAGAGAAGGTGTGATCAAGAGTAGATTGTATGGAGACCAAGACAAGACAAAAACTTTTGGGGACAGAGAGCAAGTCAAGGCCAAGACAAGTACTATACATAAAAAGATTTATTATTATTATTATCAATTTTCAATTCAATTATTTTTATACAGCACCATTTTATGACAGTTGTTTCAAGACTCGTAACAAGAAACACCCAGCAGATACTCCATGAGCAAGCATCTGCCATAAAAAAACTTTAATACAGTACAAATTCTCTGCGGACATAGCTAGGGTTAGAAATGAGAGCGAGTAAGGTTAGTGCATGTTTAACTAGCCCCAGCTCTAGGCCTGTTGCAGCACTGCAGGCAGATGCCTCAACTGTAAGCTCTGTATAAAGGGCTAGTCTTAAGTTTAGTGTTAAAGGCAGCATGCTTCTGCCCCCCTCTGAAAACTCTCAAAGACACTTGTAAACCTGCATTGTATGAGCAAGATTAGGTTCTCAGAAGTTATTTAAAGGTGGCATAAGATTAAGGGCCATGCAAGTAAGAAGATGAATTTGAACTTTTTGTGAAATTTATGGGAAGCCAGTGTAGAAAGGAGTACTTGAAGACACATCATCATAAATATGTTGTATGAAAATGAGGTTTTCCGGCCAGTCACAATAATTATGTGTAAAAAAAAAAAAATCTGGGGTCAGTTCCCATTTAAAGTCCAGTCCACCAAAACCAAAAATGTATGAAAACTCATTCAACAAACATTTAAGAAATATTTTCTTACTCAACAAGATCTTGTGGTATAGCTGCTGTATCCAATTACAATAATGTGTTCATGGGTGTGTATGACTTTGTGCAGCGGTGCAGGAAGAAAGGCAGCGTGGGAAAGAGCGGGGTGACAGTGAGGTGGAATCTACAAGCAGTTTCAACGAGGAGATGCCGGTGGACAAGATCCTGGATGCTGAACTTGCTGTGGAGCCCAAAACTGAAACATATGCTGATGGAAGCCCAAGCAACTCGGCAAGGCTATAAACTTACTTTTAGTCTGATGAATATGATCAATCTCGCCTTGTGTGTTATACTGATATACCAAGTGCATATATCCATTGCACCTTCTAAAGCAAGAAATAGGCAAAAGACCTAAATAGCACACTGCTCAATCTAGTTCTGTGATTACTTTCTTTAGCTCACCTACATCTGCGTAGGTTTTCTCCGGGTATTCCGGTTTCCCCTACCACCAAAAACATGTACAACAGTCCCCCCCAAACACACATGGGGCCAGGGCTCCCCTGCAAAAGAGATTTGTAATCTCAGTGGGACTTTCCTGGTTAAATAAAGGTTAAATAAATAAAAATAAACATGTTTTTTTTTTTTTTTACTGGATGTTTTAATGCCTTGTTTTGGCTCTCCAGACCAACGACCCTGTCACAAATATTTGCCAAGCAGCAGACAAGCAGCTCTTTACTTTGGTGGAGTGGGCCAAGAGGATACCGCACTTCTCTGAACTTCCTCTTGATGACCAGGTCATCCTACTACGAGCAGGTAAACCAAAATACACACTCTACCAGTATATGTCAAATACACAACATAAAAGTGTTGGCGTTCTTTTTTAGGGAGGTTACTTCTTTAAGTGTTTTAAATGTGCATCAAGTAATTACCTTATCCAGTTGAAAGCATTAAGCTAACTAAACAGTTTGCCAAGTCCAAGCAATGTAATGCTGCAGCCTTGTCATCAGTGACCCCTGCTGGTGAGAGATTTCACTCACTAGTCTGAATATGTAAATGCCAAGTCATTGTGGCTGTATTCATGAAAGAAAAGTGGCACTGACTGAATACATTCACAAAATCTCTGAATGAGCAAACCATTAAGGTGACTGTTATTTGTTTCTCTAGGCTGGAATGAGCTGCTTATTGCTTCATTCTCGCATCGTTCAGTGACGGTGAAAGATGGCATCCTGCTTGCCACAGGCCTCCATGTTCACAGAAGTAGTGCCCACAGTGCAGGAGTGGGCTCCATCTTTGACAGGTAGATACTAGCACTGTAAAGAAGACTTCACTTAAGACTATCTTGAAGATGATGTCTTGTGAAATCACGTGTAATAAATGTTGGTTTTTTGACTCACAAATGCTGTTCTTAATTCAGAGTTTTGACGGAGCTTGTATCAAAAATGAAAGACATGCAAATGGACAAGACAGAGCTGGGCTGTCTACGAGCCATTGTCCTCTTCAACCCAGGTTTGTGGACATATATTGAAAAACATTCTATGACAAACCTGCACAACTTAATGCTAAATATGAGACCACATTATAAACGGCTTATTCTATGTTTATGCAGTTGTGAGTGGTAATTTATGAGTGTGACTAAAACTTTTATGTTGACAGATGCAAAGGGTCTTTCAAACCCATCTGAAGTAGAAGCACTAAGGGAAAAGGTATATGCTTCATTAGAGTCATATACAAAACAAAAATATCCAGACCAGCCAGGCAGGTAGGAATGACATTACTTTACTACTTGCCACACTCTCACTATCAATAACGCACAGCTCCAGCTTCACATGTCATCATTAATTAAGCTTGTGTTTTTTTACCTTAATCTTGTCAGGTTCGCAAAGCTTCTGCTGCGCCTTCCTGCCCTGCGTTCCATTGGCCTTAAATGTCTGGAGCATTTGTTCTTCTTCAAGCTCATTGGCGACACGCCCATTGACACGTTTCTGATGGAGATGCTTGAGGCGCCGCATCAGATCACATGACACTAGCCCCCTCCCTTCCCCTTTGTACATACACCCAGCGCTGACAGTGTCATGAAGGTGGAATAAAAGACTTGATCCAATCTGTAAAGCAGTATATTTTCTACCACGCAGAAAAACTGTATTTGAACTTGAATATAAAGTATTATGAGGGTTGGGTCAAAAGAGACGATGAACACTGTCAAAATGCATTTTTAACAGATTCAGTTGTAAATAGATAATTTCAGGTGTCTGTTTTCAGAGCAACCTAATGCATTTTGAAAAAGATTTATATTCACAGGAAAGTGTATAAAATAGCAACCATCCTTGCATTTCTAAAACCACATTTGTGAATTCCTACAGAATAAAGTTATTTGAATTGTTACATAAAATGTGTCACCCGCGTTTCTTTTCCCTTACAGTTCTGTTAACATTGTGCTCTGTATTTAAAATTGATGAATAATAGAATTGAATAGTATTTCACAGTAATTAAGTTAAGTTACACTTTTATTGTCCTTGCTGCTGCCTGCATTTAACCTAGCCATTATCCAGTGTTGCTAGGGTAACCTGTCATGAGCAGTGGGCAAGCGCTCCGCAGCACCCGGCGACTGTATCCAGTATCCTGAGCCAGTATCTTGGTCACGGGTACTGACTGGAGGATTACCCTATATAGTGTGCATGTTTTCCAAGGTTTTTCAGTTAGGCTACTATTGACTGTGTGCTATTCTTTTAAACTTTTAACTCATTAACAGAAATGGAGAGCTCTTTTCTCATTGCTTTTAAATAAATTATACTACAAGCTTGTTTACACTAGATCTCACAGTGCTCAAGTATAATGACTTGCTAAGAGAGTTTCTAGAGTTACTCATCTGACGACTGAGACATATACATTTAACATACAACAGAGGTACTCCTTTTGACCACTAGATGGCGAGGCAAGAGCGTAACTACAAACGGTGCCCTTGTGTGGTGCGCTCATTCCTTTAGTGAGTTTCATTAAACGTTTTCATTTTTTTAATTTATTTTTTAGTCCAGTGTACTCTGTCCCATTTGAAAAGGTTATAATAGCCTACTTTAAAAAAGTAACAATGAGATTATTAATTCAACTGTAGGATATATGTTATATGTATCTTAGTAACCTACACAACACAGCCACACGCATTTATCCATAAGTCAGGAACACACCATAAAACCTGTAGGCTAATGTAAGCTTTATGTAGTAAGAAGGTAGGCTAACTATAATGTTGTACATAAAGAGATCTAATAAAATCTATTTGGTGCTAACTGCTTTATTTCTTTATATTCTTGTATTATATTTCCATTTCATTTTATGTTAATGTTTTGAAACCCTACATCAAATCCCTATACCCTCAATGTTTTTTTTTTTTTTTTTTTTTTTTTTTTTTTCCTGTGCCTCTTCGTCTCTAACTTTGTGACATGACGCATGGTGAGAGAGGCAGGGGAGAGGCTGGAAGTGAGACAAAGGCCGACGCACAGGCAGCGCGAGGAGGGGGCGAGGGGTACCTGCACCTGCAAATGGACGAGCCTCAGTCTCGTGTCTGCGCCTCTCTTCCCGTTACTTCTAATTGTTGTATTGACATAAACGGTCAATCACAGCGGTCTCTCACAAAGTGAACGGTCAGAAGGAAACTTTGATGCGCTGCTGCTGCTGCCCAGGAACAGCGGAGCAACGTCGGACACTGGAACCGAGGAGATGCTTTGAGGGGAGCTGGGGCTTAGGAACTAGACATACTCTTTTATCTGCAGGGGAACTTTTTCAGGTATGGACTTTCTGTGGGGAAACTTGTTTTTTCTTTTCTTTTTTTTTTATTATTATTTCTTTACAATTTTTTGTCCAAATGTGTCCCTGAACGTTTATTGGTAAAGTTGGCAAAATAAAAAAATGATAAAAATTATTTTTTTTTGGTGCTGAACATTTTAAAACTCGCTAGCTGCGTATTTTTCATCAAAGCTACCACTAATCTACTTTGTGCAGGTTTATTGAATGTAAAGTTGGGTATGTCTGCATCATTTTTGTGCATCTTCAATATGTGGCCTACATTAAATAATGGTTTTCAATCCGTAAAATGTCCTAAATGTTTGCAGCCATGACGGAGAGGGCTGTGTGTGCGGGATGCCAGAGGGCCATCACAGACAGGTTCCTGCTCAGAGTCACTGACGGCCTGTGGCACGAGCGCTGTGTGCGCTGCGCCGCGTGCGGAGACGCGCTTACCCGCTCCTGCTTCCTGCGCGACCGCAAACTCTACTGCAAAAAGGACTACGCACTGTGAGTTCTTATTATAGTTATTCATGGTGTGATTTTGTTTCAAAAGTTTTGGAGACATTCACATGCTATTAAAAATTTTCAAATCTTCACAGAAAATAGAATCTGTAGATTTCAGCCATCAGGAAAATATACTGTTCTTTTTTTTTATTGTTGACAAAATCAATATTTATTATAATTTATTGAACAAACATTCCCATCCTAAAATTTTTATTTAGCAAGGTAAAATATTGCTGTTAATCCTCAATTTGTAACTCTGGTATCTTTATTAACATAGAGGCGCTTTTCTTCTCTGTTAAAAACCCAGTGTCTAAAATTGTACAACAAATTATGAGCATACAGAGGTGAACTAAAGCACATAAACCAGTCCTTGTGGTCAGATTTACATCTTTTAATACAGTGCTTTTGTTTTATCTTTAGTCTGGGGTTAGAGTTATTATGTGATTATAGCAATTTTCATCAACCTTTGTGCGGATTTGACCTTCAAGAAGAATGTGTGTGTTTGTGCGTGTGTCCAGGGATATCTTACACTTACTCAAACATATTTATAAATTCAGTTCTTTTTATTAAAAAATCAAGATAATGTCCATTTAACATATCATATGCATATTACATATTTGTGTATGATAGAAAAAAGGTAGATTTTATATTTTTTCCTAATAGTAAGCTCTTAGCTCCCTTAATTCATTTACAGTCATGTTTTATAGTTTACAGATGTGAGCCTTGTTTGTGTACACTGGTTTATTATGAAAGTATACTTCAAGGAAACTTGGCACAGGACACCAAGAAAGAAAACAAGGTGACCGTAGAAGAAAAAGGTGGCTAGGGAGCAGGGATGTGAAAGCACTACTGCTTAATTTATATCCACACACATACACACAATAGCTAAAAACTCTTCTCACACCCTCACACTCACCAGGAGTAGAGCGCAACTGACACATTGTCAAAATGTGTTAAAACTTGGAGGCCCATTGGCGTGGCAACTGCAAGCTGGGGACAACATATGGTCCGGTGGACGAGGTGGTCCCCCCTTCATAACTCTCACTGTAACCCACTGGTCGGTTCGCCGCTACTTGCCTTCAGCCCTCCATCCCACGACTAAACAGGCTCACACCTTAACTAGAGCCAAGACTCAAAAGTGGGCACAATAAAAGCAAGCAGCTCACATTATTTCTGAACAATTTGGTGACAATGTTCTGCCAAGGAGGCAAAGAACTGTTACACCTATGCTGACTGTAGCTCCTGCTCTTTTCTTTACAGTCAATAAAAATAACAACCGGTCTCTTAAAATTGCAGCGGACCTTCATTTTCACTGGCAAGAGGCAAGTCCCGATTGTATGTAATAAAATATGGTATAAAATAATTCTAACTGCTAAAATACAGAGAAGAGAGCAGCACTGAGAGGTAATTAGCAGAGTGATGCCATATGTCGGAAAGTCTGGTGCTACTGTACAATAATCAGTGTGAGGATGGGGTGAAATTATTTTGGGGGTTGTTTATGTGCTGTGGCATCTGGAAAACCACCCTCACTTCAGCATCGAACAATGGGACAGTGCTCATTCAAGCATGAGATATCTGACCTGACCAATTAGCAGGAGGCCAGGTGCCAAAGCCCTGCCCCTGACGTCTCACGTCTCCACCACACCAACCGTCCCACTGTCAGGTCCCGGGTTAGACGGACCCAAAACACATGCGTACCGCTTCTGCTTATGACATAGGATTTCAGGATTTTGTTCTTTCCTGATTCAAAACAAAAAAGTGCGAAGCTAGTCTGCTCTTTGTTACAATTATTCCACAGTGGGACAGCACTTTTAACTGCCTTTTGGTCTTATAAAGGTGTGAGAAAACTTGAGGTCTTAGCCTAGGCAACAATCTTTCACCATTTTTCATTGTAGCATATATCGTCAGCAGAATGACAAAAAGTATTATAGAATAGTAGTCTTACATGTATACATGTAGTTTTTTTAAGAAGCATTGTTCGCTTAAAACATTTACCCTGTCATTTGTTTATTGCCCATCATCAACAGTCAGTACATCAGGTCATTTTAGTTAAAACCTCTTGGATTTGTGTACAGATTTCTCCAGACAGTGATGGCATTTAAATAAGATTTTTTCATATTTTTCCAAATATGTGCTGATAATGTAAACAATTTTGAATGGGTTCAAAAACATTTTTTAACCATAAAATCTAAAGTCTTCATGAAATGATTAAAATCTATTTTTTTATTTTGTTGATTTGACATGAATGAACAGTGGCCCTGGTTCACCATATTCTCCACTATCTTACTCTAAGAGATGGTGCACACTAGTACCTCATGAGAACACATATCTTGCCAGATCAACACAACTTTCCACACATTTTATATAAAATTAAATAAAAATATAGACGTAACAGTCCCATGCTGTACACAGAAATGCACTTGGAAAAATGAAAAGCATATCAAAGCCCACTACACAAGACTATATCTCCGTAAAGTTTTATGTAAATTTCCATTACACTGTGGTGTTGTCTGCAGATTTGGATTGGATAGACGGTTCAGTGGACAGTGCTGTGGACAGCAGATCGACCATCTGATTAGCAGTGTGATAGACGGTGCACTTGACCTGCAGATCTGTATCTGATACACAGTGTGTTGAGCTCAGGATCCAGGTTAACCTGATCCAGAAACAGGATCTGTCTCTCGGCTTGTCCACTCAACAAGCGGTCTCTGCCTGACAGCCAAAGGTCAGTGCTCAAGTCAGGACAAGAGAACAAAACAGTTGTGGGTAAATGCATATGTCTGTGTGCATTTCTTCTAGATGATCTAAGTGCTTTACCCAGACGTATGGGTGCAGAGGAGGGCAGGATTTTGCTGACTTTATTGTCTAATGATTGTTTCACTAATTACCATGTCGAAAGTCAGCGTGACTGAGTGTTCCTAGTCTTCGAACAATGCCTATGGGCCAATCTTCTCAACGGAAACTTTAAAATATTAAACACTTTGAGCTGTACCATAAGTCTCCAAGACACTCTTACCTTTGCATTAACACAGCTTAAAAGTATGTGTGCTACATAATATTATAACACCAAGTGGATAAGGCATATAATGGAAAAGCAATTCTCGAAAACCTGAATGCTCTCAGAACTTTAATGCAAATACTTTCTGCTTCACTGCCATCTTGCATTAGCATCAGCTTGAGACTTTCAATTAAAGTGCTGTATCATGGAAACACTCAAAACATCTGAGATATTTCCTCTGACACATTGTGAAATCTTTTACTGATGCATCTTCAGTTGCCACAGGAATGTGCATACCTCAGACGGTATGTTGGCCATATTAAAGCGCATACCATTGGCGTGGGCCAGACGGCTAGGACGGGTCAAGCAGCCTAACTGACCCTCTTGAGCTTCTGGGAATGGGCTTTAAGTTTCCTTAGAAACCTCACAGCAACCGTAAGAGGTCCTGGCAATGTTTGGCCTTAGGATGTTGCTGTCCAAGACTTTTGACAGGAATGTCTCAACCTGTGTGTAATAGATTTACTAATAGCTTAAACCAAGTAGTTTTAAACCAAGTTTAATTTAAAAATCATCAAGCATTTCTTCAGTACATGTACAGTATAAAAGTAAAGTAGAGTTTAAAATTGTTGCTGCAAGATCTAGTTAAATTATCCCGTTTAAACACTAACACTTAATTACATAGCCAAGACTAAATTAAAACTTATTTAAGAATAAAAAAATAAAACAATAAATATAGCTTCTCATTAGGAGCAACATGGTACCAGTATTTCCAAGTGATAATAGAACAGGGGAGGGTCAGTCACTTTCTCATGCCTGTGTGCTGACTGGTGTGTTGACCCAGTCAGGTTTGGAGATAAACAGCATCTCCAGAATGATGACGCATCATCCTGCGTGACAGACCCAAAATGCCGCGGTGCCAGCCAGAAGACAATGGTCCTGCTGCTCGGGGGCTGGCTCTGCTTTTGTCCTCGTCTGGTTAAGCAGACTTAAGGATAATTCTGCGGATAATTCCTGGGAGCAGCGTCTCAGCCTGTCCCATCAGGAGAGCTGATTCCCCCCTCCGCCTGGAGCCATGGCCTGCCGAGAGCCTTTCTCCTGCCTCCCCAGGAGCACAGCCTTGGACACGGCAGCCGGAGCCACGGCAACAGTCTCTGAGCCTAAGCCCACTGGTCGTGGTTGCCAGGCGCTAAGACGCACACCCGCCTCGGGTAAGGGTATGCGTCTGAGTAGGAGGAGGATATGGAGAGTCAGGGTGAGGGGTAAATGCTGGCAGTTGTTTGAGTGACAGCTCAACTCAGCAACATTCCCCAAGTAAACCCAGCTTTTCTCTAATGCAGCCCCTTTTTAGGAGTAAGTGGTGCTTGTGGCTCAAGTGCCACTTCAACAAAAGCTGTTTTATGTACACAGTGTACTCACTTACTCTTTTTACTTTGTGTTCTTGTGTCCAGACTGTTTGCAGTGCAATGTGGAGGCTGCAGAAAGGCCATCTCTCCCGCTGAGCTGGTGATGCATGCTGGGGCCGCAGTGTTTCACCTGCACTGCTTTATCTGCAGTGTGTGTTCCTGCCGTCTGCAGACTGGAGACCATTGTGTCCTCAGGGGTGGACAGCTAGTCTGTGCCAGAGAGGACTACCACCAGGGTTTGGCCAGTCCAACATCTTCAGATACAGGTATAGATAGTATTGTCTGCTGTTTAGTCATTTCAATAATGTGAATCGTTGTTTGTGAACACAGTTGCTCACTGTTGTTAGTTGTTTAATGAATATTGTCTTTCTCTGTTACATTCTTAAAGCTAATACGTAATCTGACAACTTGGTAAAAATGTAAACAATGCTGTAGAACACTAATATTATTAAGGGGTGCTTAATAAAACTTCATTCATTTTGTAATGGAACAAGGTGCACAATAAGTAACCTGCTGGCCTTCTGCATTACCTTTTTTCAACCATGAAAACACATTTCAGGAAATTCATTTATAAAAATAATGCCATGGCAAAATGTGTTATGCTTTAATAATAAAATTTATATATGCTCTTGTTTGATATGTCTTTTTTCATCCTCTATTTAGGTAAAAGTGATGATGAGGAAGACGAGGACGAAGAACATGAGAGGTCTAAAGGCCGAAGGATCAGATCAGAAGACCCAGAATGCAAGCGTCCAAAAAGGCCACGCACTATTTTGACTACTCAACAGAGACGGACCTTTAAGGCTTCCTTTGAAGTTTCCTCTAAGCCTTGTAGGAAGGTAGGGGTTTTTATAGTTTGCAAGGTCACGGATGTCATCCATTCAATGCCTGATTAGAAATAGCCATAATGACTTCTGTACTAAGCAGACTTATTTAGGAATTTGAGTACAACACAGAGAAAGACTGACACTGATTACAGATTTTTTCTTCACCTTAATTTGACCTCTATCTTATACCATGCCTTTTTTCCCTTTTCCGCTTTTTAATTCAAGGTAAGAGAGACGTTGGCAGCAGAGACTGGCCTGAGTGTCCGCGTGGTGCAGGTCTGGTTCCAAAACCAAAGAGCCAAAGTAAGCACAAAGATTTTACACATAATGTGTTGTGTTATTGGAGGATTTTTAGGGACATTACACTGACTCACATTTGTTTAGTAAACATAACATGTCCCAGTAAGGAAGAGAGGTCCCCATAAGTAATTGTGCTGACTATAATAGGTCCCTTCTTGGTATAAGAACAGCCAGCTTTCAGCACTCTGTTTGTATGCCAGAGTGCAAATCAGCCTGGTTATCTGCTCATACAGGAAACTGATGACATCTCCTTGAGAGATTGCTGTAGATTAAGCCCATATTTCCTCACAAAATGGGCTCATGTGTGGTTTCCCTCCTCTAATGAAAGATGTTCTTTTACTCATTGTTAATACTTTTGTGGTACAACATGGTTGTATGCCTGGGTGGCAGCGGCCCACAGTGGGCTGGTATGCACTTTTTAATTTTGGCCGATCCTTGTTGTAGATGAAGAAACTAGCCAGAAGGCAGCAGCAGCAGCAGGAGCAGCAGCAAAGTCAGGACCAACACGAGCAAGCAACACCACAGACAGGTATTACACTGGTCACCATTTGCATAGAACTGGTATTAATGGTATTAAATCAATTAAAACAGCGTCATAATAAATCACTGACTATTTCTTTTAGTTATTACATGTTTTTTTCAAAAAATGTTTAAAGACCACAATAATAAATGTTAAGTGCTAGTGTTGTTTTAGTATATGAGCAATTATCTTTGAATAAATCATTTAATTATTATTTTGTTGAGTGGAAGTAGATTGTTGAGTATATTTGATATCTGATTTACAATTATTTACATTTAATTACTAAATGAGGAGGTTTGTACAACATATGGCAGACTCTTGTCATCAATGAGCTTTGACATGAGAGCAAACTCACTTAATGTCAGCTCGACTTAACATATAAACGTGAAATCTAAGAGTAAAGTGAAGAATGTCATTAATGAAAATTCCTATTCATTGGTTTCAGTCACATTACCTTTTCCTGTTATGGACACCATTTGGAGGACTTCTGACCATTCAGAAGATAGAAAAGCAATGTTTTTAATTGTTAATTGCAATGGTAACGGTCCTAGTTTATTTTAAACTTATGAATACACCTCTCCCATTTGTCCACTGTGTCACAGCGCCCCCCTGTGGCGGTCTGACTGAGCTGGAGCACCTGGCCTCGTCCTGCTCCCACATCCAGCAGCAGCAGATGGGCCTCACCACACTGGAACAGCAGGACTACGACATGGACCCCTTCCGACAGGGCCTGACACCTCCTCAGATGCCAGGGGATCACATGCACCCCTACGGTAACCGCTGTACATTTCTGCTCTTTTTACTTGTGTCAAACTATAATGTTTTTTCAGTGTTTTGTTTTGCTAACATTTCAGAAGCTCTGCATGTAGTGAGGCAGAGTACATTTTACAGTTTCTTTTTACTAGGAACAAACCTATGGCCCTGAGTATTCAGTTTGAATGAAACAAAATAGCAGATCATTTTTAGGCAGCTAGTAAACATATATTTTAGGTCAGGGGTCGTCTTCTAGGATCCTTTTTAACAGGTGTTTTCTGTGTGTGTTTTAGGTTTTAAGGGCCTGTATGCCGACATGGGCACTGATCCTCTTTGTCACATGACTGACAGCGACTGCCTCCACCTCAGTGATTCGTCTCTACTCACTCCTATTGACCGTCTCTACTCAATGCAGGACTCTTACTTCACCTCCTGAGACTAGATTTTGGACTCCTTCATTTTAAACCCACCATTCATCCCCTTGTACCTTCTTTTATTAAGGTATTAAAGGAAATGGGTCCAACTGTACCACAAAAAAAAACACGTAATATACTGTAACCAAGCTACTGCATGACACCTACAGACCTCTCTGGCCACTGTACATATTTAAATGAAGTAATGTAAATAGCTGTGGTGTGAATTTGTATTTATTCTGTGTGTGTATGCTGCTCGTCATGTACAACCCACCAATGACCAATAAATAAATGTTATCATATGTGCCGATGTGAAGGGAGCACAGTGGGTAGTTGTATGAAGCTTGAGTAGGCTATTCAAAAGGGTCAGGGCCGGGCCAGTCCATCCTCATCACTTATCGGTCTCATCTAGATGACAGGTCAGCGAGACATCTTTTCCTGGCTGTTGGTTGGATCATCAGATCGTAACGCCGGACTATGACAGCAGTATGGGTCAATGGCAGGTAAGTATCACATCCATGCCGACATCATCAACGCTCACATTGTGCTCCTTGTGGTCTAAGGCTCTTGCTGCATTTTTCCTACCTTCAGTTATATAGGATGGGAGGGACCACCCAGGCTCTGTACCCACCTGGAATGCACCAATTCTGGGGATGGAGGTTGAGAAGAGCCAGGCAGAGGGGGGCTTCAGACAACGGAGCGGCTGAAAGCTGCGTCAGGGGAGAATGCCCAGGGTGACGTGGAGATATGAAGCCCTACTGTATGGAGTGCCTCCTTGCCCCGGCTATGAACCCTCTCCTGGACCCATCTCATATTTCCCACTATGAAATCAGACCGTGGAGTGCAGAGAGCGCAAGTCAATGGTCAGGAACAATCTAACTTGTCTGTCAGTATGGTATGCCAGTGCCAGGCGGAGTTAAAGAAGTGGGCAGCTGAGTGTGCTCTGTCTTTGGTTTGTGTGTGTCTATATCGGCTCTTAATATCTGCTTCTCATATGTTAGGGGGAAACAGCTTTCTTTGTTGTAAATGCATTTCTTGAGTCTTTTGAGAAGGATGAATGGATAAAAACAGACAATCAGAGAAGGAAGCCAAGGTGGTCACCTGCAGGGCATTTTCACTTTCCTGTACACAAGTCTGTGCACACTTGGTATGCATATATGTTGCCAATAGCAGTGGGTGGGATGAGAAAAAAATCATCATCATACGGTCACAGCAGGTAGCGATAACCTCATTATTATTCTGATGGTAGCCAAACCGTTTCCTGTCAACAGTTTGGTTATTTATTGCACTTTTCCTGCCAACCACAGGCCATAAACCCTCTGTCTTGTAACCACTATAATTGGCTTCATGCTGTTGCAGCACCAAGACAGATGCGCACGCTTTGCTGAAGATTCTCCACATTTGCAATATCTATTTTAAATTTGGGGGCTTATTTGGGTGTGTTTTTGACACACATAGGGGATGGCCTTAAATTTTTATAAAGCGACAAAGGCGTAACTAAAGGCACACTAAAACACAAAGACAAATCTCCACTTGAATAAAGTCTTCACTGGAACGCACATGTGCCTAATATTTGACTACTTATGTCCTTTTAAATCCACATTAACACAGGTTTTGGTTTGTTAGGGGTTTTCAAATACTTTTATGAAAGATATCTGTTTCTTCAGCACCAACTAATTATTGCCTGAAGGCATCATTCGATACAATACTCTGAAACAAATCCTGAATGATATTAATGCTGTAGAAGCAATGCTGACACAATACATCAACATTATCAGGACTTCTATTTATTTTTATTATATAATGAATATAAGCTGATGTTACATGATTATTCTGTTCCCAGTTTTTTTTTATCAGCAGCAGGATTACTTGAAGTCTTCCTTTTAGAAACAATACCAGGTTTATTCTTTGAACAAAATACAGCTGTTTTCTCTGCAGCTGAGTCACTGTTGGCTCTGTTCATTTGTTTTTTTACTTCTGTTCTAATACATCTCTCTTCAGGCGTATTGTTACTTTATCTTGGTCATCAGACACATTAACTGAACCACTGCTGCAACAGAACAAGGGAGCAAAGAGAAACTGCATCCACTGTATTTCAAGATTTTTACTGTTAAATCATCCACACAACAGACCAGGTTCTCTCTGGTTCTGTACTTAAATGAACTAATTGTATACAGTATATCCCCGTTATCTACAAGATCCCCTCTCTATATATTAATATATATTAGAAACTCCCTATGATCTCTGCACAGGGGAAACGCTGTATGTTAAACTAACCACAATCAGACACAGGCAGGAGATGATTCAATATTTCATATTTGTTTTGATATACTGTGGCTGCTCCATACTGGCACCTGGTTGAGGTGACAAGCAGGGCAGCAGTAGCTCAGTGGGTAGAGCGGCCGTCCTCCAACCGGAAGGTAGTAGGATCGATTCCCGCTCGCCCCACAGTTCATACTGTCGTTGTGTCCTTGGGCAAGACACTTAACCCACCTTGCCTCCAGTGACTGTAACACTGGTAATGTAATGTAATGTAATGTAAGTCGCTTTGGATAAAAGCGTCTGCTAAATGAATAAATGTAAATGTAAATGGTGTGGTTGGTCACAGTGAGAACTTCTCTGTTGGACCAGTAGGGGGCATGAGCAAACTGTGTGAAAACAAAGAATCAGTTTCTTTTCAGAATGGTCTAGTCTAGGAAAAAGGTTTTAAAGATATTTATCTACTTTATGAGCCCTGAAAGGTGCACTCCATATAAGTTAGGGGGGTGCACTGAAACCCAAAGAACTGTGCACAACCAGGCACTAACAGAAACATATTTACTGAGGGACACCTGTTACAATGAGACATGAGAGAAGACTATTATACTGTAAAACTACTTTTGTGTCTTTCAAATCCAACAAATTTAAAGCCAACCAGGATTTTGAAGAGGTGTCTAAGCTGCATCCAGGGTCTAATCTGGCAAAAAGATATGGGCCCGCTTAAGTAGAAGCCAGACAGACCCTTTCTCATTTCCTATAACCTTACAGCCTTATATCCACAGCATGCTGTTCATACTTCCTAAGCACATGCATTGTTTTTCTGCTTATAAAAACATTTCATAGACATTACCAGTCTTTATGAATAATAATGTTGACAAATGTTACCGTTAAGGGAAATAGCAATTGCCAGTAACACAAAATCATAATGGTGTTTTGCTTTGGTGTAGAGCTGAATAAGTGTGAAGTAAGTGATGACAGGACCTGGTAAGGGTGTGACGACTCACTAAATAAATGGAAATAAATCAAAGTGACCACTAAACTGAGTAATAAAATTGTATAACAGGAGAACAAACAGATTTTTTTTGATTACCCAGTGGTGTGTAACATACACATAGTGGAAATGACAGAATCCAGAGGTATTTACAGTCAGTTCAGGAACTTTTTCCGTCTATACAGAGATATAGAGATTGAGACCATTCTGTATTGAAATTGGCAATAACTTTCTTAACAATATAAAACCAGAGCTTAAAAGAAAACAGTTTATTATATTACTTTAACCGTTTTATTACAGTTCATATAATAATGCCATGGTCCTACAGGTTTAAACAACTACATACTACAATGAACTCTGTCACGAATGAACACTAAAAGGAGATTATGGGATGCAGCACCACATTTTGTTCCCTTTTTTTTTTATAAACATTACACAAAATATGAACTCAGAGAGGGTAAAAGTTAAACAGCTCAATGAAAAGATTTTGAGATGATTGTACAGAAAATATAGCTTATTGTCAATAAAACACCATCAAGACACAGTAAACTAAGCTGTTACAACATTACATAATACAGTATATTTGTTATAGCTTCACTATGTGGTATGGTATATGAATATAGTTAATGTATTTTGAGATGTGGTGCTCTGCTCTTTATCCTCATCATCCATTTGAAGGAGTAACTTCATCAGGCTGTCTGCAATGTAGCAGCACAATACCATTGTGTCATAAACCTTTTTTTGTATAAAAAGGGTTCAAGATAAATACTGTACGTGGAACTTGGCACAAAATTTAATACCAACCTTGCTTGGACTATTTTCTTCCCTAGTAGAAATGACAGATAGACCAGTAGTCAGGCCTCTTGCATTAATATTGCTTCTAAACTATAAGAAAGTTAGAAAACACTTACTCTTTTTGTGTTTCATCCAGCACAAACAGCAGCAACAGAGGGTTAAGGCAGCCCCGCTACCAACTACAGCCAGAAGGGCCTGCTTATAGCCTGAGGAGAAAAAAAAGAAAAATAAAGTGCATTGTTTTTGCAGAAAGCTGACATTTTAAACTTGAAAGGGCATTACTTGCACAGGTTGGCCGGGGTCCGCTCCAGAGCCCGTTGGTCTGACAGGTGATATGTGATGAGCCTATGCCGAGGAAGCCAAAGAAACACATCACGCGGCATGTTGTGTTGAAAGTGTGGTTTTTGGCCGTGCAAGTGAGGGCACCGTTTTCAGGGTCAGACACAGGGTCACATTCCACAGCTGCACCAGGTAAGAACACAGACTTATGTATCTTATCCATTGTTTTTAGACATGCATTTGTTGGTATAAGCGTTTTATAAAAGGTTGGTGGGGATCAACAGGAAATTGAGGAAACAGTTGGCAGGCTCCAATGTCTAAATGTGGGGACTACCTTGGAATAAGAGTGTGTTATATAATTTGATATCTGCTGACCTGTTTGACAGCTGTCTCCCACAAAGCCAGGTTCACAGAGGCAAGTGAAGTTGTTAATGATTTCATGGCATCTTCCTCTGTCACAAGATGTGGGTGTACATTGGGCTGTCAAAGAAAGCAAATGTGAAATTCCAATAAAGAAGTATTAAGTGAACTTAATAAGTACATACCTTTAAAGCAGGAAGCATATTTATTCAAGTTACATTTCTCATCATTCCACTTCCCTCTGTTGCTCCCGGTGTTGGTGTAGATCTCAACACAAAACTCCTGTGCTGTGGTTGTTGTTGGGTTCATTTTCTGCCCAGGACTTGTTCCCAACCCATGTGCTGTTGTTCCCGATCCATTTCCATGCCTCGTTTTTATGATTCTTTGTGATTCCAATCCAGAAATACGGACTCGAGGCTCTTTTTGGCAGCACTGAGACCAGATAGTCGTTCTCCATCTGGTTTTGGATGACAACCATGTCTGTGTACTTGGTCTGGCACCACTTTCTGGCCTCACCCCAGTTCATGGTTGTATGCGAGTAATGATATGTCCAACCCAAAGTGATGCCAGCCAAACAACCTAATGACATTTACCAAAGTACAATTCTTAATTCCAGTTGGATACAAATTTTAACAGACATGTCAAAAGAAAAGATACTTACTGAGGAGAATGACAGCTATCCAATTCATAATGTTTTCTACCTTCAAACACTTTAAGTTCCAAGAGTATTCGACAAAGCGACTCTATGATCAACCACAGAAAAACAATAACAGAAAAATGGAAAAAACGAAACAAGGTGATGGCTCCCAGGTAGAGCATATGCATTTCTTTCATTTTGGGTTAAGGCTTTTATATTGCTTTAGCTACTAAATTATCATATAATACCAGGAAGTCTACCTTACAAATTCAATGCAAGTGATGAAAAATGAGCCCAGTGACAGACTGGACGAGCGACGAGTGGATACATTTTTTTTTTATTGTGATGTGTGAGTGAGGTTTATGGGAAAAAGAACACAAAACAACATTTTTTGACCTCTGGTAGCCAAAGATTGTAATCTCAGAACAAGATTATTCAGAAACAGTTTATTCAGCAACAGGTCAGAGACAATAAGATGCCACTGGTCTGGTGTAAAGTGTGTATATCAGCTCTACCAAACTGCTGATAAGAGCTTTTTAAAACACAATCATCACTTATCATCTGTAAAATCATTAACCCTGTCCCCGGTCATTCCCCAAATGGAGCTGGCAGTGGATGAACTATTGTATAAGTGTCCTGAACTCTAATAGAGGAAACGTTATAAAAGAAGATCTTTAAATATAATTTGCACTGTCAGTGTTAAATGTGAAAAATAACAAATTTAACCAACCTCTGAGAGAAAATATCTTTATTCTTTGTTACAGTGCCTTGCGAAAGTATTCGGCCCCCTTGAACTTTGCACCTTTTGCCACATTTCAGGCTTCAAACATAAAGATATAAAACTGTAATTTTTGTGAAGAATCAACAACAAGTGGGACACAATCATAAAGTGGAATGAAATTTATTGGATATTTTAAACTTTTTTAACAAATAAAAAACTGAAAAATTGGGCGTGCAAAATTATTCAGCCCCCTTAACTTAATACTTTGTAGCGCCACCTTTTGCTGCGATTACAGCTGTAAGTCGCTTGGGGTATGTCTCTATCAGTTTTGCCCATTCCTCCGCAAAACAGCTCGAGCTCAGTGAGGTTGGATGGAGAGCATTTGTGAACAGCAGTTTTCAGTTCCTTCCACAGAATCTCGATTGGATTAAGGTCTGGACTTTGACTTGGCCATTCTAACACCTGGATATGTTTATTTGTGAACCATTCCATTGTAGATTTTGCTTTATGTTTTGAATCATTGTCTTGTTGGAAGACAAATCTCCGTCCCAGTCTCAGATCTTTTGCAGACTCCATCAGGTTTTCTTCCAGAATGGTCCTGTATTTGGCTCCATCCATCTTCCCATCAATTTTAACCATCTTCCCTGTCCCTGCTGAAGAAAAGCAGGCCCAAACCATGATGCTGCCACCACCATGTTTGACAGTGGGGATGGTGTGTTCAGGGTGATGAGCTGTGTTGCTTTTACGCCAAATATAACGTTTTGCATTGTTGCCAAAAAGTTTGATTTTGGTTTCATCTGACCAGAGCACCTTCTTCCACATGTTTGGTGTGTCTCCCAGGTGGCTTGTGGAAAACTTTAAACAACACTTTTTATGGATATCTTTAAGAAATGGCTTTCTTCTTGCCACTCTTCCATAAAGGCCAGATTTGTGCAGTATACGACTGATTGTTGTCCTATGGACAGAGTCTCCCACCTCAGCTGTAGATCTCTGCAGTTCATCCAGAGTGATCATGGGCCTCTTGGCTGCATCTCTGATCAGTCTTCTCCTTGTATGAGCTGAAAGTTTAGAGGGACGGCCAGGTCTTGGTAGATTTGCAGTGGTCTGATACTCCTTCCATTTCAATATTATCGCTTGCACAGTGCTCCTTGGGATGTTTAAAGCTTGGGAAATCTTTTTGTATCCAAATCCAAATGGGGCGGCAGTAGCTCAGTGGGTAGAGTGGTCGTCTTTCAATCGGAAGGTAGGCGGTTCGATTCCCACTCTCCCCACAGTTCATACTGTCGTTGTGTCCTTGGGCAAGACACTTAACCCACCTTGCCTCCAGTGACTGTAACACTGGTAATTACATTAGAACAATGTAAGTCGCTTTGGATAAAAGCATCAGCTAAATGAATAAATGTAAATGTAAATGTAAATCCGGCTTTAAACGTCTCCACAACAGTATCTCGGACCTGCCTGGTGTGTTCCTTGTTTGTCAGATCCACTCCGTGTCTCTCGGGGATCCGCTCCACTTTCCTTCTCTCTCCTTCATCTCATCACTGCCACCTGTCCCAAGCACCTGTAACCTATTACCATCAGTGAGGTATTTAAACCTCTCCTGTCCACCTCTTCCCTGCCAGATCGTTCAGCATACTTTGTGTGAATGTTTCCAGCGTTTGTTCCAGCTCTTGTTTCAGCCCTCTCTCCAGCCTTCGCTCCAAGTCTCAGGTTTGGACTTCACTCTCAGCCCAGCTTCCCAGCTTGGTCCCAGTCACCGGCTCGGCTCCAGGCTTCGGCGCAGCTCCAAAGCTCACTCCAAACTCTCAGCCCAGCTCCCCAGCTTGGCCCCAGTCACCGACTCGGCTCCAGGCTTCGGCGCAGCTCCACGGCTCACTCCAACTCTCAGCCCAGCTCTCCATCTTGGTCTCCAGTCACCGGTTCGGCACCAGGTCTCGGTTCAGCTTCACGGTTCAACTCCAACTCTCAGCCCATCTCTCCAGCTTCCTATCACTATCTGTACTTTAATAAAGTATTACTTACCTTCACTGTCTTGTGCGCACTTGAGTCCTCATTCCCGCATTACAGAACGATCTGGCCAAGATGGACTCAGCCAAAGCAGAGAAAGTAATAAATCGATTTACCCTCATTGAAGAAACTCTCCAGAATCATGAAGCCAAAATGAACACTATTTCTGCCGGGTTCCAGCGGATTGTGTCTCAACAGGAGGACGCATTCCAGGCCATGTCCAATCAGATCCATCTCCTGACTACTCAGCTATCGAGTATTCCGAAGACCACAGAGAGTCGGGCCTCCGTTCCACCTTCAGATCCTGTTTCCCCGGTGGTTCAACCGATTCCGGTCCAGGAGCCTCGGGTCGGGATTCCAGCACGTTACTCCGGAGAGGCAGGTGGTTGTAATCCCTTTCTGGTCAACTGTTCAATTCTGTTTGCTCTGCAACCCCACACATTTGCCACAGAAAAAGCCAAGGTGGCATTTGTCATTAATCACCTTACGGGGCGCGCACGTCTCTGGGGAACCGCAGAGTGGGAGAGAGGTACTCCAGCCTGCTCTAGTTTCCAATCCTTATCTACTGAACTCCGGAAGGTGTTTGACACTGAGGATCAGGAGAGGCGCGTGGCCAGGGGCCTTTTTCAACTAAAACAGGGATCGTTCAGTGGCGGATTATTCCATTGACTTTCGGACGCTTGCTCGGCAGAGTGGATTTAACGCTCCTGCACAGCACCAGGCTTTCCTTCTCGGGTTGGCCGAGCACATGAAAGATGAGCTTGCCTCTCGGGAGCTTCCAGAAGACTTGGATGATTTAATCCGTATGTCAATCCGGATTGATCAGAGGGTCCGAGCTCGTCGAGGGGAGCGGGCTACCCGGAGTTTCCTTTACCTTCCTCTTGACCCCCAGCGACCACAGCTCTCTGTATCCACAACAGATTCCAGTTCCACAACAGATTCCAGTGAACCCATGCAAATTGGCCGCTCTCATCTCACTCCTGAGGAGAAGCTACTGCGTCGAAGGAGGAACCTTTGTATGTATTGTGGGGGCCCGGGCCATGTTGCATTGGTCTGTCCGTTAAAAGGACAGGCTCAGCAGTAGATGGAGGAGTACTGTTGAGTCTTACAGAGGGGGTCTCCTCCATCAATCGCCCGCTTGTCCATGTCCAGCTGCTGCTTCCTGGGGGCCCACAGACTTTAACTACATTCATTGACTCTGGGGCAGATGGCAGTTTTATGGACGAGACCTTGGCACTACAGTTGGGGTTGTCACGAGTTCCCCTACCCAAACCAGTTCCTGCACGGGCCCTGGATGGACACCTCCTGGGTACCGTGACCCACCGGACCAGTCCCGTGACTCTATTGATCTCTGGGAACCATCAAGAAACGCTCGGATTTTTCCTAATTCAGTCTTCGGAGATTCCATTAATTTTGGGCTACCCCTGGTTGCGACGCCATAATCCTCACATTGATTGGGAAACTGGGGCAATACTGGGGTGGAGTCATTCTTGTCACTCTGTTTGTCTTCAGTCAGCGGGATTACCCAACCCACTACCTGGTACACCTGTATCCTCTCTGCCGGCCAACGTTCCCAGGGAGTACCAGGATTATAAGGAGGTCTTTAATAAGGCCAAAGCCACAGCCTTACCCCCGCATCGGCCATATGACTGTGAGGCCGACTATATTCATTATCCGCTCCTGAAAGAGAGGCCATGGATCTTTACATCAAAGATGCGTTGGCAGCCGGAATAATAAGACCTTCTTCATCACCAGCGGGGGCGGGGTTTTTCTTTGTGGGGAAGAAAGACAAGACTCTCCGACCCTGCATTGATTACCGTGGACTTAATGAGATTACCATAAAGAACAGGTATCCGCTTCCCCTTTTGGCCTCCGCCTTTGAACTCCTGGAGGGGGCAACGGTGTTTTCCAAATTGGATCTTCGCAACACAAACCACCTGGTTCGTATCCGAGAGGGGGACGAATGGAAGACAGCATTTAACACCTCGTCAGGCCATTATGAATATCTGGTGATGCCCTTTGGACTGACTAATGCTCCCGCTGTTTTCCAGAACCTGGTTAATGATGTGTTGTGGGACATGCTCGACAAGTTCGTATTTGTCTATTTGGATGATATCCTTATCTTTTCCAAGAATCACAAGGAGCATGTTCATCATGTCCAGTCAGTCCTTCAACGCCTGCTGGAGAATTTGCTTTTTGTCAAGGCTGAAAAATGCGAATTTCACGTACCCAGCGTCTCTTTTCTGGGTTACATTGTCGCCCAGGGTAAGATTCAGATGGACCCTTCCAAGGTGTTGGCAGTATTGGATTGGCCATCTCCGTGCAGTCGAAAGCAACTGCAACGCTTCTTGGGGTTTGCCAACTTCTATAGACGTTTCATCCGTGGCTATAGTACCTTGGCGGCTCCTATGACAGCACTTACCTCATCTAAGGTTCCGTTCATCTGGTCCAGCGGCCGATTCAGCATTCCGGGACCTGAAGCTTCGTTTTTCTTCAGCTCCAGTGCTTATCATCCCAAACTCTGGTAGCCAGTTTGTCGTAGAGGTGGATGCTTTCGACGTGGGAATAGGCGCAGTTCTGTCCCAACGTTCCACTGTCTCCGCTGAACAGAACTACGACATAGGTAATAGGGAGCTGCTGGCGGTTAAGCTAGCCTTGGAGGAATGGCGGCACTGGCTGGAGGGAGCCGAACAACCTTTTCTTGTGTGGACTGACCACAAGAATTTGGAATATATCCGGTCAGCCAAACGCTTGACATCTCGTCAAGCTCGTTGGTCGTTGTTCTTTACTCGATTTAATTTTGTTTTGTCATTCCGACCAGGGTCCCGGAATCAGAAACCTGATGCCCTTTCTCGACAATTCCAGAAGGAGGAGACCTCTTCTGAGGTGACCTCCATCTTACCTCCATCCCAGCTGGTAGCATCCATCACCTGGCCCATTGAAGAGCGCGTTAAAACAGCCTTGAACACCATTACTGTCCCCAGTTCCTGTCCAGAGGGAAAACTATTTGTTCCTGCGGGTCTGCGGTCGGAGGTTCTTCAGTGGGTCCATTCGTCTCGACTCGCTTGCCACCCGGGATACGGGCGGACACTCTCTTTCTCCAACGGCGATTCTGGTGGCCTAAGGAGGAAGAGGATGTTCGGGCGTTTGTCACGGCATGTCCTGTCTGCAGCCAGCAGAAGCCCTCTCATCATGCTCCATCTGGGCTTCTTCGGCCACTTCCGGTTCCCAGACGACCCTGGTCTCATATGTCCCTGGATTTCGTTACCGGTCTTCCGGAATCTAATGGCAACACGGTGATCCTTTCCATCATTGACCGTTTCTCAAAGATGGCTCACCTCATAGCTCTGCCTAAGTTGCCCTCAGCAAAAGAAACGGCAGAACTGGTACTCCAGAATGTCTTCCGGATCCATGGACTACCAATGGACATTGTGTCTGACCGGGACCCCAGTTTACGCCTCTACAGTTTGGCGGAGTTTTGCTCTCTTTTAGGGGCTACATTCAGTTTGTCCTCTGGATTTCACCCGCAGTCCAATGGTGCTCCACGGCTCACTCCAACTCTCAGCCCAGCTCTCCAGCTTGGTCTTCAGTCACCGGGTCGGCTCCAGGCTTCGGCGCAGCTCCACGGCTCACTCCAACTCTCAGCCCAGCTCTCCATCTTGGTCTCCAGTCACCGGTTCGGCACCAGGTCTCGGTTCAGCTTCACGGTTCAACTCCAACTCTCAGCCCATCTCTCCAGCTTCCTATCACTATCTGTACTTTAATAAAGTATCACTTACCTTCACTGTCTTGTGCGCACTTGAGTCCTCATTCCCGCATTACATTGTTCTTCATGATGCTCTCTGCGCTTTAAACGGACCTCTGAGACTATCACAGTGCAGGTGCATTTATACGGTGTAGCGTATAGTGTCGTGTACAAGGGTATGCTTGTACAAACATATAGAAGATTAATTTTAATAATTTCAATAATTAATGTTGATATTAATATTAATTCATTAAAATTAATTTCTGATTAAAGGGGGCACCACCCTGGTTTTAACAGGTCCAGAGAAACTGTTTAACCTAGTCTCATTAATCTTAAAGGAAGAGAATTCTATTGTTTTCGAACATTTCTTAATATAAACGGAGAAAACATTAATGTCTTTTATGGGATTTTATTAAAAATTACACAGATCTAACACAGGTATAAGGATAACTAACATTGGAACAGGGAAGGAATTGGAAACAATACACAGGAACGAACAAAGGATTAAATACAGGGGTAAATATTTGCTTTCAGGTGGTTTGTGAACCAAAGGAATGTTTAGGCCTGTTAATCTTAAATTATGGAATTTAACTAAAGGGGCTTTTAACGGAGAAGGGGGTGGCGATTTTGGGCAGAGGACATTTACGACACCAAGGCTGTTGCGACGTGTAACGAGAGAACTTACTCGGGAGTCAGCGGCTGGCTCGGTCCGGTGGGTCGCTATCAGCGGTCCGGGAGTCCGGAATGTTCTCCAGAAAGTTCGTCTGATGGAGCGTTCCCCACCAAAGGATGCCGTCGCGTACGCGTCTCGTCCAGAGGGTTTGCAGCCTGGGGGTAGAGAGAGAGGTCCGGTTGTTGCTCAGAGCACCTGGGCCTCCGTGTACTGTTAAAAGTCTTAGGTTATGCAGATAATTGCGAGGTCCATGAAAGAGTTCTTAGCTGTTGCAGGTTAAACTTGCTTCTGCGCGCGCTCTTTTGGGAGAGAGCAGACGCTTTAGCAGGCACGGTCGTTAGAATAAAGTTTTACTCGTGCTTACACGAGGCTCAAAGCTTTAGGCCATGGTCGCCTTAGCAGGGCGGTCTTCGCAGGGGGCGCATGGTCCGACGAGGCTGGAGGGGCCGGAGGCAGGAGCAAAAGAGAGAGAGTTTTGGCTCGCAGCCAGTTTTATCACCGTTGGCCTGGAGGCGTGTCTCAAGGGTCCTTCCGGCCAAAAGGGGAGTCGCTTAGTGAAATGAAGTTTACTGAAGTTAAATGGTTACACAAAGTTTTAAAACATTCCTTTGTTTCACCCTAATTTCCCTGGTTCTCATAAAACACACAAAACATTCGTACTTGTGGGATTATACAAAGACAATGCATTTGTCAGACTTATTATGAAAACATATTCATTACATTTTATAAAAAAAATAAAACGTAAACTTGTAGAAATGGGATAAGGAATTATTTAGCTTGTAAAACTCCGCGTCCTGGAAATGAACAGTATAATTGTTAGTACATCCACACAATATCTTTCTTTTAAACAAATTAACACCAACTGTCCTTTTGCGAAGTTAGAGCCATTTGTCAATTTTAACATCAGGGGGTATTGTTTGATCATCCTCGAAGGCTCTGATCAAAGCATTCCTGGCCTGGTGCCTGGGAAGGAGGTATTTCTGTTAAAGCTGAATACACAACTTTATCAATCAAAACTTTACGGTTATGGGGCCAGTCTGTGGTCTTGAGTCCTTTTGTGACCTGGGTGTCAGATCTCTCCGGGCTCTGTCTTTTATGATAACAAACAGAGTTGTTAATTATAAGTCCTGAAGACTCGTTTGGTCTTATCCAAACAAGAAACATCTGTGAGTATTTAAAAAAAAACACATTTAATCTCCTGGGGGGAAGATCTCGGTGCTCGTCCAGACTCCTGCTTGCTGGGGCGTCTGGAGGGGATAAGTGTGGAACTGGTCTGCTACAACGGAGACTTGATTACACACAGGTGGATTCCATTTATCATCATAGGTCAACATTGGATCATTCAGAGATCCTCACTGAACTTCTGGAGAGAGTTTGCTGAATAATTTTGCACGCCCAATTTTTCAGTTTTTTATTTGTTAAAAAAGTTTGAAATATCCAATAAATTTTGTTCCACTTCATGATTGTGTCCCACTTGTTGTTGATTCTTCACAAAAAATTACAGTTTCATATCTTTATGTTTGAAGCCTGAAATGTGGCAAATGGTCGCAAAGTTCGAGGGGGCCGAATACTTTCGCAAGGCACTGTAACCCTGGTCTTTTAGCTGATCCCAGGTTTTATTTTTGGAATGTCTTTTGCTTAGAGCCAGTGCAATTATTTATTTGATATATGCGGTATTTGCACAGATTTTGAAGGTTACAGTACTATTGCTGTATGTATGTTGTTGTATGTTGCACATATACGTATGTACTTTTTGTTTTTGGTCGGTGTACTGTATGTTCTGCTGCTGACCTTTGGGGACAACAAAGTATATTTGATTTGATTGATTTGATTTGATATTTCTACACCCTTTGAATTACACCACCATATCATTTTATGAATAATTCAGCAGCTATGATTTTTAGATTACTATCATGTTTAGCTTACAGACAGTAGCATTATACACAAATAAATATAGCCCTCAACAACAGATGAGTTTAAATTAGTTTGTTTTATTATCAGTAAATCCTTAATACTTCTTTGAACACAAACATATTATTGTCAATGCAATAACATAATATTAATAATTCATTCATTCATTCATTCATTCATAATAATAATAATATTTTTAAATAAATTGAACATACATATTACATTCATATAATAATCACAGTTGTTTTCATGTGTATATATCTGCATTTCAAGAATATTCCTTAAACTGTGGAACATATGCTCCAATATGTCGACTGAACACCCATTGGGAGTACATGAATCCACATTATAATACAGTAGCAAAAGTAGCAGTAAGAAACAAAACATATTACTATAAAAACAATGATTCATTAAAATAAAGCACCATGTCTAATATACACCAAAAGTTATTGTGTGATGTTTTTAAATAAACCCAAAAGAGTGGACTTCTATATGAGGCTGCCGATGCTGTTTCTGTAGGTCTGTGGAGGGATGTCTATATCAGAGTTGCTGTAAAGACAGACATTTTTTTGAGGTTAACTGATGAAAAAAAAAAAACGATAAATTGTTGTACAGCAATAATCTCACCTGCTTAGCTCAAACTTGGAAGTTTTGTTCTTGATTCTCTTAAGGATCCACATGGTCAGAGACAGCCCAGACAACAACACAGCGCCTCCTGCTGTCACCCCTGAAGCAATGATTGCCAAATGAGTTGCTACTGCTGTGAAAACATGAACTGAAAGGTCACATTTCAGGGAAAGCTTTGAGATAAATCACTTCTATATGTTTATGATCTGTCTATGTCTTACCGTTACAGGTGGGTATCTCTTCTGTCCAGTTGCCATGGTGACTACAGATAAGCAACGCCTGTCCCTCGAGTGTGTAATCCTGATCACATGTGAAGGAGCACTGAGAGTTGTACACTGGCTCTCTTAGGGAACAGTTGATGTGAACATTTAGTGGCACCTCCAGAAATGGACAAATAACCACTGTAAAAAAAATAATAAAAACACATTAGTTGAAGTGAAACTGAGACTGGTGCATCTTTTTATTTAGTAAAGTATGTATGCAAGTATTTGTTATGAGAATTTTATTATTATAATTCTGTATATTGTTTATAGTTAGTAGGTGCTCATAGTTCTCTACAGGTCATGTCAAATCATGTCATGTCCTCTATGTTAGTCCAAGCATGGAGTAGACATAACTAGATAGACATGGGTTGCCATGGTACTTTTGCACCTGGAGCTGAAGCCTTGAGGGGAGTGTGTATGCAAGATACGCCTCCCTCTGACAGCCCCCACTTTAGTGATATAAAATGTCCTGTTTTGTTTACTTAGGTAAGCAAAACGCACTATGTACCTTTGATATATCTGTGTACTTTGCTTCTCCTTGCAAGGAATAAAACCTGGCCTTTCGCTTTTATAATACAATCTGTCTCCGTGTCTCTCTGGATAATATAAGGATATAGAATTCTTTTAACATATAGAATTCTTATAACATTTGGTGCCGTGACCCGGATCTCAATATTCGTTGTTTCTCATACAAAGAGGTGAGCTGACGTGCACGGAGAAATGCACAAAGAAAGCATTTCTTGTAAGTCCCAAGCTGTGCTTTTAAACAGTAATGGCCAGATATCCCCTCTCTGTGTGTGTGAACGCGATGACGAGATCTGGACTGGAAAAAGGAGAAGAGCAGAGAGACGAGAGGACAGAACAGACAGTCTGGCTGCGGAACAACTGGACTATTGGACTGAAACTTCAGGTAAACAGCTGTTTAATTTATTTTTTGGTGTGTGTGTGTGAGTTTGTAATTACCAAAGCTTCCGGAAGTAGCAGTTTTGGAAATCTGACGTATGTTGAGCGGGCTGCATGTAGTTTACATCATTAGTTGATGTTTTTCCATGAAGTTGGCCAGCATATGAGATTCTTAAACGCTGAAAGATCGAGAACCTAAATGTCATCTAGGGGTGAGATCCGCTTTATCGAGAACCTAAATGTAAAATCTAAGGGTGAGGTTTAAAGCCGAAAAAGTATGTGTTTTTGATCGAGAACCTACATGTAAAATCTTTAAGGGTGAGGTTTTAAACGGGATATTCTGATGTTAATCTGGGTTAAAGCTTGTTGTCTTGCTGGATTTTAGTTTGATAGATACCTTATGCTTTGTAAGTCTTTATGGTGTTTCTTGAAACTGACTCGTGCGTTTAGTTCATTTGGCCGTGACAAGTGCGAACCTCTATGCGAGATAGAGCACCTAATTACAAGAAGAGGTATGGGGTCTAAAGAGCTTGTCTAGAGAGCACAGGAATTTATCTTAGATTAATAATCACGTATCGTAATACGCCACAATCGAACTGCCTTGCATAGCTAGTATTGTTGGTTTTAATGAATAGAAAACTCGAGTATTGACCATTATCGAGAACCTTACTAAAAAACAACTAAAGGTGAGATGAATGAGTCCGAAGTCAATGTGACTATAAAAAAGGCCTGCCTACGTAGTATTGATTCCTGTAGATGAGAAATGAGATTTTAAAAGCCCACGAGAGCTTTTGCTGAAAAATGTTCACTGCGGGTGACGCGGTGAGTGAGAGAAAAAAAGGAAAAAGCCCACTGAAAGTGACGGGGCTTATACTGAGAAGTGTTGGCAATCCTGAGAATTGTTGACCTAAAAAGTTAAAGATAACAGGTGTGTTTGAGAGAATAAATGTGTTATGAATGGGCCATTGTTGGATGAAGAATGAGTCTAATGATGTGAATCAGAATAACGGTAATGTTTTTGTTTAAAGAAAGTTTGAACAACATGAGAGAGAAAGGTAGCTTCCATAAGCTATTTTTCTAGTTTGAGAAAAACAGAGAAGTAGAGAAGAGATTTTGAAAGAAGTACACACATGTACTTCAAAACACTAATCATTTGTATTTTGTTTAAATGTTTTCTGGGAGCCTCTAGGTCTCGGCTTCCTCCCTCCGCTCGGACAAACAGTGCTCTCTCCAAAACTTCCTCTGCACCCCACCTCCCACCGGCTCATTTTCGGCTGAAAAAAAAAGCTGCAGACAGACCGAGCAGCAGCAAACACGGAAGCGGTAAGATAAACAAATTCCCACTAACGTGTATTTGTTTTAAATTTTGATCTATTGAGATTGACCAAAAGGTATTTGTAAAGTGTGTTTGCAAATTGGATGAAACTTGAAATTAATATGAATGTAATGTATTTCTCTGAGGAAAAATGCACAATTGCCATTGGAGACGAGAGAGAGGTGGAGGTGGGCGTGACAGACGAGAGGGCACTGAGAGGAGAAGGAGGAGGTCGAAACTGGGTCCAGACGAGAGACGAGGAGAACTGACCGCTTCAACTAACAGGTCAGGTACATAGACACATAAAGACAAATGTAACTGCACACATAAACACATGTAAATACAGACACATAAAGACACAAACACGGACACATGAGACACACATCTACAGAGAAGGATGTGATTTTGGTTTATGAGAGAAAATAATGAGTATTCTGTTAAAGAACAGAGTTGGTTTTGTATTTTATGTGACACGTTCGTGTGAACATTAAAGGTTTGAAGAAGTTAAAGATCCAACACTTGGATCCTAAAAGTAGTGATTGATGTTTTGCTAAACAATTTTGTGTATCTATTAGTACGAGAATTAATAGAGGTCCTTAATATCAGTGTGGTTCAAACACACGGTATAACGCCAATAAAAGAATGAAAATGAATACTTTGTAATTGGAAGAATTTAAATATGTGTTTTAAAGTTGAAAGTTGAGATGAAGTTTTGGAGAGAGTGGATTCAAAGTAACCACTGTTTGGATTCACGAGGAATGTTTAAACACAAGATAACATTCTATGTAATTCAAGGTAACAGGGGCTTCACAGCACCCTCCTTTTTTCTCCCAAGAGCGAGAAATGTTTTGTTTGGGTTTTTGTTTTTTTAGCTCCACAGACATGGCGGGAGCCTTTACATTAAACAAACTTTTAATGTTGAGAAAAATGCTGAGTTAGAAATGTCAGTGACAGAAACAGATTGCACTGAACTAATGTGTTAAATAAAGTTTATGATGCTTAATTATGAAAACTGTTTGACCTTCTGACAGGTCTGTTGATATGAATAAAAGTCCACATTTGAGTTTTATTGAATGTATGAAACATGATTTGGTAAACTAAACAATTGAATTAGTGAGATTGAATATGATTTTTTAAACTTAAAGTTTAAGTAATTGGAGAATTGAAAGGAAGATAGTTCAAAATAAATAATAATCATTCTTTATTTTGGTACTTTATAATTAAGGTATAGTGTCATCTATGCAATAAAGATTTAAACCGTAATGTAAATTGGTAATCTGGGTTTGGTGATTAAAAACATATCTATGTTAAAACAGTTCAAACTGTTAAAATGATCTTAAATGATTTTAGTTTGAAAAATTAAAGTTAATGAAAAATAAGTGAATAAAAGATAATTGTTAAACTAACAAGGTGAATTGTTAAAGTTTAAGAGCATATGCCAATGGCTCGCTGGGTTTTAATCACTGTTTGAAGTGATTTTAGATTTTTTTTTGAGTACAGGGACTAACACAAGGTCCTTTTGAACAGACGTTAAGTTTTTGTTTTGGTTTTGGTTTTGATCAAACTTTAGGTCGTTGTAACCTAAAGACAAAGAAAAAAGAGGTTGAGATGTTACATTTTATTGAATGAACAGTAATGATAATTACTGATTACAATTTTGGTGAATTTGAATAAATAAAGAGAGACACGTTAATTTTGATTTTACACTTGATGTTTAAAGTTTTTGTTTAAACATTGAGTGAGGTGAATTCTTTATGTGGCATCTGAATGCCAAATTAGTGGAAACATGAAAATAGTAATTGATAAAATGTTTTTATGTTACGTTTAAATTAATATGGGAAAAATACAAAAACAATCTGGTTTATTGTATTTAGCACCTGGTGGTAAAACTGAGTTTTACAAAGACAGTATAGAACAAATCTATACTGAACACAATCCTGAAGAAATTTTATTTAAAAATAAAGCAGAATTTGAGTTGAGAAGTTGAGAATTTGAGATGAATTTTATTGATTTTATGTTTAGTCTTTCCTTTTAAACGACAGTCACAAAGGTGATGGTGTTTTAGAGGAAAGCAGTGTGAACAGAGCAGAGGCTTTGTGGTGTGTTCAAGACATGCTGCTGTTACTGGTTTAACCCCAGAGAGGGGGGTCTGACACAAGGGTGATTAAGAAATTTTGTTTTGAAGTAAGAGAAAAATGTGTTTTCTTTCTGAATAAAGTAATTTAAGGTAAATTAAACAATATTTTGAGAATATTCTAATTTAAAAGAACATGTGGAATAAATTGTGAATTGAAGGTGAATGTTTAAGAGTTTGTGACAATAGATCATGAGAAACCAGTTCTGATCTATATAAATTATTTATGTTTGCATCAACTGAGTTAAAATTTGTCAAATTGTGGATGATACCAATTACAGTTACAGGTAAAGACCTACAACTAATGGTAACTAAAATTAAAACTGAACTAAACAAAGTTAAGTTTTAAATATAACATAAACAAAAGTGATGCTATTTGGAAAACATAAAGAAGATGACTAATTAGGAATGCTAATTAATGAAATAACAATTTAAGGTGGTAATTGGAAAAAACCATTCTGTTTTGACTTTATTTGATTTTTTTTTAACTTTTATTTGATTTTTGTTTATTTTTGTGGTATTTTGAGCCATGGTTGTCCCACGTCTCAAAAAGGGGGGAGATGAAGGTTTAAACAAAACTGTGTTAAAATGCTGAAGGGATGCTTGGTTAACCTAATGGTTAGCAGGAGGCTGAAACAACAGTGTTTAATACAGTTAAAAAGTTAAATCAAATAATGAAATAAAGAAAGTTGACAGGACTTTTCTGGAGAAGCACTGTTTAGTCTGATTAAACCTTTTCAGATTAAAGTAGATTTCCAGCAGACCATATCTGTGGAAACAGGGTTTATCTGCTGTTTCAATTTTATGGTTTGATCATTTTAAGGGCTTTTATGGTTTCGTTTGTGAAAACCTAGGAGGCACTTTCTATGGGTCTATAATGTCAGATAACGTTTTGATTTGTTTGTTTGTTCTTTATTTGGATGGAAGCCAACTACAACAAGTATACCAGTTCAGAAAAGGAGTTTTGACAATTAATATAGCCACCACCAGTAAGAGCTAATATTAACATAGTTCTTTGAACTTATATCCTCTTGGTTTACACCTGTGAAGGGAAGTACACCTGTGAGCAGGGCTAGTGACGGGGGTCACATGACTTCCTGTGACATCACTCTGAACTTGACAAACGTAGAGATCAGGGACAGGTGCAGTGCAAAGCAGAAGTCTGGAGGTTTTGTGAAAGTAAGACCATTAGACCAGTGTTGCCTGCTGACCGGAAACATGCGTCCTTAAAGGATCCTCGTTTTATTTGTGTTCACATAAAATGTGACGGAGAACATCGTGAGTGGAAACTCACACTTTAGGAGCCAAACAGCAGCTCCCTCAGGTTCATTTGAGAGCCCCATTTACATCGACGACAGAGGCGTACTTCGAAGGTGTCCTTAAGGAATATAAGGCTAAAATTAAATTAGCATTAGGATTTGAATTTTTACCATTTGGGACAATTTATGAAAAGGTGGATTAAAGTAGATAAAGTATATTTATAAACAACAAAGGTTTATGAATTGTATGAGAGATGCTGTAACTGTTAATTAAAACTGGAAATGAGAAAAAACTGGTCCAAGGACTGGACAGAACAAAATAGCACTGAGCATGCTTTTAGCTGAAAAGGGGGGGTCTACAAAAGGATTTCCTCCAAAGTAACACAGGACTAGTTACAGCAGAACTAAAGCCTTTAAGAAAGGACTTCAAACTCTAACAGAGAAATTAGAGTATTCGGAAATAGAGAAATTCATTTTGACCTGGTTTTAAAACATATTTGGAAGATTTACTGGGATTTTAGAATCTGTATTGAGATACAGTACATGTACTTGTTGTTGCACTTCCATGTCTAATAACGTTTGTTTGTGTTGCTTTACATGTATCCGGAGCTTGTTGGTGAGATTGATGAATGTGGCCATTGCTGGGTCAACATTCCTGGACATGCACCTGCCAAACGACTAAGGTCAAGGCTTTGACCTCAGATGAACACTTTGATATCTGAGGGACGTTATTGTTTGCATGTACACCAACGGGACAACAGCTCCAGGACGGATCATACTACAGACCTAAGGGCCGTATGGTTCATTGAATTGATTATGCTGAAGAGAATTGATTTTAATCATTATGAATGTGCATATGTCTCACTCCATGTGTTTTTCTTTTCGTTACAGGGACAGAAATGGACAGGCAGGGACAGGCCAGAGATCTTGAGTCCAATGGGTTGACCAGCTCAACCTCTGGCATATTTTTCTACTTTATTTTGGAGTGACACTGTGTTTTGATTTATGATTTATGGACATTTATGATTTATGAACTTTAAAGAATTTGACTTTGAAGAATCAGTGCATTACTCTGTGGGTTCCCATTTGATTTGAAACATATCCATTATAATCATTTGTTGTGTTTGTTTTGACATGTGTTGTAAGTTAATCATTTGAAGTGATTACATACGTTTGATGCTTGATGTTTGTGTTTTGTCACCGCCTTTGGGGCAAGGGGTGGATAGAAGAGTTTTTCCCAGCTTTAGGTCATTTTACCAATGGGTCAAAATGGTCTTCTGGCTAGGTCAACGCCCTGCTGGGTTTTCGCTTCTGTCATAGTTTACAATTCACACTCAAGCTAGTAGGTTGTTTATGCTAATTGTTATCAGCATAAAGAGGGGGGAATGTTATGAGAATTTTATTATTATAATTCTATATATTGTTTATAGTTAGTAGGTGCTCATAGTTCTCTACAGGTCATGTCAAATCATGTCATGTCCTCTATGTTAGTCCAAGCATGGAGTAGACATAACTAGATAGACATGGGTTGCCATGGTACTTTTGCACCTGGAGCTGGGGCCTTGAGGGGAGTGTATGCAAGATACGCCTCCCTCTGACAGCCCCCACTTTAGTGATATAAAATGTCCTGTTTTGTTTACTTAGGTAAGCAAAACACACTCTGTACCTTTGATATATCTGTGTACTTTGCTTCTCCTTGCAAGGAATAAAACCTGGCCTTTCGCTTTTATAATATAATCTAATATAAGTGTCTCTCTGGATAATATAAGGATATAGAATTCTTTTAACATATAGAATTCTTATAACAGTATTAAATGATTTTTCTCATATACCTTCGCATGTTGGTGTGGCTGCGTTCCATTGTCCAACTGCTGTACACTGAAGAGTTTCTGCTCCCTGTAGCAGAAAGCCAGGCTTACAGTTGAATGTGCAGGTGGAGTTTTGCCTCAACTCTGAACGGCTGCTACACTTCATGATTTGATTAGATTGTTGCTCTGGAACTGGGCATATAATGGCTAAAAGACAAAATATATACTCAACATACCGACATACCAAAAATGTCATCCAGAGAAAGATTCTAACAGTATTATTACCTTCACAGTGAGGAAAGGTCTGGCTCCACTCTGCTGATGATGTACATGTTAATGCTTTTGCTCCCACCAGATTATATCCAGGGGCACAACTGAAGCTGCATACGTCTCCATAGCTATCACCTCCACAATCCACAATAACATTCTCTAGCTTCGGAATGGTAGGACACTGGACAGCTAGAAAACAATGACAATGCAGATATTACCCAAATGCATTTAGTGAAAAATTAAAAATGTTAATTAAAGGACAAAAGTAGCGTGACATATTAACTGTGAGCTCTCACCTTTACAGGAGGGCATAGTGTCAGTCCATGTTGCAGCTGATGTGCAGGTTACTTTGTTGGCTCCCTCCAGGTTATATCCAGGGGCACAACTGAAGTTGCACACATTTTTGTAACTAAACATTGTATCAGTGTTTTCTCCACAGTTCATCAAGCCATTTTCTGGTTCTCTAAGAGCAGTGCATTGGACAGCTGAGGATAATAATAATAGAAAATAACACACATTTTAACAATCTGACAAACAGAATGTTAATTAAAAGACCAAATACTTCAATAGTGTTCTTTTACCTTCACAGTCCGGCGTACTGTTGCTCCACTCTGCAGACGACGTACATGTTGTTTTGTTTGCTCCCGCCAAATTAAAGCCTGATGCACAACTAAAGCTACACGAGTTTTCAAAGCTGAACCTCGTATTGACATCGTCTCCACAAGTCACAATAACATTCTCTCGCTCCAGCAATGCGGGACACTGGACAGCTGGAACAAAAGAGGACAGTGTCAAGTTTTACAGTATAAATGTAGTTTTTCCTTCAAAGTAAAAGAATGATATATGGATCTTACCAACACAAGACGGCTGTGAGGCATTCCAATTTCCTTCTGCACCACATGACAAAGAGTCAGAACCAGACAGTACATAGCCTTCATCACACTGAAAAAAACAAGTGGACTGATAACTTGAGGGACCCAGGGGGTTGTGGCACCTAATAGAACCCCATTCTGGACTGGACAGCTCCGGACACTGCACCACTGTAAGATAAGAAGACTTTAGAGGAGGCTCAAAAAAAAAAATGACAGGTCAAACTGATCAAATTTCAGACTTACATTCACAACTTGGAGGCTGATCCGACCATGTCTTACTAGCGGTACATTTAAGTGGTCTTGGCATACTCAGCTCATATCCTTCCTCACAAGAATACTGGCACACTGAATCGTAAAAGAACTCTCCGTGTTTATGTGTGCACTTAACACTTCCATTGTCAGGTACTGTCACCTCATCTTTGTTACAGTTCACCGCTGCCAATGAGAAAAGAAAAAAGAAATTTTTTAGAATGAAGTAAAGTAGACAAAGTTTGAAAATGAAATTTCACTGTGTTTTCTTACCGTGCTCACACATTTCTCCATAGAAGCCCTCGTAGCATTCACACTTGTAGTTGTTAATGGTTTCAACACAGTCCCCATACAGACAGGAATCCTTTTTGCAGGCAGCTAGACAATCAAGAAAATGTATGGTTTACATTATGTATATGTGTCATGTAACTAGTACACCAGTATAAATATATTTCTTTATCATGATCACAAATATTAGAAAATATGTAAAAAGAAATTGTAGTCTTGGTCTCACCTGAATAGCACAGGGCTGTCTTCAGTTTCCCACATCTCTCATCGTTCCACTTGCCTGCATTATTATGCTTTATGTACATCTCCACACAGTCCTCACTCTCCCTGTGCTGGCCTCTGTCGGCGTTGTTGGGTTCGTTCGGTGCCCAGTTGGTTGCTTCTTCTGTCAAAGGCTTGTTGGTCCCTACCCAGGTCCAAACATCGTTAACCTTGCGGATCCCAATCCAGTATTTATTCATCGGCAGCCAGTTGTTGAGGTGAACAATCTCTTCTTGGTTCTGGATGGCCACCATGTCCGTGTAATTCGTTTGACACCAGGCTCTTGCTTGGTTCCAATTCATGATGTTATCAGAATAGTGGTAGGTCCAGCCGTCAACGCCATTCCAACTTAAAAACACTAAAGATAGAAGATATGTTAGACCACATGGCAAAAAAAAAGAAGGTAAACTTAAATAGTTTTTTCACAGCACATACCTGAGCAAAGACAAGTCAATCTGATCCATGAAGTGTAGATAAACCCACAAGTTTGAAGCAATCCAAAGCTCTTCTAATACAAAAAGGAATTCTGCTTAATGCAACTCAATACATTACAGATTTGATATTTTAATTTAGTATGTGTGCAAAGACTTACCATTTTGCAGTGTGAGTGTATAATGTCCGATAGAAGATTCTCAGTAATCCTTGTGTTTGCAGCACACAAGAGTAAGATATGTCTGAGTCCATGTGTTGTGCTGCTGCTGCTTTTATAAACTCCTGCAGCACGCTCCACCTTTCTGGGAAGTAACATCATGAGTGGGATATTTCCTGGAAATCCCCAGTGAAAATCACTTCCGAGACCCTCAGTCTCTAATTTCTTCTCCACAATGTTTTAATTGAAGCTAAAATTATTAATATTATTTATAGAATATTGTATCGATTTGATTTTTAGCAGAGCAGGGTGATATTGCTATGAGTATGACTGTTAATGTTCATTAGGTTTAGGTTACATGTAAATAAACACTGAGTAAAACTGAGCGTATCATATATTTAATAATAATGATGGGTGATGTTGTTAGTTTGATTAACTCTTAAAACATAAAATTTAATTTGGCTTAGTATACCACAAAGGAGCTTGGAAGGAAGTGCAGCGTCAGTATGACAAAGCTGATAACAGTGATAAGTGAAAGCAGACTTAAAACGAAACAGAAATTTCCTGTGACCTATGAGCTCATTTCCAAACTCAGTAACTGGACCCAAATTGTTTGAAGATTAAATCGGATTATTATGTGTACTGATGATTTACTTTGATGAACACTTTACATGTGTTGACAGTAAATCTAGACTAATAGAATATTTTTCCGTGAGTGAAATGGTAAATGGTAAATGGCATGCATTTATATAGCGCTTTTTTGCACCCTTCTCGGGCACCCAAAGCGCTTTACATTGTGCTTCCACTCACCCCATTCACACACATTCACACCTGGGGCAGACAGAGATGGGGGCTGCCATACACATGGCGCTCAACCTTCTCCGACCACCACCAAACACACCTCTACAGTCACACACATTCATACACCAGTGCTACAGACACTGGAGGCAAGGTGGGTTAAGTGTCTTGCCCAAGGACACAACAAAAGTATGAACAGGGCAGAGCGGGAATCGAACCGCCAACCTTCCGGTTATAGGACGACTGCTCTACCACTGAGCCACTCCGTCCCGAAATGAGTGAAATCCTGTTAAAGGATGTGATCATTAAAAAAGAAAGATAAAATAACTGCAGTGACCATTTTCTTTTGAGTGTCTAGAGACAGGAAACATGCTGCTGGAGCAGAGGCGCCTTTGTGTTTCTAGAAGTGACGGTTCACATCCTTCTTTCTGACCAAAGGCACTGGACACCAGCCTCTGATGCCTGACACATCTCCAAACCATCCTCTGTAAAGTAACACAATAATAATAATAATAATAATAATAATAATAATAATAATAATAATAATAATAATAATAATAATAATAATAATTAAAGCCGCAAGCGGCGATAAAGGCCCTCGCCTCCCTTGAGACCGCGGGGACACATGCACTCAGAGGATCGCATTTCGTGCTTTAAAGCGTAAACTTCACGGTAATGTCAAATAACCGGGCCTGTGCTACTGCTGGGGCCTGCTACACCACCTTGTAATTTAGAGTTAAAGGTCTCCACAATCCTTGGTTTTCCTGGGAGCTGTCTGAACCTTTGAAAATAATAGATTATGCTTGGGCTAAGGCGAGAAAAACAAAGTACTGGCTGGAGATTTGAAAGATATGAAACTGTAATTTTTTGTGAAGAATCAACAACAGGTGGGACACAATCATAAAGTGGAATGAAATTTATTGGATATTTCAAACTTTTTTAACAAATAAAAAACTGAAAAATTGGGTGTGCAAAATTATTCAGCCCCCTTAACTTAATACTTTGTAGCGCCACCTTTTGCTGCGATTACAGCTGTAAGTCGCTTGGGGTATGTCTCTATCAGTTTTGCACATCGAGAGACTGAAATCTTTGCCCATTCCTCCTTGAAACACAGCTCGAGCTCAGTGAGGTTGGATGGAGAGCATTTGTGAACAGCAGTTTTCAGTTCTTTCCACAGATTCTCGATTGGATTCAGGTCTGGACTTTGACTTGGCCATTCTAACACTTGGATATGTTTATTTGTGAACCATTCCATTGTAGATTTTGCTTTATGTTTTGGATCATTGTCTTGTTGGAAGACAAATCTCCGTCCCAGTCTCAGGTCTTTTGCAGACTCCATCAGGTTTTCTTCCAGAATGGTCCTGTATTTGGCTCCATCCATCTTCCCATCAATTTGAACCATCTTCCCTGTCCCTGCTGAAGAAAAGCAGGCCCAAACCATGATGCTGCCACCATCATGTTTGACAGTGGGGATGATGTGTTCAGGGTGATGAGCTGTGTTGCTTTTACGCCAAATATAACGTTTCGTATTGTTGCCAAAAAGTTTGATTTTGGTTTCATCTGATCAGAGCACCTTCTTCCACATGTTTAGTGTGTCTCCCAGGTGGCTTGTGGCAAACTTTAAACAACACTTTTTATGGATATCTTTAAGAAATGACTTTCTTCTTGCCACTCTTCCATAAAGGCCAGATTTGTGCAGTATACGACTGATTGTTGTCCTATGGACAGAGTCTCCCACCTCAGCTGTAGATCTCTGCAGTTCATCCAGAGTGATCATGGGCCTCTTGGCTGCATCTCTGATCAGTCTTCTCCTTGTATGAGCTGAAGGTTTAGAGGGACGGCCAGGTCTTGGTAGATTTGCAGTGGTCTGATACTCCTTTCATTTCAATATTGTCGCTTGCACAGTGCTCCTTGGGATGTTTAAAGCTTGGGAAATCTTTTTGTATCCAAATCCGGCTTTAAACGTCTCCACAACCGTATCTCGGACCTGCCTGGTGTGTTCCTTGTTCTTCATGATGCTCTCTGCGCTTTAAACGGACCTCTGAGACTATCACAGTGCAGGTGCATTTATACGGAGACTTGATTACACACAGGTGGATTCCATTTATCATCATTAGTCATTTAGGTCAACATTGGATCATTCAGAGATCCTCACTGAACTTCTGGAGAGAGTTTGCTGCACTGAAAGTAAAGGGGCTGAATAATTTTGCACGCCCAATTTTTCTCACTGGTCTGGTGTAAAGTGTGTATATCAGCTCTACCAAACTGCTATAAGAGCTTTTTAAAACACAATCATCACTTATCATCTGTAAAAATCATTAACCCTGTCCCCGGTCCTTCCCCAAATGGAGCTGGCAGTGGATGAACTATTGTATAAGTGTCCTGAACTCTAATAGAGGAAACGTTATAAAAGAAGATCTTTAAATATAATTTGCACTGTCAGTGTTAAGTGTGAAAAATAACAAATTTAACCAACCTCTGAGAGAAAATATATTTATTCTTTGTTACAGTGCCTTGTGAAAGTATTCGGCCCCCTTGAACTTTGTGACCTTTTGCCACATTTCAGACTTCAAACATAAAGATATAAAACTGTAATTTTTTGTGAAGAATCAACAACAAGTGGGACACAATCATGAAGTGGAATGAAATTTATTGGATCATTCAGAGATCCTCACTGAACTTCTGGAGAGAGTTTGCTGCACTGAAAGTGAAGGGGCTGAATAATTTTGCACGCCCAATTTTTCAGTTTTTTATTTGTTAAAAAAGTTTGAAATATCCAATAAATTTCATTCCACTTCATGATTGTGTCCCACTTGTTGTTGATTCTTTACAAAAAATTACAGTTTTATATCTTTATGTTTGAAGCCTGAAATGTGGCAAAAGGTCGCAAAGTTCAAGGGGGCCGAATACTTTCGCAAGGCACTGTAACCCTGGTCTTTTAGCTGACCCCAGGTTTTATTTTTGGAATGTCTTTTGCTTAGAGCCAGTGCAATTATTTATTTAATATATGCGGTATTTGCACAGATTTTGAAGGTTACAGTACTATTGCTGTATGTATGTTGTTGTATGTTGCACATATACGTATATACTTTTTGTTTTTGGTCGGTGTACTGTATGTTCTGCTGCTGCCCTTTGGGGACAACAAAGTATATTTGATTTGATTGATTTGATTTGATATTTTTACACCCTTTGCATTACAGCACCATATCATTTTATGAATAATTCAGCAGCTTTGATTTTTAGATTACTATGATGTTTAGCTTACAGACAGTAGCATTATACACAAATAAATAGAGCCCTCAACAACAGATGAGTTTAAATTAGTTTGTTTTATTATCAGTAAATCCTTAATACTTCTTAGAATACAAACATATTATTGTCAATGCAATAACATAATATTAATAATTCATTCATTCATTCATTCATTCATTCATTCATTCATAATAATAATAATATTTTTAAATAAATTGAACATACATATTACATTCATATAATAATCACAGTTGTTTTCATGTGTATATATCTGCATTTCAAGAATATTCCTTAAACTGTGGAACAATATGCTCCAATATGTCGACTGAACTCCCATTGGGAGTACATAAATCCACATTATAATACAGTAGCAAAAGTAGCAGTAAGAAACAAAACATATTACTATAAAAACAATGATTCATTAAAATAAAGCACCATGTCTAATATACACCAAAAGTTATTGTGTTATGTTTTTAAATAAACCCAAAAGAGTGGACTTCTATATGAGGCTGTTGATGTTGTTTCTGTAGGTCTGTGGAGGGATGTCTATATCAGAGCTGCTGTAAAGACAGACATTTTTTTGAGGTTAACTGATGAAAAAAAAAAACCGATAAATTGTTGTACAGCAATAATCTCACCTGCTTAGCTCAAACTTGGAAGTTTTGTTCTTGATTCTCTTAAGGATCCACATGGTCAGAGACAGCCCAGACAACAACACAGCGCCTCCTGCTGTCACCCCTGAAGCAATGATTGCCGAATGAGTTGCTACTGCTGTGAAAACATGAACTGAAAGGTCACATTTCAGGGAAAGCTTTGAGATAAATCACTTCTATATGTTTATGATCTGTCTATGTCTTACCGTTACAGGTGGGTATCTCTTCTGTCCAGTTGCCATGGTGACTACAGATAAGCAACGCCTGTCCCTCGAGTGTGTAATCCTGATCACATGTGAAGGAGCACTGAGAGTTGTACACTGGCTCTCTTAGGGAACAGTTGATGTGAACATTTAGTGGCACCTCCAGAAATGGACAAATAACCACTGTAAAAAAAATAATAAAAACACATTAGTTGAAGTGAAACTGAGACTGGTGCATCTTTTTATTTATGCAAGTATTAAATGATTTACATTTACATTTATTCATTTAGCTGACGCTTTTATCCAAAGCGACTTACATTGTTCTAATGTAATTACCAGTGTTACAGTCACTGGAGGCAAGGTGGGATAATTGTCTTGCCCAAGGACACAACGACAGTATGAACTGTGGGGAGAGTGGGAATCGAACCGCCTACCTTCCGGTTGGAAGACAACCACTCTATCCACTGAGCTACTGCCGCCGCCGATTTTTTTGCTATACCTTCGCATGTTGGTGTGGCTGCGTTCCATTGTCCAACTGCTGTACACTGAAGAGTTTCTGCTCCCTGTAGCAGAAAGCCAGGCTTACAGTTGAATGTGCAGGTGGAGTTTTGCTTCAACTCTGAACGGCTGCTACACTTCATGATTTGATTAGATTGTTGCTCTGGAACTGGGCATATAATGGCTAAAAGACAAAATATATACTCAACATACCGACATACCAAAAATGTCATCCAGAGAAAGATTCTAACAGTATTATTACCTTCACAGTGAGGAAAGGTCTGGCTCCACTCTGCTGATGATGTACATGTTAATGCTTTTGCTCCCACCAGATTATATCCAGGGGCACAACTGAAGCTGCATACGTTTCCATAACTATCACCTCCACAATCCACAATAACATTCTCTAGCTCCGGAACGGTAGGACACTGGACAGCTAGAAAACAATGACAATGCAGATATTACCCAAATGCATTTAGTGAAAAATTAAAAATGTTAATTAAAGGACAAAAGTAGCGTGACATATTAACTGTGAGCTCTCACCTTTACAGGAGGGCATAGTGTCAGTCCATGTTGCAGCTGATGTGCAGGTTACTTTGTTCGCTCCCTCCAGATTATATCCAGGGGCACAACTGAAGTTGCACACATTTTTGTAACTAAACATTGTATCAGTGTTTTCTCCACAGTTCATCAAGCCATTTTCTGGTTCTCTAAGAGCAGTGCATTGGACAGCTGAGGATAATAATAATAAATAATAAAAAATAACACACATTTTAACAATCTGACAAACAGAATGTTAATTAAAAGACCAAATACTTCAATAGTGTTCTTTTACCTTCACAGTCCGGCGTACTGTTGCTCCACTCTGCAGACGACGACATGTTGTTTTGTTTGCTCGCCAAATTAAAGCCTGATGCACAACTAAAGCTACACGAGTTTTCAAAGCTGAACCTCGTATTGACATCGTCTCCACAAGTCACAATAACATTCTCTCGCTCCAGCAATGCGGGACACTGGACAGCTGGAACAAAAGAGGACAGTGTCAAGTTTTACAGTATAAATGTAGTTTTTCCTTCAAAGTAAAAGAATGATATATGGATCTTACCAACACAAGACGGCTGTGAGGCATTCCAATTTCCTTCTGCACCACATGACAAAGAGTCAGAACCAGACAGTACATAGCCTTCATCACACTGAAAAAAACAAGTGGACTGATAACTTGAGGGACCCAGGGGGTTGTGGCACCTAATAGAACCCCATTCTGGACTGGACAGCTCCGGACACTGCACCACTGTAAGATAAGAAGACTTTAGAGGAGGCTCAAAAAAATAATGACAGGTCAAACTGATCAAATTTCAGACTTACATTCACAACTTGGAGGCTGATCCGACCATGTCTTACTAGCAGTACATTTAAGTGGTCTTGGCATACTCAGCTCATATCCTTCCTCACAAGAATACTGGCACACTGAATCGTAAAAGAACTCTCCGTGTTTATGTGTGCACTTAACACTTCCATTGTCAGGTACTGTCACCTCATCTTTGTTACAGTTCACCGCTGCCAATGAGAAAAGAAAAAAAAGAAATTTTTTAGAATGAAGTAAAGTAGACAAAGTTTGAAAATGAAATTTCACTGTGTTTTCTTACCGTGCTCACACATTTCTCCATAGAAACCCTCGTAGCATTCACACTTGTAGTTGTTAATGGTTTCAACACAGTCCCCATACAGACAGGAATCCTTTTTGCAGGCAGCTAGACAATCAAGAAAATGTATGGTTTACATTATGTATATGTGTCATGTAACCAGTACACCAGTATAAATATATTTCTTTATCATGATCACAAATAATAAAAAATATGTAAAAAGAAATTGTAGTCTTGGTCTCACCTGAATAGCACAGGGCTATCTTCAGTTTCCCACATCTCTCATCGTTCCACTTGCCTGCATTATTATGCTTTATGTACATCTCCACACAGTCCTCACTCTCCCTGTGCTGGCCTCTGTCGGCGTTGTTGGGTTCTCCATTTGCCCAGTTGGTTGCTTCTTCTGTCAAAGGCTTGTTGGTCCCTACCCAGGTCCAAACATCGTTAACCTTGCGAATCCCAATCCAGTATTTATTCATCGGCAGCCAGTTGTTGAGGTGAACAATCTCTTCTTGGTTCTGGATGGCCACCATGTCCGTGTAATTCGTTTGACACCAGGCTCTTGCTTGGTTCCAATTCATGATGTTATCAGAATAGTGGTAGGTCCAGCCGTCAACGCCATTCCAACTTAAAAACACTAAAGATAGAAGATATGTTAGACCACATGGCAAAAAAAAAAGAAGGTAAACTTAAATAGTTTTTTCACAGCACATACCTGAGCAAAGACAAGTCAATCTGATCCATGAAGTGTAGATAAACCCACAAGTTTGAAGCAATCCAAAGCTCTTCTAATACAAAAAGGAATTCTGCTTAATGCAACTCAATACATTACAGATTTGATATTTTAATTTAGTATGTGTGCAAAGACTTACCATTTTGCAGTGTGAGTGTATAATGTCCGATAGAAGATTCTCAGTAATCCTTGTGTTTGCAGCACACAAGAGTAAGATATGTCTGAGTCCATGTGTTGTGCTGCTGCTGCTTTTATAAACTCCTGCAGCACGCTCCACCCTTCTGGGAAGTAACATCATGAGTGGGATATTTCCTGGAAATCCCCAGTGAAAATAACTTCCGAGACCCTCAGTCTCTAATTTCTTCTCCACAATGTTTTAATTGAAGCTAAAATTATTAATATTATTTATAGAATATTGTATCGATTTGATTTTTAGCAGAGCAGGGTGATATTGCTATGAGTATGACTGTTAATGTTCATTAGGTTTAGGTTACATGTAAATAAACACTGAGTAAAACTGAGCGTATCATATATTTAATAATAATGATGGGTGATGTTGTTAGTTTGATTAACTCTTAAAACATAAAATTTAATTTGGCTTAGTATACCACAAAGGAGCTTGGAAGGAAGTGCAGCGTCAGTATGACAAAGCTGATAACAGTGATAAGTGAAAGCAGACTTAAAACGAAACAGAAATTTCCTGTGACCTATGAGCTCATTTCCAAACTCAGTAACTGGACCCAAATTGTTTGAAGATTAAATCGGATTATTATGTGTACTGATGATTTACTTTGATGAACACTTTACATGTGTTGACAGTAAATCTAGACTAATAGAATATTTTTTGTGAGTGAAATGAGTGAAATCCTGTTAAAGGATGTGATCATTAAAAAAGAAAGCGAAAATAACTGCAGTGACCATTTTCTTTTGACTGTCTAGAGACAGGAAACATGCTGCTGGAGCAGAGGCGCCTTTGTGTTTCTAGAAGTGACGGTTCACATCCTTCTTTCTGACCAAAGGCACTGGACACCAGCCTCTGATGCCTGACACATCTCCAAACCATCCTCTGTAAAGTAACACAATAATAATAATAATAATAATAATAATAATAATAATAATAATAATAATAATAATAATAATAATAATAATAATAATAATAATAATAATATAATAATTATAATAATAATAATAATAATAATAATAATAATAATAATAATAATAATTAAAGCATAGCGCGATAAAGGCCTCGCCTCCTTGAGACTGAGGACACATGCACTCAGAGGATCGCATTTCGTGCTTTAAAGCGTAAACTTCACGGTAATGTCAATTAACCGGGCCTGTGCTACTGCTGGGGCCTGCTACACCACCTTGTAATTTATATATAATATAATGTAATCCTGATCACATGTGAAGGAGCACTGAGAGCTGTACACTGGTTCTCTTAGGGAACAGTTGATGTGACCATTTAGTGGCACCTCCAGAAATGGACAAATAACCACTGTAAAAAAAAAACACATTAGTTGAAGTGAAACTGAGAATGGTGCATCTTTTTATTTATGCAAGTATTAAATGATTTTTTTGCTATACCTTCTGTAGTGTCAAAACTGACCCCTCAGTCTTTGCCACTATTGTATGGAATAAGTTGTGAACGCAACACCAGATTTCCATGCCATAGAGTCTTTATTGTTTCACAGCCAACACAATAATGACCCGAGTAGACTAACCCAGCTCTACTAACGTTTGAACAGTAGACATAAGCTTTTATACAGTTTTGATATCAGTAAAGTAATAACTCTTTCTGATATCATTGTGCATTCTCTGATTCCCTCATTAACTCCCAGATGTCATTTCTGTCTGGCCTTGAGCTACTCCTCGTCTGGCTCTGTCACTTTTGATGACAGACACCTGCGTCTTTATCTGGTCCTTCTTGTGTGTGTGTCTGACATTAGGTTTTATCTTTTATATTAAATGTTTAAATGAATAACTAACTGGGTCTACATAGTTTAAAACACATAACATATAAAATATTACACCACATATCCCCTCTTCGAGACCTCTAGGTCTCGTCTTTGCTAAACATTACAACTGGTTCATAATACATGTGCATTACAATCATCACACGGATCCAAATTATACTTATTCAGCTCAAACAATTCCCAGTAGATCCCCCTTCGTCTGTACCATAACAACATATGGTTAACTTGTCGTACCTTCACTTAACACTGTTACAGCATGCAATAAGAATATATAATTACTCATATTAAAATATAATGCTTAGATGAGTACAAAATTGTCACAAAATGAACACTGGTGAAGCATGCAAAAATATATATAATTAATCATACAGAAATATAATAATATGAGTACAAAAGTGTAATAAAATGAACACTGGTGAAGCATGCAAGAATATATAATTACTCATATTAAAATATAATATTTATATGAGTACAAAATTATCATAAAATTTCATCTCAGTTCTTGTATAGCAGAACTAGTATCATTTTGTTATTCATCCAAGTTCCCTCTTATGTCAAATCTAAACAACATTTTCTAAATCTACTACATTTCCAAATCACATGAACTGCTCACAAACAGGAACTCCTCCTGTCGCCATGGAAACAGTCCAAGAGATGACGCTATGACATTTTCTTTGGCTCTTCTTCTGGCACCCAGGCCCGTCGCGACAAGGCAAGCAAACCAAGCAATTGCTTGGGGCCCCGAGCTGGTCTGGGGCCCCAGGACAACGACCGGTTAAGAATAAATGCAACGACACTGTGTGAGCGCCCCTTTGATCGTCAATGCTGTAAAGTGCAATGACACTATTATCGGGATGCCCCACAAGGGGGCCCCTCTCAGTAGTCGCTGACAGCAGCCTGCCAACGTGATCTCTGCAGCCGGCAAAATACAAAACCTCCTCGGCAGTCATGAAGAGGAATTATGCTTCAGGAAGCCAGAAGAGAAAGAAGAGAAAGGAAGAGGAGGATAAGAAAAAACAAGACAGTGGTAAGTGATAAATTACACTGGATAAAATAGCTCTACTTGTCAGTCTTGTACAAATGGTGTAATTATGCAGCAGGTTAGGCTAGCAAAAATATGTTAATGTTAGCTAACGTTACCTGCCTGACGGCAAATGCTGCTTGTAACATACAGTTAGTGCAACATTTTTTTCGAATGGACGGAATATGGTTACTGTAATATGTTTTTAACGGGATAAAGAAGACGCAGATCTGTTCCAGAATCACTGTTTATCGTATTTAATGACATGACATTGCTGTAGCCATAGTGCGAACTACGGGGGAGCTAGGGGGAGCTTGGCTCCCCTTAATAAGACATGGGCTCCCCTGAAATCGAGTAATGTGAAATTTTGGGGGGTCTCAAAAAATATTGACAATGTGAATATTTTGAAGTGTAATTTCAGTTGTGTAATGTGATCATGATGGATTATTAAGTGTAAAACAACAATAATATTCTTCATTCATGCATGACGCCGATTAAAACCTAATTCAATTCAATAAAGATTACTATACATGCTATTCTTGTAATGAGCATCAAGGTGTGGGGCGCTGCGCTGCAAATTCCACATATGTTAGTCATAGATTCGTAGAAAAAACGTTGGATGCCATTTATCGCGCGCAAACAAAGTCCTTAACAAAGTCCTTAATTAATTCTGCAGCTATAGCATCATAGCCATTAGCCATGGCAAAAAGAAAACAAGGCAGTTTAATTAATTTTGGTTTCATCAAGAAATGATGTAGTGATGACGTGAATACCACTGATTCACCTGCTACAAACACTGCTATACCTCCCGCCGCGCCCACTGTGCAAGAAGCTGAAAAAAAGTCATCTCTGGCTGAAGATGGTAACAGCTCGTCAGAGGCCGGACACGTTCCTAACCCCTCTTGCTCCGAGTCTTCTCTCCCGTTAAACTGGAACAGCCAGCAGTGGAGAGACTGGAAGAGCCGATATACATGGCTGTTTGTTAAGGATGGAAGCTTGGGGTGTATCGCTTTGTAGGGACGCAAAACCCTTCTTTGTCTGAAAAGGTACCTGGCACGCACTTGTCTGAGGAGTGGATTAATGGGGAAATAAGCAGCGCTGCTCAGAACAAGTTGCGGAAACCTAGGGGTTAATACGGTTACCGAGTTGATAATTACAGACTTATTGTGGGTGGCTGTTTGTTTGCTGACGGACCTCTACATTTGTGTCAATAAAGTATAATAGTGAATACAGTTGTTGTAGCAGTTGAAAGTCCTTATTTGAGGCACGCGCAAGCGCACAACCCCCCAAAAAAAAAAAAACAAAAAAAGTGGGCTCCCCCAAAGGACACGGTATAGTTCGAACACTGGCTGTAGCTTTGTAATAGGTTTTGATGAAAGTGGCATAGCAAATAGCATGCTATACTTTTCCAACGTGATAATCTATTTACCAAATGGGGGTTAGGAAAGGAAAACCACACAATAAATTCCGTGCATCAAACATTAGCTTGGGATATTTTTAAGCAATGGTAAGCAGCTGCCTGCATCCCTTCCCTTCTAATACCAAAATATGGAAATGCTAACGGTAAACTTTATAATAAGTAATAATACTGTTTGCTAACAGTTAAATGACAATTAACTAAAGATTAATTAACTATCAATTTACCATCTATTAATGATTGTTATTATAAAGTGTTACCATGTTTTCTTTCTCCCTCAAGGTGCTTTGCTTAAATTTCTCAGCCCTCAGGCTCTTCCTAAGGATACCTCCACTGATGAAGGTAGAGTGAATTTCTCAGATTTTTTTTTTCAATTATTTTCCCAGCTACACCATTAACTTCATCTTCAACATCAACATCAACAGATGCATCACTTCTTCTTCGTGCTGATGTTTCCTCTATAGCACAAGGTACCACAAGCTCTATAATTATAGTTGATATCTTGCACAGCTCAGAGTTTAAACTGATAAGTGTGCTGTCATATTATTAGAAAAAAAACAGTGCAAATCACTATTGAATTCCCACCAAACTGTGTAAATACCAGTCACTTTTGCCCATGGACAGTTCAGAATTTTTAATATACAGTAGTGCTTGTCAAATTTCTAGGTGTCAGACACTCACTGATGCATTCTGTACCTGAACATATGGATTATATTATTAAAAACATTATTTTTCCCCAGCTACACCGTCAATACCATTTCTCACAGTGGAAGACACTGCATCCATAACAGAAATTGAGTCTGCACCACTTCCCAACACTGAGGTTTGCTCTACAGCTCAAGGTACCACAAGCACTGTCATTATAGCAGATGACCCTGCGCAGTGGCTAGCAGTCCTGACTGATAGTGTGCACTGTCAAATTGTTAAAAAAGGACCAGTACAAGTCACAAACATTGTTTTCCCCCAAAATTCTGAGAATCCACCTCGAAGATTCACAAATGACAATTAGATGAGAAGCATGAAAAATGGTGAAAAAATTCTTCGATCATGGATGTTATATTCCATGAGCACAGACTCTGTGTTCTGTTTTGCCTGCACTTGAGATCAATTCATCTCTCTACACTTTTCAAAACCATGTAGCCACTTCCCCCTTTGACATGCTTAATTACATATACAGTGTGAAGCTACTGGATTTGTTCAGTAATTTAAGCATTGCTTTGCGTCTACTCCTGACTCTCCCTGTGTCAGTGGCCTCTGGTGAGAGGAGCTTTTCAGCTTTGAAGCTGAGGTCCACCATGGGCCAAGAAAGGCTCACAAGATTGGCACTTATGTCAATTGAGCGTGATGTTCGCCAGTCTTTGGACATGGAGGACATTGTGATTGCCTTTGCAGAATACAAGGCTCGCAAACAACAGTTTTAGATAATTTGCACATGTTTGTGAGAACTGAAAAATGTTAGAGTGTGTGTGTGTGTGTGTGTGTGTTGTATTTAGTTATTGTGCACTTTTTAATGTATATTTGATTTTATGGTACAGTGGTGTTTTTTGCAAATGTTCAATGGTTGAAAATGCTCAAATTTCAAATATTTTTTCAAGCAGTATTTGCACTGTAAACCTTTTTTATTTATGCACAGTATTGAAACAGCAGTATTTGCACTGTAAACCTTTTTTATTTATGCACAGTATATACAACAGCAGTATTTGCAATGTAAACCTTTATTATTTATATAAAGTGTGGGTGAACTTAAACTATATGGCTATGCTGTGGTTCCTGTAGGCTTTGCGTGTGCGCGGGGTTGGGGGCCCAAATTCCTTCAAACGGCCCTGCTTGCACCCTTCGCTCTTCGAACTTCCTTGACTATCAGCTTCACGTCACTTCCTCTCCTTCGTCCGCTCTGCCGCTACACAGATCACATCCAACACCGTTCTCCTCATGCCTCATGCCGGCCTTGCCTCCGCAAATGGCCGTCTCGAACACCGAGCGTCGTCCTTCTTCCAACTCCATTCTCTCCAGAACAGCTCAGGTAAGCCTCTGATTTCTTAAAGCTTTTGCTGATGACGTAGATCTCGACCCCATGTTCCATGGAAAGTTTCCAGTGTGGCGCTAGTCCCCTCTCAGATCAGTTTTTCAAGATGTTATTCACGTTAACTGAGAAAAAAACCACAGATTACGCAGATCATATCAAAACAATTTAATGCGGGCTAAACTTTTATTATTTTCCCTTATATGTCCTCCTATTACTGCTCTAAGTTAGTCCTGAAAATATCTATTTTAGTCTCTAATTCTTTTGATGTCTTTTTCCAATTTAAAGTTTACTATATTTTCCTCAGTGTTATATTTAATAATAACATGTCAATTCCTAGTTACTGTCACTATTTCCCTTTGGTTCTGGTAAATAAAGAATACATGTCTCTGCAGCAGAATTAACCCTATCATATCTGTTCATTAAGAAAATGTTCAATGACTACATTTTACATTTACATTTACATTTATTCATTTAGCAGACGCTTTTATCCAAAGCGACTTACATTACATTACCAGTGTTACAGTCACTGGAGGCAAGGTGGGTTAAGTGTCTTGCCCAAGGACACAACAACAGTACTGTGGGGAGAGCGGGAATCGAACCGCCTACCTTCCGGTTGAAAGACGATCGCTCTACCCACTGAGCTACTGCCGCCCCAGTACCCTTCTTAATAATGTATAAACATATTCTCCCCTCTTTTACGTTCTACTAACTCTATATTAAACTGAACTCTACGGAAGTGTAGCAAAGTATAACCTCTAATTAATAAATTTTATATCTGATTAAATTAAGATAGGCCCATAAAGTAATTTATTCTAAAAACTTCTCACAGTTCCTCGTTAAACTATCCAACAACTTTGTCACACAACTAACTATTCTTTTAATAAACATCAACAACAAGATAACCATTACTATAAACCTTGCCATTACCAAATAATTTCTCCATATCAACTTTATCATAAAATCCTTTTAATCCTTAATACAATTCTCACGTGTGACTCATCTAACTAAAATCTCCTCCACTCATAAAATAAATTATCATATGGACCAATTCTTTTTCCAGTTTTTTCCTAAAGTACTAAAATAACTTCTCTTTTCTTTCTATTCTTCTATTTTTAATCTTCACTAATTATTTTGTTTCTTAACTTGTAATTGTAATTTCCCATCATTACATCTATCTGATTACATCCAAATCTTTTAAGTAGATGACCTCTTTGTTTATGCATTATTCTCTTATTTGCTCCCATAATTCAACTTCAATTCAAACTATTTATTCATATGTAAGTTACTTTTAAATTGTTTCCTAATGTTAAATCCTCTGCTACAGCTGCATGTATGATTAAAACTTAAACTACATCTACTTTGTTTAAAACCATTATATTCTTCCTCATGTCCACTGATTAAA